>CM042538.1:15570399-15902899 GCA_023630585.1 Cranoglanis bouderius | reverse complement strand
GTTAAATGTGTCATTAGATTCAAGTTAACACCATTTATCGACCTGCTTGTTTTTGAGTTATTGAGTTTTGGATTAAACCCATTCAGTGCATGTGACAGATAAACCTTGTGCACTCGTCTAATCAATCTCAATCTGTGTAATTTAGGTTGCGAAAGCGAGATGTCCTCACACCAATGGTATTCCACATTTCTGTGTATGATGGACATGTGGTGCAGGATTTTAACCAGCTCACACCGTTAGTGACCATCGTCATAGAAAGATGGTACATGGCTCCAGGTGTGCAGAGGGTCGATGTACGTGAGAAAGGAGTTCGAGGAACTTTGTTCATCCCTCCAGGTACACATACACAAACACTCAGTGCTGTGTAGAACTTAGGTTGTGAGTTCAAATCTCAGCCTCACCAACTGCCACTGTTACCTGCTCAGATGTATCATGTCTCATATGTATGTTGCTTTGGATAGAAGCATCAGCCAATCGAGCAAATGTAAATGTAAAACCTGAGAACCAAGGAAACCCATGCGCAAACAAGGCGAACATGCAAAACTTCACACACACACACACACACACACACACACAGTAACCTGAACTCAGGATAGATCCGGAGACCCTGGTGCTACCATGCTGCCCCCTACCCAATATGATCTTTATAAATACCCTAGGTAAATTTAAAAAGTATATACAGTGCAGAAAGATAATGATGAAGATTAGTTATTACTATTACTATTACTACTAATAGTAGTTATCATTTTAATAATAAGTGATTATAACTACAGTGCTCTTTCTGTTCATCCAGGTCCTGGCCAATTTCCAGGTGTGTTGGACATGTGGGGAGGAGGAGGAGGCCTAGTGGAGTATCGAGCTGCCCTGCTAGCGTCATATGGCTTTGTTGCTTTTGCTCTGGAGTATCTGTCTCCAGAAGAAATAAAATACATTAATGTCTCTTACTTTGAGGTAATTCAACACAAAGCTCCTTATGTTCTCATGATTTGCACAGACATTCTACATTCAAATCTGAGAGGTGTAAGTCCACATTAAGCTTTATCATGCTTAGGGTGTGTGTAATATTTTCACCTTAAATCTTGTGGCTTCTGTTGAAAGAAAACCAGATCTACATAAGAGTGTAAACCAACACAACTTATTAAGAAAATGGACTTCTTCTATGGAAATAAATCAGGTGTTGTGTGTTTTTGTCCAATTTTGAATATTAGTCATTGCACTGAAGTTTCTTTTGACCACACAGCACTCTGTGTTTATCATCACAGTGCAATAATGAGTTGTAAATTATATTAAAACAGGTGGCAGAGTCCAGTCCAATGACCTTTGCCTACTGTAACTACTTACTGTTACCTGTGTGCATGTGTTCATCTGTGCCACAACGGAGGATGTACCTTACTGTTGACATACATTCTATCTACAACCCCAATTCCAAAAAAGTTGGGATGCTGTGTAAAATGTAAATAAATACAGAATGTAATGATTTGCAAATCTCATAAACCCATATGCTATTCATAATAGAACATAGAAAACATGTAAAATGTGTAAACTGAGTAAATGTACCATTTTATTTTTAAGAAAAAAATAAGGTAATTTTGAATTTGATGGCAGCAACATGTCTCAGAGAAGTTGGGACGTGGCAACAAAAGTCTGGAAAAGTAAGTGTTACTAAAAAGAAACAGCTGGAGGTTAATTGTCAACAGGTCAGTAACATAATTGGGTATAACAAGAATATCTTAGAGAGGCCGAGTCTTTCAGAAGTAAAGATGGGCAGAGGTTCACCAATCTTCGAAGAACTGTGTCTACAATTTGTGGAACAATTTCAGAATAATGTTCCTCAACAAAAAAATGTGAAGACTATGAATATCTCATCATCTACAGTACATAATATCACCAAAAGATTCTGAGAACCTCCAGAAATCTCTGTGAGCAAGGGATAAGGGTGAAAATCAATATTACATGCTCGTGATCTTCGGGCCCTCAGGCGGCACTGTATTAAAAACAGGCATGATTCTGTAATGGAAATCACTGCATGGGCTCAGAAACACCTCCAGAACTCATTGTCTGTGAACACAGTTCGTGCCATCCACAAATGCAGGTTAAAGCTCTATCATGCAAAGAAGAAGCCATATGTGATCATGATCCAGAAACGCCGCTGTCTTCTCTGGGCCAAAGCTCATTTAAAATGGACTGAGGCAAAGTGGAAAACTGTTCTGTGGTCAGACGAATCGAAATTTGAAATTCTTTTTGGAGACCATGGACGCTGAGTCCTCTAAACTAAAGAGGACTAAAGAGGAGAGGGACCATCTGGCTTTTTATCAGCGCTCAGTTCAAAAGCCTGCATCTCTGATGGTATGGGGGTGCATTAGTGCCTATGGAATGGGCAGCTTGCACATTGAAAAGGCACCATCAGTGCTGAAAGGTATATACAGGTTTTAGAGCAACATATGCTTCCATCCAGATTCCATCCCATCTTTACTTCTGAGAAACTCTGCCTCTCTAAGATACCCTTTTTATACCCAATCATGTTACTGACCTGTTGCCAATTAACCTAATTAGTTGCAAAATGTTCCTCCAGCTGTTTCTTTTTAGTAACACTTACTTTTCCAGCCTTTTGTTGCCCCCGTCCCAACCTTTTTGAGACGTGTTGCGGCCATCAAATTCAAAATTACCTTATTTTTTCCTTAAAATGGTACATTTCCTCAGTTTAAACATTGATATGTTTTCTATTGTGAATAACATGTGGGTTTATGAGATTTGCAAATCATTGCATTCTGTTTTTATTTACATTTTACACAGTGTCTCAGCTTTTTGGAATTGGGGTTGTACTATTTAGATATGCATTTTTGTTTATGGAGAATATATTGAATAAAAAAGACATTTTGGGAGAAAGCTTCCCTGAAGAGGGAACCCACAATCTCAAGAGCTCACCACCATTTATGCACACAGATCACATGGATGTTTATCTGCAGCTGTGAACATTTTGCATTTCATTTCATACTTGAGCTCAGGTTGGTGTTTGTGTCTGATTTGTAGGTCGCATATCAGATCATACAGGAGCATCCCATGGTGCTAAGGGACAGAGTGGCTCTGTTGGGCCTCTCATACGGCGCTTCTATTGCCCTATCTATTGCTGCCTGCTCCTCTGTCATTAAGGTGATTTAGCATCATACATACAATAAACAAATAAAAAGAATATTAGTGATGGGCTTTTCCACTTTCCACAGAGATATGCAACCAAATATTATTTACTTTAATTTACTGTTAACGCTAGACTGTCAAGTCTAAAAGATATGTCTATCTGTTCCAATACTTTTGCTTACCTAAAAATTGTGTGTTCTGCTAAAGTTGTTTAACACATCTAGATATCAGGTAATTAAATATAAATGTAAAAATATATTTTTTTAAATTTTAAATAAAAATGTCACAAATTTCAAAGTAGAAATGTACATATAATTGTTAAAGTAAGTAAAGATCTTTTCTACACCTTCTTTTATTCAATAATGCATGTCTCTTTAAATGAATACACAGGATGTGCTGAAGGAGGTGGGTGGACTACAACAGCAGAAGACCGCATTGGGGTCCACTCCTGTCAGCCAGGAACATGAATCTGAGGCTATCCTGTTCTCAGCCTCACCCAAACTGGACAGTTGAAGATTAGGGAAAAAAATCACCTGGTCTTTTTCCAGTCTTCAACTGTCCAGTCTGGGTGAGTCTGTGCCCATGATAGCCTCAGATTCTTGTTCCTGGCTGACAGGAGTGGAACCTGATGTGGTCTTCTGCTGTTGTAGCCCATCCACCTCAAGGTTTGATATGTTATGCCTTCTAAGATGCTTTTCTGCTCATCACGGTTGTAGAGAGTGCTTATTGGTTTGCTATAGACTTCCTGTTGGCTCAGACCAGTCTGGTCATTCTCCACTGTTCTCTCTCATCTACAAGGTGTTTCAGCCTGCAGACCCTCTGCACACAGGATGCTTTTTTTCTTTTTTCTTTTTTGCACTATTTCATTTCCCCGTTAAAGTCACAGAGATCACACTCCCCCCCCCATGTTGGATGTGATCATTAACTGAAGCTCTTGCCCTGTATCTGCATGATTTCATGCATCGTATTGCTGCCACATGAGTGGCTGATTGGATAGCTGCATAAATGAGAAGCTGTACATGTGTTCCTAATGAAGTGGATGGTGAGTGTACATTTCAGTCTAGTTTTAAACAAAAATAAATAAAATCTTATTAGCAGCCGTGTCATAAAGAAATATTTTTCGTTAGCAGAAACTTCTCTTGTTCTCTGCTGTTTGTTGCGTTCATAGACCTGTTGACCATTTTATTTATGCTTATTTAAATGTGGATTGTATGGCAAAAAAACATTAATTAAACCTTAATTTTACGTTAAAAGTATAACCCAAAATTTCAGTGTTTTCTCGCAGTAGTAGTAATTAAAATGATCGGAATTATACTTGTTTGTCTGTAACTTGCATCATTCTCAGATACTGTGACAGGCACCAAACATTCCTAGCAGAAACCCTAGCAGATGTATCTTCCACAGCAGTGGCTTTATGAATTAGAGGCTAGCAGCAGGTCATGATAAACCCCCATTTCCAGCTTGTTTAAACAGCTGCATTTGCACAGCGACTTTGCTTCCTTCAGCATATCATGTACTATATTCCTTTAAAGAGACATGCATTATTGAATAAAAGGAGGTGTGTCTGGCAGATATATAATAAAGTCATTTAGATAGGCAGCGGCAACACAGCACGTGGGCGGAAGATTCTGTCCATGAGTTGCTGGAACATCACTGGGGCCCCAAACAACACAAAAGGAAGGGTTACGAATTGGTGTAACCGTTTTTTCACGATATCAAGGGGATCTGTCAACATCCCTTTGTCAAATCCAGTGTTGAATAAAAGTGAGCCGTACCTAACTGATCGAACAGTTCGTCAATACAGGGCGTTCGATATGCGTCAAATTTAGACACTGCATCGATTCTTCTAAAGTCCACACAAAACCTGACCGAACCATCCGTTTTGGGAACTAAAACTACCGGGCTGTACCAGTCACAGTGGAACTCCTCGATTACACCCATGTCGAGCATGGCCTGGAGCTCATCCTGAACCACCTGTTTTTTATGCTGTGGCAAACAGTAGGGGCGGCTGCATACCACCACTGCTGGGGGCATCTCATTGTGGTGAGTGCTCATAAGATGAGTGCGACCGGGTAGATGCGAGGAAACATTGGAAAACTCCACCTGCAACTTAGCAACCTTCATGATTTGGGACAGGGAGATGTGGTCTTCATAAGGGGTGGATTGAGCAGCCGTTTTTAGATTTTAGATTTAGTTTTTAGACCTCTGGTCCTAGCTCCTCCCTCTCCGAAATGACTGTCGCCAAAGCCACGGGAACCACCTCCCTCCATGGTTTAAGGAGGTTGAGCTGGTAAACCTGCCACACCCTGCCTCTATCCACTCTCCTGACCTCATAGACGACATCCCCGACTCGCCGTGTGACCTCGAAGGGCCCACACACACACACACACACACACACACACACACACACACACACACACACACACACACACACACACACACACACACACACACACACACACACACACACACAGAGATCATTTCACTCACCATTAAAATTTTGTCTGACACTAATAGTGTAGGAAAGAAAGAATCAGCGAGGTTGCAGTGTAAATAATAGAACTATTGCATTGCTTCAGATCAGGGTATCATTACACTGAGAAAAAATTCTTTCTTGCTGTCTGTATTTTTACCTCCTAAATATGGATTGTGAACACTCTCACACATGATTTTGTTGCAGCCCCGGTGTTGCATAAGCATCAACTGCAGTCACGTCACTCCTGTATGTAATACTGTATCTGAAGTCTATGAAAACCTTTACAGGTACGTACACTAGAAATATGTGTGCTGCTCTATCATTTCAAAACACTTCTACCAACTCTCACTTTCGTGTACATACCAATGTTATCTCTATACTTCAGATTTTAGGTGTGATTTGCTTAAATTAATTAGAATATTGCTTATCAAAATATTAAATTGTTAAATAGGTCCAACAGCAGTACATGTCAGGATAATATTCAAATAGTTGGTAACGTTTATTCAGTCATTAGACAAGATTACCACTTGTGCTGATACCCAAGTGTACACATGTCCTAATCCACCTCTGCACCCCACAAGTAAAATGTTTTTGTTGTTTGGGTGGTAACAAGAGATTAAAGGTTGGAACCAATTGCATTATTCACTGCACCCCACAGCTGTTCATTAAAGACTTTCTTTGCTACAAAATATAATAAAAGAGTAAGAGAGACAAAGAGAGAAGAAGTAGCTCAGTAACTAAACACAGCTTTTGAAGCAAAGTTATCATCCCATGTTTGGAGCTTATTGTTTGAATTTTACAATAATGATGGTCCATTATGAAAAATGAGACTAAATATGATCAGAAATCTTTTAAGAAAAAAAAAAAACCAAGACTCCTTTTGTGACTTCCTATTCATTGCAGTAGAATGAAAAAAAGAAAAATGGGGGGGAACAAACAAGGTTTTGTTCATGTAGTAATTATGGTTTCTTTAAAATTTTGCCCTTTTTCTTGTTATTTTCTGTTAAATCTTCTGTTATTACATCGGAGCGAACACACATGGCTTCACAGAGACCTTTTATCTATCTTATTGATTATAGAGACCCTGGTGGTGTGATATTACTGACTGCTGTAATCTTAAGTATGCAGTAGTTAATGAATTGTTGGAGGTGTGCTTATGATTTGGAGTCACTAAAATGTTCTATTGTTGTATTGCAACTGAAAATAACTATTAATTTAAAATATTTGAATTATTTATAGAAATTTTCATAAAGTGCGGGTAATGGACAATCAGGTCATCTGGAGAGACATCATCTTGCCCATCCCAACAGATCTAGCCGAGAAAGTGGATGTAAGTAACTTTCTCCTGCATTTTTGTAGCATCCTAGCTTTTAGACTGAAAGCATCTTCCTTATCCATTTATTGATATTTGATTAATTTCAAAATACTCCTGCAACTGGGTGTGTATGTTAGTTTGTGGCTCTGTATATGTACACTTTTTGTGTTTGCATATGATAGCTCATAATCAGGTATTGTACTGTAAAACACACAGGTTGGCCAGATAAGATGTCCACTGCTTTTGGTTGTTGGCGATGATGATCAGGCCTGGGCCACACTGGAGTCAGCTGAAGATGTAAGAACCTCACACAGCTGTACACCATACATTGCATGTCTGCATATAATATAAAGCTGCAATATGATTTGCTGGCTTTTTCTATTTTGATATTACAGAACTCTACAGTATTTAGAGCTTGGATTTATCTCTCCTGGGTTTTTTGGCAAGTCCCAGAACTTTAAATTCATTAAAGTAAAGTGCTAATTAAGGCATAGCAACAGATGGGCTATATTCAGTGACTGTATGCCTCCACAGTGCACTTGTACGGTGGATATAAAAAGAAAAAAACGTACAATACCCTGGTTACACAAGTGTGCATCTTGATTTGGCAATTGTATTCAACTCTTCCTTGCAAAAATGCTATAGATGTATCAAAATGTGAAGGAATCTCCTGTGTACAGCCCTCATTCCACAGGTGTTTGATAGGATTTAAATCTGGGCTCTGGCTGGGCCTTTCTCATTGTAACGAGTCATCATTATTCGCATTCTTTTCCACCAGAATAATGTAATGAATCAGCTTTAAACATGAAATGAATGAAACGAAACAGAAGCGCATGCTTGGATTCAAAGCACCTTTTTAAAGGAGACGAGTTTTAAAGCGTGCCCGCATTATCTACCAGAATATGTAGTAAATCGGATGAATCTGCAACGTTTAAAAATATTCTCCACCAGTTACAATTCAGGTAACAAATTAAAAGATGTTTAACACGTTTAAATGTATTCTCCAATTTATGTAAGGAATTAGCTCGAATGGCATGAAATATATCTATATATCTAATCAACGCGTGTTGTGACCAGTTATAAATATACATCAGCCATGAAAGGGAATTCATGTATGTGCACATATACATATAGATAATCAATTACAATGGAAAATTAAGTATGACTATGTATGTGGTCTAGATCAGCTTTTAGGATTAGCTGTAGTCTAGTTTAGAATTATGAACTCTAAAGAGGGAGTTTATCCTTCTGGCCAGGAAGGAATCCTGTTTGTTATTAAAGATAGAATGGGTAGCGAGATCTTGCAGTGTAGAAATGACTCATCACGTGACCAAAACAGAGACAATCAAGCGTGGTGATAATAGATTTTAATAACTAGGTGTAACTATGGATACACACGACTAACTCTAAGCAAACAATACGTATGTACATCTATATACAAGAAGAGAGAGAGATTAGAGAGAAAGTAATGAAATAAAAAAGGGTAGCAGACAAAAACAACAATTAATTAGCCTTTTTCAAAACCAGCAACGAACTTAAATCTCCTGTAAACAGGGGTACAATCTTAACGCAGATATAGATCCATTAACTATACTTGCATGGCTTGGGTGTCGTCGGTTTGAAAGTTCGCGCAGTCCAGTAGGAGTTCGCTGGTTCGTTGTTTGAAAAGGCGTGGGCCGTGAGGCGGTTGCATCCTTTGTCTGGGAGAGAGAGAGAGAGAGAGATTCTGGCTTCCTCTTCCCGGGGCACGTGGCCCCGAGGGAGAGAAACCAGAAAGAGTGTCGAAGTAAAGAAGTTGAAGAAGTGAAGTTTTCAAAGCGTGGTGTTGTTTTAAAGACAACACCAACACACACGCCTCTTTGGGCTATTGGCCAATCAGGAAGTTGGATTTGTTGGCGGGATGAACTCTCTTTGTCTGGTCTCAGACCTGAATTTGCATGTCCTGGGAGGAGCCGGTTTAAACTGTATTGCATATGAAATTAAGGAAAAGCATGAAATAATGTATCCCATTGTAATGTGATATGCATAATCGATCAGGGTATCTCGAGACGATTAACTACATACCAAATTCGATGGACTTATAAAGAATATTACAGTTAAAACATGGTTACAGACATTTAAAGTAATATCCTAAATTAAACTATCTAAAATCATTATAGTTAGGTTACATAAACACACAATATATGCAAACAGGAAAACATCACACTATTTGAACATCGAATAATTACATATAATTACATGTTTCATTCAGAAGAGATTCTTCCATTGTGTGTGTACACGTGCGTGTGTAGATAAGCTTTGTGTGTGTGCGCGTGTGTGTGTGTGTGTGTCTGTCTGAAGAGGGGGGTCGTGTCCCCTGTAGCATTCCGATGGCATCTGATGAAGACCAGAGGGGGGTTACTGATAAAGAAACTTCTTTGCTAAGTCCAGGCTGATTCAGAAATCAGTTTGATACGTTCAGACGTTACATCATCATCTTCTGAAGTCATTCCTTTGTTGACTTGGATTTGTGCTTTGGGCTGGAAGGTGAAATACATTGGTATTTTTTGCTATCCATGATTCATGTGACGGGACATGATTCCCTTGAATAAAGCCCCAGTCTCAGATGAAGAGAAGCTGCCCCGTAGCATGATGCTGCCACCACCATGCTTCGTCATGGGTATGTTGTTATTTGGGTGATAAGCTGTTTCGTTTTTGTGCCAAACATATCATTTAGAATTATGCCTGAAAAGTTCTACCTTGGCCTCATCAGACCGGAACATATTTTGCCACATTGGTGATTTGGGTGGGCTTGGATGGTTTTTCTATTTTGTTTTATTTATTTATTTTTGTGAGAAATGGTTTCTATCTAGCCTTCCTACCCCATAGCCCAGACATGTGAAGAAAACAAGAGATTGCTGTCAAATACAGGGAGTGAGCAGCACTTGCCAGATATTCCTGCAGCTCCTTTTGTCTCTTGGCAGCCTCCCTGATAAGCTTCATCTTGTCCTTTTGTCATGTCACTATGGTGCCTCAGTTTCTCCAATTGTTGATGATGGTCTGTGTTCCATGGTACATCTAATGTTTTGGAAATTCATTTGCCCCCTCTCCTGATTGATACATTTTGATAATGAGATCCCGTACATGATTTGTAAGCTCGTTCTGGACCATGGCTTCAGCAGTCGGATGAAACCAAGATGTCAAGAAAATCCTATAGAAACAACTGATCTTTATTTGGGATTCATCAGAATCACGTCATTCATGACAGCTGTATGATAATTACCTTTGAACATGAGTTTGAATGTGATTTGGTTAATTCTGAGCACAGTCACATGTCTTATTATAAGGGCATGCACCCTTGTATGTTATTGTATGTTTTTTCTTTTCTTTTTTCCCTAAAACATTTCTATTTGTTTTTCACTTGAATTTTTTTTATTGCTATATCACATTAAAGGTGGAAAAAGATCTGACATCACAAAAAACCTGCAATTTTAACAGGGGTGTGTAGACTTTTATATCCACTGTAGATAGTATATAGGGCCACCTATTAAGTACACCTCCCTAAAATGGTAGTTGTATAATTATCAACTCATATCTCGGTGTATAATATATGGTAACATCATGTTACAGAGTCCCTTAGACTGACAGCCAGCATATCACTTTAAAAACTGACTTGGACATAACTGCCATATGTGATCCGTCATTTGCAATCTCTTTACCTTCCATTCTTTGACCTCAGATGGAGAGAATATCTGAAAAGGCTGGGAATCGGCATTTGCTCAAGATCCTCATCTATCCTGGTGCAGGTCACCTGATTGAGCCACCCTACACACCACACCACAGAGCCTCCAACTTCATGGTTGGTGTCACGGAGAAAGGTATGTACAGTCATGTGGAGAAATCTGGATGCAGATTTCAACAGATATCAACACCTGTTGACAATGAATTTATCACCATGATATGTACTACTGTATACTATACTCTGTGTGTGTGTGTGTGTGTGTGTGTGTGTGTGATTTCACAGTGATCATGGTTTGGGGTGGACAGACCAGACAGCATGCATATGCACAGGAAGACTCATGGGAGAAGATTTTGGACTTTTTACACCAACACCTCTGCTATGCAGCTCCACAGGCCCGACTGTAGTGGTGTGAGATGTTGTTTTGCTCTGTGTAAATGATAATAGAAAAACAAACAGAATAACTCTCAGAATGTCTGTCACGCTTCTTCACTACCACATCATTAAAACAGAGAGGAACCCTAGGAGTCATTGCTTAAAATGTTAAAACTATGATAAATATTATATTTACACAATACATATGAAATGTCAGCCACATTGCATGATGCATAGTGAAATTATACAATGATTTCTTTTCACACGTTATCATATATTATCTAATTGCATAAACATGGTGTTGTCTTTTAATATACACAAGTAACATTATACACTATATTCACAAAAGTTTGTAGACATCAGAACATCAAACCCATATGTGTGTCTTCCACAAAGTGTGGGCACAAGGTTGGAATCACACAAGTACGTGTCTTTCCAGCATTACAATTTCCCTTTAATGGAACTGAGAGGCCCAAACCTGTTCCAGCATGACAATACCCCTGTACACAAAGTGAGATCCATGAAGACATGGTTTCCCAAGGTTGGAGTTGAACTCAAGTGGCCTGTACAGAGTCCTGACCTCAAGTCCATTGAACACCTTTGGGATGAACTGAAACTCCGCCTGCACCCCAGACCTCCTCACCCAATATCAGTGTCTGACCTCGCTAATACTCTTGTGGCTGAGTGATCTCAAATACCCACAGCCACACTTCAAAATCTAGTGGAAAGCCTTCCCAGAAGAGTGGAAGTTATTATAACAAAAGGGGGACTAAATCTGAAATGGGATGTTTAAAAAGCACATGTGGGTTGTGATGGCCACAAGCCTTTGGCCATATAGTGTAATTTTGCATCTTGAATGTCTTGGG
Organism: Cranoglanis bouderius; assembly: GCA_023630585.1. Classification (NCBI taxonomy): domain Eukaryota; kingdom Metazoa; phylum Chordata; class Actinopteri; order Siluriformes; family Cranoglanididae; genus Cranoglanis; species Cranoglanis bouderius. The sequence goes on along the minus strand of CM042538.1, from coordinate 15,891,014 downwards.
GCAGCAATGTCAAAATTCAAATGTCAAAATGTGAATTTCAGGATTCTTTTAGGAGGGGAATATAAAGGAATAACAAAGCTGTTACGACAACACAAGGAGGGCAGGATGCAATCGCTGGGGTCAAAGTAGGTTTATTTAATTAAAGATGAGGAAAAACACAAAACAACAGCAGGGTCAAAAACAAACAATAATCCACAGGAACATGAATTAGTCCACAATGAGACAGGAACATGAATAATCCAAAAGTGAACGAGGCATAATTCCACAACAGCAAACAAAGCAGAGACTATAAAACAAGGCGATGATCTAAAGGCGAGAGAAATAACGAGACGAGAGAAGCAAAGCGGATGCGTGCACAAGCTCAATACTATCTTAATCTAATACTCCACGAAGAAGCGGTAACGTGAAGCAGTTTAAATACACATACACAAACAAGAGACACCTGAAACTCATAAAGACAATGAACCGAAAAACCAATGAATGAACAGGGCAGAGACATGACGTAAACCAAGAGACAAAGAACCAATGAACATGAGGAGGCGGAGACATGACGTGAACGAAAACAAAAGCACATGGCAAAGAAAACAAACGTGAGTCCATGTAAGAATCAGTCCGGCGGGTTTGGGAATGAGAGCGTGGAATACGGAAGTAAGCTGCCGGCTGTCCTCAACAGTAGCGTGGTGTGAGACTTGAAAAATTGAATGCGGAAGTCAGTCGAACGACGCCGCGTGCGAGAGGTTCTCTAACAAAAGCTTTACACAAATTCATTCACAATTTAGTATTAAGAATATTGTAATCCCTCAAGCAGAAATATTAAGACCTTCAATATATAAAGTTAATTTGCTCACTTGCCAGTTGAGTGCGCTATGACAGTCACTCACTATAGGCATGTGCATGTGAGTAAGCCCCATAATTTAACATGCATGAGAAATTTGGACCACATCAATAAATATACAGTCCGCTCTGAAACTATTGGAACGGCAAGGCCAGGTAATTTTTTTAATGCTGTAGGCTGAAGACATTTGGGTTTGAGATCAAAAGGTGAATATGAGAAGAGAGTTTAGAATTTCAGTTTTTATTTCCTGGTATTTATATGTAGATGTGTTAAAAGACAGAGAACATAGCACATTTGGTATCAAACTGCCCAATTTGTAGGTGAGCAAAAATATTGTAACATGTGACTTGTAACGCTTTGACCCAGATAACACTCGTTAAATCTATGGAATGAAAAGCTTGAAGGCGAAAAGTCTGTATTCCACACGTTTAATGACGGGTACACACGAACGCGCTTCTCTCATACATGAGGGATTAACTCTTTCTCAGCGTTACAAATAAAAGTAAAAGCAAATCATAACAAGAAGGGAGAGCACATGTATCATCTACCGTGGTTCTCATCACACCCACACTCAGTCCTCCTACGTCATCACCGCACAGCGCGCGTTATGAGTGAAGTGTTCAGTCTCTTAAAGGGCACACCGCACAATAATGTGATGCATGTAAATACATAGTTTTGGCCGTTGCAGGCTGACAGGTGTTTCTTGTTACCCAGGTGTGTCCTGTTAGATTGATTAGAAAACCCCAAAACAACAGTTAGTGACATCACCAACAACCTCCACAGGACAGGGGTAAAGGTACCACAATCCACTGTTCAAACAAGCCTTTGAGAGCAGAAATAGAGCCAATACCACAAGATGCAAACCATTCATCAGCAGTAAGAATCGGCAAGCCAGCCAGGAATTCATAAAGAAATACAGAGATGAGGCACAAAAGTTCTGGTACCAAGATTAACCTCTACCAAAGTGATGGAAAGGCCAAAGTGTGGAGAAAGAAAGGATCTGCTTCTAGGACAGGCTCACTAATATTTATTGATGATGTAACTCATAATGGTAGCAGCAGAATGAATTCAGAAATTTATAGGAACATTCTGTCTATCAATTTACAGAGAAATGCATTCAGATTAATCTGGAGGAACTTCATCATGCAGCAAGACAATGATCTAAATGCTGCAAAAGATGTAAAGGCAAATTGCACCAAGTGCTGTAATAAAAGACGTTGCCATTGGTTGGGAAGATTTCATGCAATAGCAATAGCAAACATGGTGAAGTTGAAGGAGTTCCCCTCACTGTACATATGGTATATATTTGTATACAATGATATCAAGGCATGGGTTGGCCTGAGTTTTATTAATTCAACTCATACTGTCTAATCTAATTAATATCTAATTTGTATTCTTAATTCAACAACCTATAATAGACTGTCCAAAAATAAACTCCTATTTAAAAAAAAAAAAAAAATCTATATATTAACAATAAATGGCCCATATCAAAAACTTTTGGTAAGAAATCTAAGAAGCCTGGGCTCTCACATTTTTGGAAATTATGTCATGTAAAATGTACCGTTTTCATAGATGTTTATGAAGTATCCCTATATTTATATGTTGACATTATGTTCTTTAAATTAAACATAATTGGTGGAAGTTAGCATTTCTGTTTGGGAAAAAAAAACCTTAAACACATGAAATGGCATGAATTATTTGTAAGTCTGTGAGCCATCAGAAAGAATCTGTAATCAAGAGTAAACATTTGTATATACTGTAATAAGCAGTAAACAGAGCAGCTTTCTGCTGGCTGAGTGTTACTGCACTAACAGATGGAAAACACTGGTCCTTGTGAATAAGCTCTGCCATTACATCAAATCAGTTATACATTAGATATTATGGAATGAGCCATATATACGGTTGCAATCAAAATTATTCAACCCCCATTGCAAATCAGGTTTATTATCATAAGTGACAGATTTTCAGCTGTTTACTATGAACAAATCAAACAAAAGCAATTGAAATAGCTCAACACAATGAATGCTTCAAGTGGTTTCCCCAAATTCAACTGAAAATGCAACTTATAATGACTTCTCCAGTCTCAAAATTATTCAACCCCCTGAATAGAATCCCTCACAACAGCACAAATATGCAAAACAGGTGTTGTCTCAAGCACACTTGATGCAACTAATCAACGGCTTCATTAGTTGCACAGGTGTGCTTGAGCTGGAACACATACCTGAACGGGCTAGGGGTTTGTTGAGTGTCACATTTGACTGAATGATAGAAATATGGCTAGGTCAAAAGAATGGTCCAAAAAGTTAAGAGAAGTGATCATCTGGCTCAGTGATGCTCTGGGGCTGCTTTGCATCCTCTGGCACTGGAAACCTGCAGCGTGTGGAAGGCAAGATGCCGAAAATGTCATGCCGTCTGTGAGGAAGCTGAAGCTTTGGACCTTCCAACAGGACAATGATCCCAGGCATACCTCAAATTCCACTGAGGCTTGGTTGCAGAAGAAGTCCTGGAAGATTATACAGGGCCATCACAGTCACCTGACTTGAACCCCATAGAAAATCTCTGGTGGGATTTGAAGACAATGGTTGCAGCACCCAAACCCAAGAATATTACTGAACTGGAGGCTATTGCTCATGAGGAATGGGCTAAGATTCCTCAGGAACACTGCCAGAAGCTGGTGTCTGGCTATTCATCTCATTTGCAGAAGGTCATAACAGCAAAAGGGTGCTCTACTAAGTACTAAAGATGCTTGCCATGAAGGTGTTGAATAATTTTGAGACTGGAGAAGTGTGTGTGTGTGTGTGTGTGTGTGTGTGTGTGTGTGTGTGTGTGTGTGTGTGTGTGTGTGTGTGTGTGTGTGTGTGTGTACACACACACACACACACACATACACACACAGGGTTTAGGTCTGGAGACATGCTTGGCCAGTCCATCACCTTTACCCTCAGCTTCTTTAGCAAGGCAGTGGTCATTATCATGTTTGGGGTCATTATCATGTTGGTCATTATCATGTTGGAATACTGCCCTGCGGCCCAGTTTCCGAAGGGAGGGGATCATGCTCTGCTTCAGTATGTCACAGTACATGTTGGCATTCATGGTTCCCTCAATGAACTGTAGCTCCCCAGTGCCGGCAGCACTCATGCAGCCCCAGACCATGACACTCCCACCATCATGCTTGACTGTAGGCAAGACACACTTGTCTTTGTACTCCTCACCTGGTTGCCATCACACATGCTTGACACCATCTGAACCAAATAAGTTTATCTTGGTCTCATCAGACTACAGGACATGGTTCCAGTAATCCATGTCCTTAGTCTGCTTGTCTTCAGAAAACTGTTTGCGGGCTTTCTTGTGCATCATCTTTAGAAGAGGCTTCCTTCTGGGATGACAGCCATGCAGACCAATTTGATGCAGTGTGCGGCGTATGGTCTGAGCACTGACAGGCTGACCCCCCACCCCTTCAACCTCTGCAGCAATGCTGGCAGCACTCATACGTCTATTCTGCAAAGCCAACCTCTGGATATGATGCTGAGCATGTGCACTCAACTTCTTTGGGCGACCATGGCGAGGCCTGTTCTGAGTGGAACCTGTCCTGTTAAACAGCTGTATGGTCTTGGCCACCGTGCTGCAGCTCAGTTTCAGGGTGTTGGCAATATTCTTATAGCCTAGGCCATCTTTATGTAGAGCAACAATTCATTTTTTTAGATCCTCAGAGAGTTCTTTGCCATGAGGTGCCATGTTGAACTTCCAGTGACCAGTATAAGAGAGTGTGAGAGCGATAACACCAAACTTAACACACCTGCTCCCCATTCACCCCTGAGACCTTGTAACACTAACGAGTCACATGACACCGGGGAGGGAAAATGGCTAATTGGGCCCCATTTGGACATTTTCACTTAGGGGTGTACTCACTTTTGTTGCCAGCGGTTTAGACATTAATGGCTGTGTGTTGAGTTCTTTTGAGGAGACAGCAAATTTACACTGTTATACAAGCTGTACACTCACTACTTTACATTGTAGCAAAGTGTCATTTCGTCAGTGTTGTCCCATGAAAAGATATAATAAAATATTTACAAAAATGTGAGGGGTGTACTCTCTTTTGTGAGATACTGTATATATATATATATATATATATATATATATATATATATATATATATATATATATATATATATATATACTGAACAAAATTATAAACGCAACACTTTTGTTTTTGCCCCCATTTTTCATGAGCTGAACTCAAAGATCTAAGATTTTTTCTATGTACACAAAAGGCCTATTTCTCTCAAATATTGTTCACAAATCTGTCTAAATCTGTGTTAGTGAGCACTTCCCCTTTGCCGAGATAATCCATCCACCTCACAGGTGTGGCATATCAAGATGCTGATTAGACAGCATTTCACAGGTGTGCCTTAGGCTGGCCACAATAAAAGGCCACTCTAAAATGTGCAGTTGCACTGTATTGGGGGGTCCGGGGGGGGTCCGGGGGGGTCCGAAAACCAGTCAGTATCTGGTGTGACCACCATTTGCCTCACACAATGCAAGACATCTCCTTCGCATAGAGTTGATCAAGTTGTTAATTGTGGCCTGTGGAATGTTGGTCCACTCCTCTTCAATGGCTGTGCGAAGTTGCTGGATATTGGCAGGAACTGGAACACACTGTCGTATACGCCGATCCAGAGCATCCCAAACATGCTCAGTGGGTGACATGTCCAGTGAGTATGCTGGCCATGCAAGAACTGGGATGTTTTCAGCTTCCAGGAATTGTGTACAGATCCTTGCAACATGGGGCCGTGCATTATCATGCTGCAACATGAGGTGATGGTCGTGGATGAATGGCACAACATTGGCACAACATCTCTGTGCATTCAAAATGCCATCAGTAAAATGCACCTGTGTTCGTTGTCCATAACATACGCCTGCCCATACCATAACCCCACCGCCACCATGGGCCACAACGTTGACATCAGCAAACCGCTCACCCACACGACACCATACACGCCGTCTGCCCTGTACAGTGAAAACCGGGATTCATCCGTGAAGAGAACACCTCTCCAAAGTGCCAGACGCTATCGAATGTGAGCATTTGCCCACTCAAGTCGTTTACGACGACGAACTGCAGTCAGGTTGAGACCCCGATGAGGACGACGAGCATGCAGCTGAGCTTCCCTGAGACGGTTTCTGACAGTTTGTGCAGAAATTCTTTGGTTATGCAAATCGATTGTTGCAGCAGCTGTCCGGGTGGCTGGTCTCAGACGAACTTGGAGGTGAAGATGCTGGATGTGGAGGTCCTGGGCTGGTGTGGTTACACATGGTCTGCGGTTGTGAGGCTGGTTGGATGTACTGCCAAATTCTCTGAAACGCCTTTAGAGACGGCTTATGGTAGAGAAATGAACATTCAGTTCACGGGCAACAGCTCTAGTGGACATTCCTGCAGTCAGCATGCCAATTGCACGCTCCCTCAAAACTTGCGACATCTGTGGCATTGTGCTGTGTGATAAAAATGCACATTTTAGAGTGGCCTTTTATGGTGGCCAGCCTAAGGCACACCTGTGCAATAATCATGCTGTCTAATCAGCATTTTGTTATGCCACACCTGTGAGGTGGATGGATTATCTCAGCAAAGGAGAAGTGCTCATTAACACAGATTTAGACAGATTTGTGAACAATATATATATATACTGAACAAAATTATAAACGCAACACTTTTGTTTTTGCATAGTACTGTATATATATATATATATATATATATATATATATATATATATATATATATATATATATATATATATATATATATATATATATATATATATATATATATACATACAGTACTGTGCAAATGTTTTAGGCATTCTGTTTTTATTAGTACAAACTTTGTTATAGTTTTTTATTTTATGACTTCTAAATTAGCAAGTCAGTACAAAACATTTTAGATTCCCATACATTAGTTCTCTAGCACAAAATTAAATGTTACAGAAAAATGTTTGTATGTCATTAAAGAGAGCAGCAGATTACATAAGAGACACTTTTCAGACAAAAAACACAATGAAGGCTGCTGGGTTTTGCTGCAAAAATAAGAAGCAAGTGCGACAGTCAAAGTCTCCAGAAGAACTGTGGCTGGTTCTGCAAGATGCTCAATAAAACTTACCAGCTCATTTCCTTATAAAACTGCACAAATTGTACCGGAGACTACTATTTTTATTTTTATTTAACGGTATTTATTTTTTTAATGTAGAGACATTTAATTTCATTATTTTGAAGGCATATGTGCTCTACAGCATTTCTTTGCATGTGCCTACAGCTTTTGCACAGTACTATATATATATATATATATATTTGTGAAACACAGGACATTTATTTGTTTCACCTCTGCGTTTTCTCTCAAATTAACATTTGCAAATACAAATTATTTGCAAATCGGTTTCTGTTTGTTCCTTCACTGTCTGTGTCATTCAGAGGACAAGGTCTTCTGGGAAGCATTTGGACACTATGTGAGTGACAAACAGGGCACCCTGAAACACAAACAGGGCACTCTGAAACACAAACAGGGCACTCTGAAACACAAACAGGGCACAGACTGAAACTTCTCTGATTACAACACACACACACACACGCACACACACACACACACACACACACACGCACACACACACACACACACATGTGTGTGTATATACCTTTCAGCATTGATGGCGCCTTTCCAGATGTGCAAGCTGCCCATTCCATAGACACTAATGCATCCCCATACCATCAGAGATGCAGGCTTTTGAACTGAGCACTGATAAAAAGCCGGATGGTCCCTCTCGTCTTTAGTCCAGAGGACGCTGCGTCCATGGTTTACAAAAAGAATTTCTAATTTCAATTCATCTGACCACAGAACAGTTTTCCACTTTGCCTCAGTCCATTTTAAATGAGCTTTGGCCCAGAGAAGATGGCGGCATTTTAACCTGCATTTGTGGATGGCACGGCGGACTGTGCTCACAGACAATGAGTTCTGGAGGTGTTTCTGAGCCCATGTGTTACGTCACAGAAACGGGAGCTGGATGCAAGCACTAGGGAAAAGTCACTTTATTAGGAATACTCTCAAAATAATAGGAATATCCAAAAGAATAGGAACAGGGGAGATTGTGAGGCAAAAACAAAGTAACACAGGCAAAAGCAAGGTCAAAAACAGGCACACAGTATCTAAAGGGCAAGGCAGTAATCCAGTAATGAGAGATGTAGCAAAAGATCCAAAAAACCAGTAATGACAGTCCAGATAATCAAGGCTTGGTACAAGACAAAGAGACAAACGTAACTCGACTAATACTTTGCGAAGACGCGAAGAAACAAAGGGCTTTAAATACATGAATGAAACAAGGCTTAACGTAAAACACCTGAAAAACATTTGGAACATAACCAATGAACACACAGGGGCAGAGACATGGCATGAACTAAACCAAAGAAACACGTGGCGAAGTAAACAAAACTAGAGTCCCTGAATACGGAAGTGCACTGCTCGCCCACCTCGGCGACCAACGTGAAGGGATACCCTAACACCATGCAGTGATCTCCATTACAGAATCATGCCTGTTTTTAATGCAGTACCGCCTGAGGACCAAAGATCACGGCCATACAATATTGATTTTCACCCTTGCCCCTTGCACACAGAGATTTCTCCAGATTCTCAGAATCTTTTGATGATATTATGTAGATGATGTAGATGTAGATGATGAGATATCCAAAGTCTTTGCAATTTTACATTGAGGAACATTATTCTGAAATTGTTCCACAATTTGTAGACGTAGTTTTTTGCAGATTGGTGAACCTCTGCCCATCTTTACTTCTGAGAGACTCTGCCTCTCTAAGATAATCTTTTTGTACCCAATCATGTTGCTGACCTGTTGCCAATTAACCAAATTAGTTGCAAAATGTTCCTCTAGCTGTTTCTTTTTAGTAACACTTACTTTTCCAGCCTTTTGTTGCCCCTGTCCCAAATTGTGAGACGTGTTATGGCCATCAAATTCAAAATTACCTTATTTTTTCCTTAAAATGGTACATTTCCTCATTTTAAACATTTGATATGTTTTCTATGTTCTATTGTGAATAACATATGGGTTTATGAGATTTGCAAATCAATGCATTCTGTTTTTATTTGCACTGGGGGTATTGGGGTTGTAGATTGGTTTAGATCCTAGTTAAGTGGCAGGGTACACCCACCTCCAGACCTCATGCAATATCTTGTGGTATTCCCCAAGGCTCAGTTTTGGGTCCTTTGTTATTTAAGTTATATATGCTGCCATTAGCTAGTGTAATTAATCCATATAACATGTCCTTCCATCAGTATGCAGATGACACACAACTCTATATCTCACTTGCACCAGATGCCCACAAGTTGATTAGCACCCTTGTGCACTGCATAGAGAACTTTCTGCAGCTGAATAAAGATAAGACAATAAAGATAAATATAATACTTATTATCGGAAATGATGCGCAGAGAAAGTTAATTATGCCATATCTAGACTCCTTTACTCCTTGTAGAATTTAGGGAGCGTGTTTGACAGTGATCTCAGTTAAAAAAAACAAAAAAAAACAAAAACAAAAAAAAAACATATTAGCAATGTTTGTAAAACAGCATATTATAACCTTCGCAACATCTCTAAAGTATGTGATATTCGCTCCCCCACAGATACTGAGACACTCATACATGCATTTTTACATCTAGACTCGACTACTGCAACAGTGTTTTGGTTGGCTTACCAAAGAGCTCCATTAAACAATTACAAAGAGTTCAGAATGCAGCTGTAAGAATGCTGACACGTACTAGGATGAAAAATCTTATCACTCCGGCAATTAAATCACTTCAGTGGCTACCTGTGTCTTACAGAATTGATTTTAAAATCCTGTTATTAATTTTCAAATGTCTTCATGGTGGTGCTCCTACATACATTTGTAATATGATCACTAAATATACTCCTGCTAGATCACTTAGGTCATCCAGCTGCAACCTGCTGGTTGTACCCAAAACGCATCTGAAAAGCTTAAACTGTGGAACTCTCTCCCTGACAGCCTACGTGCAGTTGATTCAATTAACACTTTTAAAAAGTATCTCAAAGCACATTTGTTCACTAGGGCCTTTCCTCAAACCAGTTAATTTTCCATACTTGATTTTATTTGTATTCTTTTATTTATTCTATTTTATTTGCTTAGCCTTTTATTTCTTCTGTAGAGCACTTTCTAAACATTGTTTTTAAAAGTGCTATATAAATCAAGCTCTACTTACTTACTTACTTACTAATTTGCATAATAATTTATTCATCATGATCATTGGCACATTGGATGACAAATTAGGGTACACAAAGAAGGGAAATTTTCACTTAGAATATAACTAAATTGAATCAATAGTTTTATCATGATATAAAACAATACATTATAATTTACTTCTTAAACTGGTCATCAGTGATTGGTCATTGAGAAGCAGTGGTGATTAGTGATTGATCATTAGGAGCAGTGGTGATCAGTGATTGATCGTTGGGAAGCAGTGGTGATCAGTGATTGGTCGTCGGGAAGCACTGTGATTAGTGGTTGGAAGGCAGTGGTGATCAGTGATTAGTCGTTGGGAAGCAGTAGTCATCAGTGATTAGTCGCAAGCATCACTCTAACACATCTTTGACATCTGCATTTTATTATTCTTTGTTTTAAACTTGGACAATACTTTGAGGAAAAAAGAGTGCTTTTTGGAGTGTCTGTATACTAAGAAAAACATGAAACCCCTTTACCACATGTCATAAATCGTTTATCAACAAGTTAATTTGAATGGGTATATTTAATATGGAGTTATTTCTACTGGTCATTTTATTGAAGGTAAACAACAGCATGAAACTTTCCAGATGCCTGTAGGCACAGTTTATAAAAGTGTATTGATATGACAGATTCAGATGGGATTACAACCCAATAGAGAGATGCTCTGGTAATAATTACATTATCCCACCTCCCAATGTAAAACTTATCCAATCAGATCAGGGCTCATGTTTTACAAAACTCTAAAGTTTGCATATGTACAGTATGCACAATCTTGCACCTCTAGTCCCCTCCACCTTCACATTTGAATGTGCTCTATATAGGGTTAAATGTGTTGGAGCAGGGAAACACATTCATATAGATTTACATTTACATCTACTTATTAAACAGCCATTAGCAATGCAGCTTAAAAGTAGAGCAGAATGCAGTCACACTATAAAGCTACTCATGGATTCAACAATAATGCAAGTGAAGAAGAACTCATTTTCAAACAATTATCCAGAAACAAGTGTAACATACAGAAAGAAGAGAGGAAGCTGACAATTTAAGAAGCTTCATTTTCATTAGTTAATCAATGTTCATGTAAATTCAGCAATAAAGCACAGTTATACAGTCTGCCTTTAGAGACTGCTGTATGTGAACATGTGTGCACACAGTGGCTAAGGACTCCAGTGTGGGAGGCACGTATACAGGTGTGGAGTCCATGGCACTGATGTGGAGCCTGCGACCAGTACCAGGCAGCAGAACAGGACTGAGGTATGTCGCATTACACCACTCAATCAAGATCAATTATTATGCAATAAGTTATTTAAAATGTGAATATATAGCAATTCTATTTTATTTGAGCACTTAATGCTTAAAACATGAAACTAATTTTCCTAAACTAGTGCATTTTTATGCAACATTCCCACAATGATCAGTTTTAAGGCCTCTCTGGACAGAATGGAGTTTTAACTCTTTCTACATTTTACATTCCACAAATCGATTTATCAGACATTTTCAGTCAGTATAAACAAATGAATTATTTTATCTCTGCAAGTCTGATATAAGATTAGTCAGGACACTGTTGGGTTTCTGTGTGTAGAGTATTGTGACTCTATTTAGCTGCTGGTGAGCAGGGTGATGGGAAAGAGGAGGGGTTTGAGCCCCCTGCTTGGCAAACAATTCACACCTCTCCACAATAATAACATTGGTACAGAAATAAAACGGACAAAGGATTAATTATATATTAAAGGATATAAAGACATTAGCTCTGGAGAACTTTTGGTGCTATAGAGAATGAGTTCTCAAACTTTGTGGAGCTAGGGACTCAATGATCTTCAAAGCCAAGTACACCTTTACTGGACTAAATAATTGTTTTGGTTTTCATTTTAGTGGGTCCTGCGTTGAGCTGTTTGTTTTTTAATCCACATGTCCATTTTACTTTTGTTCTTACCTTTGTTAAATGTGTCATTAGATTCAAGTTAACACCATTTATCAACCTGCTTGTTTCTGAGTTATTGAGTTTTGGATTAAACCCATTCAGTGCATGTGACAGATAAACCTTGTGCACTCGTCTAATCAATCTCAGTCTGTGTAATTTAGGTTGCGAAAGCGAGATGTCCTCACACCAATGGTATTCCACATTTCTATGTATGATGGACACGTGGCTCAGGATTTTAACCAGCTCACACCGTTAGTGACCATCGTCATAGAAAGATGGTACATGGCTCCAGGTGTGCAGAGGGTCGATGTACGTGAGAAAGGAGTTCGAGGAACTTTGTTCATCCCTCCAGGTACACATACACAAACACTCAGTGCTGTGTGAGACTTAGGTTGTGAGTTCAAATCTCAGCATCACCAACTGCCATTGTTACCTGCTCAGATGTATCATGTCTCATATGTATGTTGCTTTGGATAGAAGCATCAGCCAATCGAGTAAGTGTAAATGTAAAACCTGAGAACCAAGGAAACCCATGCGCAAACAAGGCGAACATGCAAAACTTCACACACACAGTAACTTGAGCTCAGGATCAAACCAGAGACCCTGGAGTTACCATGCCGCCCCCTACCCAATATGATCTTTATAAATACCCTAGGTAAATTTAAAAAGTATATACAGTACAGAAAGATAATGATGAAGATTAGTTATTACTATCACTATTACTACTAATAGTAGTTATCATTTCAATAATAAGTGATTATAACTACAGTGCTCTTTCTGTTCATCCAGGTCGTGGCCCATTTCCAGGTGTGTTGGACATGTGGGGAGCAGGAGGAGGCCTGGTGGAGTATCGAGCTGCCCTGCTAGCGTCACATGGCTTTGTTGCTTTTGTTCTGGAGTATCTGTCTCCAGAAGAAATAAAAGACATTAATGTCTCTTACTTTGAGGTAATTCAACACAAAGCTCCTTATGTTCTCATGATTTGCACAGACATTCTACATTCAAATCTGAGAGGTGTAAGTGCTTCATGTGCACTTAAATTAAATTGTAATTTTTTAAATTTAAATTGTAAATTTTCATCTTAAATGAAGATTATGGCTCTATTTATTCCTGTAATATGGTACTGGACCTCAGCCAATATTAAATGTATTTGACTGACTGCTTTGTGACCAGCACTCATTGTGCTGAATTGCAGTTTCCACTCTTCTTTCTGTATGTTACACTTGTTTCTGGATAATTGTTTGAAAATGAGTTGTTCTCATTTTCGATGTGTCTCCCTGCTCCAACACATTTAACCCTATATAGAGCACATTCAAATGTGAAGGTGGAGGGGACTAGAGGTGCAAGATTACGCATACTGTACATATGCAAACTTTAGAGTTTTGTAAAACATGAGCCCTGATCTGATTGGATAAGTTTTACATTGGGAGGTGGGATAATGTAATTATTACCAGAGCATCTCTCTCTTGGGTTGTAATCCCATCTGAATCTGTCATATCAGATTACCGTCAGATTACCGTGATTACTGTCATATCAGATTACATACCACTTTTTTCCCCCCACTGTGTGTGTGTGTGTATATATATATATATATATATATATATATATATATATATATATATATATATATATATATATATATATATATATATAATATTTAACATTTAACATTATATTTATTGGTTTTTGGCATCTACAGGACATACAGTGAGTGGAAAACAGTATTTGATCCCCTATCAATCAGCAAGATTTCTGGCTCCCAGGTTTCTTTTACACAGGTAACGAGCTGAGATTAGGAGCACTCTCAGAACTACACGGGAGGATCTTGTTAATGATCTCAAGGCAGCTGGGACCATAGTCACCAAGAAAACAATTAGTAACACACTACGCCGTGAAGGACTGAAATCCTGCAGCGCCCGCAAGGTCCCGCTGCTCAAGAAAGCATATGTACAGGCCCGTCTGAAGTTTGCCTGAATGATTCAGAAGAGAACTGGGTGAAAGTGTTGTGGTCAGATGAGATCAAAATCCAGCTCTTTGGCATCAACTCAACTCGCCGTGTTTGGAGGAGGAGGAATGCTGCCTATGACCCCAAGAACACCATCCCCACCGTCAAACATGGAGGTGGGAACATTATCCTTTGGGGGTGTTTTTCTGCTAAGGGGACAGGACAACTGCACCGCATCAAAGGGACAATGGATGGGCCATGTACCGTCAAATCTTGGGTGAGAACCTCCTTCCCTCAGCCAGGGCATTGAAAATGGGTCGTGGATGGGTATTCCAGCATGACAATGACCCAAAACACACAGCCAAGGCAACAAAGGAGTGGCTCAAGAAGAAGCACGTTAAGGTCCTGGAGTGGCCTAGCCAGTCTCCAGACCTTAATCCCATAGAAAATCTGTGGAGGGAGCTGAAGGTTCGAGTTGCCAAACGTCAGCCTCAAGACCTTAATGACTTGGAGAGGATCTGCAAAGAGGAGTGGGACAAAATCCCTCCTGAGATGTGTGCAAACCCGGTGGCCAACTACAAGAAATGTCTGACCTCTGTGATTGCCAACAAGGGTTTTGCCACCAAGTACTAAGTCGAAGGGGTCAAATATTTATTTCACTCATTAAAATGCAAATCAATTTATAACTTTTTTGAAATGCGTTTTTCTGGATTTTTTTGTTGTTATTCTGTCTCTCACTGTTAAAATACACCTACCATTAAAATTATAGACTGATCATTTCTTTGTCAGTGGGCAAACGTACAAAATCAGCAGGGGATCAAATACTTTTTCCCCCCACTGTAGTCATACACACAAAAACTTTTATACTTGGTTGACATGCATTATGTCTACTATTTAAATATGCATTTTTGTTTTTGGAAAATACTTTGAATAAAAAAGGCATTTTGGGAGAAAGCTTCCCTGAAGAGGGAACTCACAATCTCAAGAGCTCACCACCATTTATGCACATAGATCACATGGATGTTTATCTGCAGCTGTGAACATTTTGCATTTCATTTCATACTTGAGCTCAGGTTGGTGTTTGTGTCTGATTTGTAGGTCGCATATCAGATCATACAGGAGCATCCCATGGTGCTAAGGGACAGAGTGGCTCTGTTGGGCCTCTCATATGGCGCTTCTGTTGCCCTATCTATGGCTGCCTCCTCTTCTATTAAGGTGATTTAGCATTATACATACAATAAACAAATAAAAAGAATATTAGTGATGGGCTTTTCCACTTTCCTCAGAGATATGCAACCATACATTGTTATTTACTTTTAATTATTTTTAACTCTAGACTGTTAAGTCTATCTAAAAGATATTTATGCCGATACATTTGCTCACCTAACAATTGGGTGGTCTGCCACCAAAGGTCCCATGTTCTATGCCGTTTAACACATCTATATATCAGGAAATTAAATATAAATGTAAAAATATAATAATATTTTTTAAAATAAAAATTTGGACTACAACATCAGAAGACCACATTGGGTTCCAATCCTGTCAGCCAGGAACAAGAATCTGAGGCTATCCTGTTCTCAGTCTCACCCAAACTTTTAATATTTGAGGAAATAATCTAATAACACATGACATTCCTCTTTTGAAGTATGACTTATGCATTCAGTAGATCATAGGACCACTAATTTTCTTTTGAAATATTCAGAATTGTCACTTATATACAATAATAATGTAATGTGTAGATTATTCCCAATTAAAGACATTTCTACTTAAAAATGCCATAAGTCTTATTTTCAGAATAATGCAAAAAAAAAAAATAATAATAATAAATAAATAAATACCACAAAACAGGGTTGAACTTAATTTAACAGGGTTGAAAAATATAAACAGGGTTGAAAAGACTGTTTTTGGTGAGACATTTAATAAAGCATTTAATAGAGCATTCACAGATGACAATGAAACTGCACTTTGCATTTACAGCTGCAATCAAAATTATCGAACCACCAAATCAGGTTTATTGTCAACATTTACAGATTTTCAGCTGTTTGCAATGAACAAATCAAACAGAAGCAATTGAAATATTTCAACACAACGAATGCTTCAAGTGATTTCCCCAAATTCAACTGAAAATGCAACTTATAATGACTTATAACGAGTCCAGTCTCAAAATTATTCAACCCCCTGAATAGAATCCCTCACAACAGCACAAATATGCAAAACAGGAGTTGTCTCAAGCACACTTGATCAAGGGCTTCATTAGTTGCACCAGGTGTGTTTGAGCTGGAACACATGAAATGCCAGGATGGGGCAGAAAAAGGACGCTATCAATGGCTGCAACCAGATTTCTGAGAAGGCAGGTTGTGAAAAACCCTCGAGTGACTGCAAAAGACCTGCAACAAGACTTGGTGGCAACAGGCACTGAGGTTTCAGTGAGCATGATATGGCATGTACTAAACGCAGAAGGTTTCCATGCCAGAACTCCAAGACGTACACCACTACTGACCCAAAAACACAAGAAAATTCGGCTGAAAATCATATAAATAAGCCACAGAAATTTTGGGATTCTGTTCTTTGGAGCAATGAAACAAAACTGGAACTTTTCGGCACGATAGATCAGCGGTATGTCTGGAGAAAGAAGAATGAAGAAAGAACACCCTATCCACAGTCAAGCATGGTGGTGGCTCTGTGATGCTCTGGGGCTACTTTGCATCCTCTGGCACTGGAAACCTGTAGTATGTGGAAGGCAAGATGGATTCACTGAGGTATCAGGAAATCCTAGGAGAAAACGTCATGCCATCTGTGAGGAAGCTGAAGCTTGGGCGTCACTGGACCTTCCAACAGGACAATGATCCCAAGCATACCTCAAATTCCACCAAAGCTTGGTTGCAGAAGAAGTCTTGGAAGATTCTACAGGGCCATCACAGTCACCTGACTTTTTGATTTGAAGAAGGCGGTTGCAGCACGCAAACTCAAGAATATTACTGGACTGGAGGCCATTGTTTATGAGGAATGGGCTAAGATTCCTCAGGAACGCTGCCAGAAGCTGGTGTCTGGCTATGCATCTCGTTTGTAGCAGGTCATAACAGCAAAAGGATGCTCTACTAAGTACTAAAGATGCTTGCCATGAAGGGGTTGAATAGTTGTGAAACTGGAGAAGTCATTATAAGTTGCATTTTCAATTTTGAATTTGAATTTTGAATTTGAATTTGGGGAAACCACTTGAAGCATTTGTTGTGTTGAACTATTTCAATTGCTTTTGTTTGATTTGTTCATTGCAAACAGCTGAAAGTCGGTAAATTTTGACAATAAACCTGATTTGCAATGGGTGTTGAATAATTTTGATTGCAACTGTAATTGTCACTTTATTAATCATTGTTTGACAGAACACCAAAGAAAGTTTATTTAAAACGTTTATTTTGATGCATGCAGCACGTTCCAAAAAAGTTGGGATGGGGCAATTTAGAACTAATAGCGATGTGACAAGTTGAAATAAAAGGTGATATGAAACAGGTGTGGCAATCATCTAATCATAGTATATAAGGAGCTTCCAAAAAAGGCCTAGTCCTTCAAGAGCAAGGACGGGTCGAGGCTCTCCAATCGGCCAACAGATGCATCAGCGAATAATCCAAAACTTTGAGAACAACATTCCCCAAAGACAAATCGGTAGGATTTTGGGCATTTCACCTTCTACAGTGCACAATATATTTAAAAGATTCAAGGAATCTTGGTCAAATCTCGGTGTGTAAAGGGCAAGCCTGAAAATCACTTCTGAATGCATGTGATCTCCGATCGCTCAGACGTCACTGTCTTAAAAACCGTCATGATTCTGTAATGGATATCTGTAATGGATATTAAATGCTTTATTGACATGGGCTCGGAAATACTTCAGTAAACCTTTGTCAGTCAACACCATTCGCCGCTGCATCCACAGATTTACTATGCAAAGCAGAAGCCATACATCAACACTGTCCAGAAGCGCCGCCAACTTCTCTGGGCTCAGTCTCATCTGAGATGGACAGTAGCACAGTGGAATCGTGTTTTGTGGTCCGATGAGTCAACATTTCAAATAGTTTTTGGACAAAATAGCCGTCGTGTTCTCCGGGCCAAAGAGGAAAAGGACCATCCAGCGTTATCAGCGTCAGGTCCAAAAGCCAGCGTCTGTCATGGTATGGGGATGTGTCAGTGCCTATGGCATGGGTAACTTGTACATTTGTGGGCACCATTAATGCAGAATGATCTGTACACATTTTGGAGCAACATATCCATATCCAGACCAGGACAACGCCAAACCACATTCTGCCCAGATTACAAGCACATGGTAGCATAACCAGAGAGTGCAGGTGCTAGCATGGCCTGCCTGCAGTCCTGACCTGTCTTCGATTGAGAATGTGTGGCGCATTATGAAGCGCAAAATAAGGCAACAGAGGCCCCATACAGTTGGGCAGCTGAAGAAATGTATAATGGATGAATGGGGGAAAATTCTGCTTGCTAAACTTAACCAACTGGTGTCTTCAGTGCCCAAACGCTTAATAAGTGTTATTAAAAGAAAACGTGACGTTGCACAGTGGTAAATAGTCCCAACTTTTTTAGAGTGTGTTGCAGTCATCAGCTTTGAAAGGGGTGTATATTTTCAAAAATAAATTACTTTCTCAAAGTAAAACATCAAATAATGTGTTAATAATGTGTTTTCAGTATAGTACAGGGTGAATTGAATTTTCAAATGACGCTTTTTGTTCGTTTGTTTTTCCATACTGTCCCAACTTTTTCAGAATTGGGGTTGTAAAAAACAATACAAGACCAACCCTGTAACAACTAGTCAACCTTGTTACTTTAAAAAAATGTTATGGGGTTGAATGTTACAGGGTTGAAGTTTCTGTTGAAAATGGTTAGTATATGCCTTAGTTAGCATTATATTCGACTGCATTTCTTATAATAAGGTGTTTTTATTAATTCAGGTGTTTTTAGTTACAGCTTGTTTTCATTCATGTATTTATATCCCCTCTTTTGTCCGCTTAGACGTGGAGTATTGAATTAGAGTAGATAGATTGCATCATGAATTTGTGTTCTGTGCGTTGGCACTCTTCTCGCGTTTCTCAGACCATAGACCTTAGACCATAGCCTAGATATCTGTATTTAATATATATTTTGAATGAATGTTCCGTGCGTTTGGACTCTCCTCGCGTTTCCTGGACCGTGGACTCCAGCCTCGCTATTGTTTGGATTACTGCCTCTTCTATTGTGGATTTATGCCTTGTGTGGATTTATGCCTTGTGTGGATTAATGCCTTGTGTGGATTATCACCTTACCACTTGGTGAATTACAGCCTCGCTGTTCTTGTGGATTATTGTTTGTTTTGTTACCCTGCCTTTGAGTTCCTTTTCTCCCTGTCCATATATTTTTGGTTCTGTTTATATTTCCCCTTTTTTGCCTATGTTCCGTTATTTTTGGTTATCCCTAATAAACTGACTGTTTCCCCAGCGATTGCATCCAGCTCCCCTGTGTCCACCGTAACAAACACAAAGTGACAGGGACTGAAAAGGCACCGCATCCTGAGAATCACCCAGATACCGTGACAGGCATCAAACGTTCCTTGCAGAAACTCATATATAGCAGATGTATCTTCCACAGCAGTGGCTTTATGAATTAGAGGCTAGCAGCGTCTTTAAACAGCTGCATTTGCACAGTGACTTTGCTTCCTTCAGCATATCATCTACTATATATTCATTTAAAGAGACATGCATTATTGAATAAAAGGAGGCGTGTCTGGCAGGATCACAGTGTGTCTGGCAGGATCTGAATTTGCCGGTCATACAGAGTTTTTACAGGTCTGTAACACTTCTCTTGGGTTGGATTGGAAATGATGAAGCAGGAGGCAGGCTGATGACATTTCAGAGGGGCTCTTTATTTTTCTTTCACTTTTCAGCGCACTAAACACACACATGGCTCTGTGCTGGTCGGCTCTCTCACGAGGCGCTTGTCTTTCCCCTCTTTGTCCTCATCGTCATTACCTGAAACACAGAAGACTCATCAGCAAGATTTCCCACTGGTGTGTAGTCCCTGCCACTGAGTGCAGCTTTTACCTGAGTGAAAGCCTTCTGGCACAGCTCTGTCCACTGGACCGGATCTGGTGCTCTCTTTTTAGTGAGATCAGTCAGCAGGCTGGTGACATCTGAATAATTAGGCACAAAACTACGATAATAGCCAGCCAGCCCCAG
The DNA here is from genome assembly GCA_023630585.1 of Cranoglanis bouderius. NCBI lineage: Eukaryota > Metazoa > Chordata > Actinopteri > Siluriformes > Cranoglanididae > Cranoglanis > Cranoglanis bouderius. The sequence continues at coordinate 15,870,819 of CM042538.1, read as the reverse complement.
AAACTGTCTCACCTCCTTTTTGGTCTAGAGTCTCGGGAAGGCCGCAATCGCTGCTGTCTTATCAATTTGGGGATGCACCTACCCATGGCCCAAGCGGAAGCCCAGATACTGTACTTCTCCTTGATTACACCCATATTGAGCATGGCCTGGAACCATCCTGAACCACCTGTTTTTTTGTGCTGTGGCAAACGGTAGGAGCGACTGCGTACCACCACACACCATTATACAGTGCCTATAGAAAATCATCATATCCCTTTGAAATAGTCACTTTTTTTATCTTACAGCCTGAAATCAAAACCCATTAAAAATATTTGTTTTTTGTTCCAGCTTTATTTACACATTACACAAGAAAACTAGAATAACAGAGTTGGAAAAGTGATCAGTCCCATGATTTAATATTTCGTAGAGTCACCTTTTGCTTTAATTACAGCCATCAGTCTGTTTGGATATGTCTCTATTAGCTTTGCGCACCTAGAGTGGGGAATAATTGCCCATTCATCCTTGCAGAATTGTTCGAGTTCAGTCACATTTCGTGGTGAACGGCGATTGACTGCTGTCTTCAAGTCTATCACAGATTTTTTTTATTGGATTTACATCAGGGCTCTGACTTGGCAACTCAAGGACATCCACCTTCCTATGCTTAAGCCACTGTGTAGTTTTTATGTCATGCTGGAAGATGAACCACCTGCCCATCTTCAGCTGTCTAGCAGAGGGCCGCAGGTTTTTTTCAAGAATTTGGGTGTACTTGGCAGCATCCATTTTCCCTTCAATCCTGACCAATTGCCCAATCCCCGCTGAAGAGAAACACCCCCACAACATAATGTTGACACCACCATGCTTCACAGTGTATGGTGTGTTTTGGGTGGTGTGCTGTGTTTGGTTTTTGCCAAAACATAATGCTTGCAGTTCAGTCCAGAAAGTTGAATCTTGGTCTCATCTGACCATAAAACCTTTTGCCACATGGCATTAGAATCTTCCAAGTGTTTTTTTGCAAAGCTTTTTCAGAAGAGGCTTCTTTCTTGCCACCCTGCCAGCTTTGTGTAAAGCTTGGGAGATTGTTGTCACATGCACAGACTGACCAATCTCTGCCATAAGGACTTGTAAGTCCTTCAAAGTTGCCATTGGCCTCTTGGTAGCTTCCCTGATCATTTCATTTGAATTTCCATTTATGGCATTTGGCAGACACCCTTATCCAGAGCGACTTACATCTTTATTTCATTTATACATCTGAGGGTTAAGGGTCTTGCTCAAGGGCGCAACAATGGCAGCTTGGCAGTGCTGGGGTTTGAACTCATGACCTTAAGATCAGTAGCCCAATGTCTTAACCACTGAGCTACCACTGCCAATCAATATCCTCCTGGCTCGGTCATCCAGTTGGAGGGACGGCCCAATCTAGGTAAGGTGTTGGTGGTGCCATACGCTTTACACTTCTTAATAATGCTCTGAACAGTACTCTGAGGGATAGTTAAAGCCTTTGAAATCTTTTTTGTATCCTTCTCCTAACTTGTGCCATTCCACAACTTTGTCCCAGACCCTTTTGAAAGCACCTTTCCAACCATGGTGTATTCTTTGCGTTGCCATGCACTACTAGTAATGGAATCATCATGGAACAGCCAGTTTTCTCATCTTATCAAAACCACTGCAGTTGATGTCAGGTGGGGGGCAATTAGCATGGTGTGTGATCTGGGAAGTGACTGGTTATACCTGAGCAAGTTTATAATGGTTACTCTAAGGGGCTGATCACTTATCCAAACCAGTTATTTCACTAATTAAATTTTAATAATTGTTCAGAAATTTTTTAAATGTTATGTCCACTTAGATGCCGAGGGTTATAATGTGTAAATACAGCTGGTAAAAGTTAGATTTAATTTATTTTAATTTCCAGGGTGTAATGTGACAAAAGGTAAGGATTTTGACAGGGTATGATGATTTTCTATAGGCACTGAAAAAACATTGGAAAACTCCACCTGCAACTTGGCAACCTTCATGATTTGGGACAGAGAGATGTGGTCTCCATAAGGGGTGGATTGAGCAGCCGTTTTTAGATTTTAGATTTAGTTTTTAGACCTCTGGTCCTAGCTCCTCCCTCTTCGGAACGACCGTGGCCAAAGCCACGGGAACTGCCTCCCTCCATGGTTTAAGGAGGTTGAGGTGGTAAACCTGCCTCTTTCCACTCGCCTTACCTCATAGTCGACATCCCCGACTCACTGTGTGACCTTGAAGGGCCCACACACACACGGTTCATTTCACTAACATTAAAACTTTGTCTGACACAAATAGTGTAGGAAAGAAAGAATCAGTAAGCTTGAAATGTAAATAATAGGACTATTGCATTGCTTCAGATCAGGGTATCATTACAGTGAGAAAAATTTCTTTCCTGCTGTCTGTATTTTTATCTCCTAAATATGGATTGTGAACACTCTCACACATGATTTTGTTGCAGCCCCGGTGTTGTATAAGCATCAGCGGCAGTCACGTCACTCCTGTATGTAATACTGTATCTGAAGTCTATGAAAGGCTTTACAGGTACGTACACTAGAAATATGTGTGCTGCTCTATCATTTCAAAGCACTTCTACCAACTCTCACTTTCCTGTACATACCAATATTATCTCTATATTTCAGATTTTAAGTGTGATTTGCTTAAATTAATTAGAATATTGCTTATCAAAATATGAAATTGTTAAATAGGTCCAACAGCAGTACATGCCAGGATAATATTCAAATAATTTGGAACGTTTATTCAATCATTAGACAAGATTACCACTTGTGCTGATACCCAAGTGTACACATGTCCTAATCCACCTCTGCACCCCACAAGTAAAATGTTTTTGTTGTTTGGGAGGTAACAAGAGATTAAAGGTTGGAACCAATTGGATTATTCACTGCACCCCACAGCTGTTCATTAAAGACTTTCTTTGCTACAATATATAATAAAAGAGTAAGAGAGACAAGGAGAGAAGAAGTAGCTCAGTAACTTCCACAACTAAACAGCTTTTGAAGCAAACTTATCATCCCATGTTTGGAGCTTATTGTTTGAATTTTACAATAATGATGGTACATTATGAAAGATGAGACCGAATATGATCAGAAATCTATTAAGTTTCTGACTCTAGTTTGTGACTTCCTATTCATTGCAGTAGAATGTCACAAATCTTCTTTATTACATCGGACTGAACACACACATGGCTTCACAGAGACCCATCTATCTTATTGCATTTCGAGTCGGTATAGAAAAGAATTGTCCCCCTTTTAAATAATCACATTTTGTTGCTTTTCAGTCTGAAAAGGACGACAAACAGTTTTTGTTTTATTCAGCTGTATTTACTCAGTTCAACTTATAACATCCAAGTGAAAGATATAACACCAAAAAAATAAATAAATAAAATAAAAAATAAAAAAAAACAGAATCAGTGAGTTGGAAAAAGGATTCCCCCACTCCTAAAAATGACTTGTAAACTCAATCAAGTGTAGCTAATCACCTTCTCAATGGCACACAAAGCCATTTGACTTTTAACTGTGATCAGCTGTGGTCATTTTGATTAGTTTAGCATGAAAAGAGCTTTCCTGGAGCATTTTGTAGTGCAACTGAAGCAAACAATCAACTATGGGTGGCACGGCACTGTCAAAAAATCTCCGGGATAAAGTTGGGGACAGGCACAAGTCGGGAGAAGGATACGAAAAGATTTCAAAGGCGTTATCAATCCCTAGAAGCACAGTGAAGTCTATTATTAAGAAGTGGAAGGTATTTGGTACAACACAGACCCTCCCTGGATCAGGATGTCACTCCAAACTGGATGAAAGAGTCAGGAGAAAACTGGTCAGAGAGGCTACCAAGAGGCCTACAGCAACTCTGAAGCAGTTGCAGGAATTTATGACAAAGAGTGGTCATTGTGTGCATGTGACAACAATATCACAAATTCACCACAAATGTGGCTCGTATGGGAGGGTCGCAAGAAAAAAGCCACCCACGACTGAGCTTTGCCAAAACACACCTTGAAGATTCTGAGGCCACATGGAAAAAGGTGTTATGGTCAGATTAATTATTTGGCCTCAACACCAGATGATATGTCTGACAGAAATCCAATACAGCTCACCATCCAAATAACACCATTTCTACAGTAAAGCATGGAGGTGGTAATATCCTGTTATGGGGGTGTTTCTCTGCAGCAGGGACTGGACCACTTGTCAGGTTAGAAGGGAAATGGATGGGGCAAATTCCCGTCAAATTCTTGAGGAAAATCTGCTGCCCTCTGCCAGAAAGTTGTCAATGGGAAGCAGGTTACCTTCCAACATGACAATGACCCAAAGCACACAGCAAAACTGACCACACAGTGGTTGAAGGACAAAAAGGTGAATGTCCTTGCATGGCCTAGTCAGAGCCCAGACTTAAACCACATTGAAAATCTGTGGAAAGATTTGAAGACTGCAGTCTACAAGTGGTAGCGATCAAATTTAACTGAACTTGAGCAGTTCTGCAAAGTAGAGTGGGCAAATATTGCAAAGTCTAGATGTGCAACATTAGTAGAGATATATCCCAACAGAATAAAGGCTGTAATTAAAAAATTAAGGCAAATTAAAGCAAGGGGGTGATCCTTTTTCCAACTCAGTGATTCTGTTTTTTAATTCTTTAAAACCTTTTTCTGACATGTTGGTGTTGTGTATTTCACTTGGATGTTATAAGTTGCACCGAGTAAATACAGCGGGATAAAACAAAAACTGTGTCCATTTTCATTTGCATGGAAAGCAACAAAATGTGATTCATTTAAAGGGGGTGATTCTTTTCTATACCCACTGTATAGACCCTGGTGGTGTGATATTACTGACTGCTGTAATCTTAAATATGCAGTAGTTATTGAATTGTTGGAGGTGTGCTTATGATTTGGAGTCGTAGAAATGTTCTACTGTTGTATCGCAACAGAAAATAACTATTAATGTAAAATATTTAAATTATTTTTAGAACGTTTCATAAAGTGCGGATAATGGACAATCAGATCATTTATAGAGACATCATCTTGCCCATCCCAACAGATCCAGCCAAGAAAATGGATGTAAGTAACTTTCTCCTGCATTTTTGTAGTATCCTAGCTTTTAGACTGAAAGCATCTTACTCATTCATTTGCTGATATTTGATTTATTTCAAAATACTCCTGCAACTGGGTGTGTATGTTAGTTTGTGGCTCTGTATATGTACACTTTTTGTGTTTGCATATGTTAGCTCATATCATAATCATAATCATATTGTACTGTAAAACACACAGGTTGGCCAGATAAGATATCCACTGCTTTTGGTTGTTGGCGATGATGATCAGGCCTGGGCCACACTGGAGTCAGCCGAAGATGTAAGAAGTTTACACAGCTGTACACTATTCATTGCATGTCTGCATATAATATAAATCTGCAATATGATTTGCTGGCTTTTTTCTATTTTGATATTATGGAACCCTACAGTATTTAGAGCTTGGATTTATCTCTCTTGGGTTTTCTGGCAAGTCCTAGAATTTTGCATTCATAAAGTGCTAATTAAGACATAGTAACAGATGGGCTATAGTCGGGTGACTGTATGCCTACATAGTGCACCTGTGCAATGGATATACAACCCCAATCCCAAAAAAGTTGGGACACTGTATAAAATGAAATAAAAACAGAATGCAACGATTTGCAAAGCTCATAAATCCACGTTATTCACAATAGAACATAGAAAACATATCAAATGTTTAAACTGAGGAAATGTACCATTTTAAGGAAAAAATACGATAATTTTGAATTTGATGGCTGCAACATGTCTCAAAACAGTTGGTACGGGGGCAACAAAAGGCTGGAAACGTAAGTGTTACTAAAAAGAAACAGCTGGAGGAACATTTTACAACTAATTAGGTTAATTGGCAACAGGTCAGTTCCGAGAATCTGGTAAAATCTCTGTGCGCAATGGGCAAGGGTGAAAATCAATATTGCATGCCCGTGATCTTCAGGCCCTCAGGTGGCACTGCATTAAAAACAGGCATGATTCTGTAATGGAAATAACTGCATGGGCTCAGAAACACCTCCAGAACTCACTGTCTGTGAACACAATTTGCCATGCCATCCACAATTGCAGGTTAAAGCTCTATTATGCAAAGAAGAAGCCATATGTGAACATGATCCAGAAACTGTGCCATCTTCTCTTCATTTAAAATGGAATGAGGCAAAGTGGAAATCTGTTCTGCAGTCAGATGAATCGAAATTAGAAATTCTTTTTGGAAACCATGGATGCCGCGTTCTCTGGACTAAAGAGGAGAAAGACCATCCCGCTTGTTATCAGCGCTCAGTTCAAAAGCCTGCATCTCTGATAGTATGGGGGTGCATTAGTGCCTATGGAATGGGCAGCTTGCACATCTGGAAAGGCACCATCAATGCTGGAAGGTATATAGGTATACAGGTTTTAGAGCAACATATGCTTCCATCCAGATGACGTCTTTTTCAGAGAAGGCCTTGCATATTTCAGCAAGACAATGCTAAACCACATTCTGCATCTATTACAACAGCATGGCTTCATAGTAGAAGAGTCCGGGTGCTGAATTGGCCTACCTGCAGTCCAGACCTTTCAACAATTGAAAACATTTGGTGTATCATGAAACGAAAAATACGACAAAGAAGACCCAGGACTGTTGAGCAGCTAGAATCCTGTATCAGACACGAATGGGAAAACATTCCTATGCCAAAACTCCCACAACTGGTCTCCTCAGTTCCCAGACGTATACGGACTGTTGTTAAAAGGAGAGGGGATGGTATACAGTGGTAAACATGGCCCTGTCCCAACTTTTTTGAGACATATTGCTGCCATCAAATTCAAATTTATCTTTTTCTTTCCTTAAAATGGTACATTTCCTCAATTTAAACATTTGATATGTTTTCTATGTTCTATTGTGAATAAAATATGGGTTTATGAGATTTGCAAATCATTGGATTCTGTTTTTACATTTTACACAGCATCCCAACTTTTTTTTGGATTTGAGGCTGTAAATAAAATAAAAAAATAAAACATAAATAGAATAAAAATATAAAACAATATGCTGGTTGCACTAGTGTGCACACGCCTTAACTAATACTTTGTTAAAGCACCCTTTGCTGTAATAGAGCAGACAGTGCTCATACTTTTGGGTAAGAGTCTATCAGCTTAGAGCATCTTGATTAGGAAATTGTATTCAACTCTTCCTTGCAAAAATACTCCAGATGTGTCAAAATGTGAAGGGATCTCCTGTGCACAGCCCTCATTCCACAGGTTTTCGATAGCATTTAAATCTGGGCTCTGACTGGGCCTTTCTCATCTTTTTCTGAAGTCATTCCTTTGTTGACTTGGATTTGTGCTTTGGGCTGTTATCGTGCTGGAAGGTGAAATACATTGGTATTTTTTGCTATCCATGATTCATGTGACAGGACATGATTCCCTTGAATAAAGCCCTAGTATCTTCTGAAGAGAAGCTGCCCCATAGCATGATGATGCCACCACCATGCTTCATCATGGGTATGTTGTTATTTGGGTGATGAGGCAGAAAGTTCTACCTTGATCTCATCAGACCAGAACATATTTTATTAATATTATTAATGAACATTTAGGTGGACTTTTTTTGTTATTTTTTTCTTAGCCTTCCTGCCCCATAGCCCAGACATGTGAAGAAAACAAGAGATTGCTGTCACATACAGGGAGTGAGCAGCACTTGCCAGATATTCCTTCTCCTTTAATGTTGCAGTAGGTCTCTTAGCAACCTCCCTGATAAGTTTTCATCTTGTCCTTTTGTCAGTTTTGGGACATCCTGTTCTTGGTGATGTCACTATGGTGCCTCAGTTTCTCCAATTGTTGATGATGGTCTGTGCTCCATGGTACATTTAATGTTTTGGAAATTCTTTTGCCCCCTTCTCCTGATTGATACATTTTGACAGTGAGACTCCGTACATGCTTTGTAAGCTCATTGTGGACCATGGCTTCAGCAGTCGGACGAAACAAAGATGTCAAGAAAATCCTACTGATCTTTATTTGGGATTCATCAGAATCAAGTCATTCATGACAGCTGTATCATAATTACCTTTGAACATGAGTTTGAATTTGATTTGGTTAATTCTGAGCACAGTCACATGTCTTATTATAAGGGCATGCACCCTTGTATGTTATTGTATGTTTTTTCTTTCTTTTTTCCCTAAAACATTTCTATTTGTTTCTTACTTTGATTTTTTTGGTTGCTACATCACATGAAAGGTGGAAAAAGATCTGATATCACAAAAAAACTGCAATTTTAACAGGGGTGTGTAGACTTTTATATCCACTGTAGATAGTATATAGGGCCACCTATTAAGTACACCTCCCTAAAATGGTAGTTGTATAATTATCAACTCACATCTCGGTGTATAATATATGGTAACATCATGTTACAGAGTCCCTTAGACTGACAGCCAGCATATCACTTTAAAAACTGACTTGGACATAACTGCCATATGTGATCCGTCATTTGCAATCTCTTTACCTTCCATTCTTTGACCTCAGATGGAGAGAATATCTGAAAAGGCTGGGAATCGGCATTTGCTCAAGATCCTCATCTATCCTGGTACAGGTCACCTGATTGAGCCACCCTATACACCACACCACAGAGCCTCCAACTTCATGGTTGCTGGCAAGGAGAAAGGTATGTACAGTCATGTGGAGAAAGCTGCGTGCAGATTTCAACAGATAATGAATTTATCACCATGATATGTACAGTATATACTCTGAGTGTGTGTGTGATTTCACAGTGATCATGCTTTGGGGTGGACAGACCAGACAGCATGCATATGCACAGGAAGACTCATGGGAGAAGATTTTGGACTTTTTACACCAACACCTCTGCTATGCAACTCCACAGGCCTGACTGTAGTGGTGTGAGAAGTTGTTTTGCTCTGTGTAAATGATAACAGAATAACTCTCAAAATGTCTGTCACGCTTCTTCACTACCATATCATTAAAACAGAGAGGAATCGCGTGTAAACCTCATACAGATGACGGTGCACAAAGTTTTAAAATGTGTAAATGACCTAAATAAAAAGACATTAATTAAAAGAAATTTAGTTAACAGAACAGAACTGACTGAATTAATCAGCTTTATTTGTCTGTAGATGTAAGAGCAGCCAGCGAAAAAACTGAATTTCTAAAATTGTATAAAATGCAAATTCATATATTAAGGGTAAAACAGAGTATGAATACATTATTATGATTGAACAGATAATGCTTCCTAAACAAATATGCAGATACAGTTTTTGTTTTTTTGTTTGTTTGCTTGCATGCTTGCTTTAAGAAAGCTTGGTAAATGTTACAGATTAAATTTTGTGTTATGAGTTCTGCAAATTTTGTGTTGAGTGCTACTTCCTTTTACCAGTAGGAGGCACTATAACTAGAAGCCATTGCTTATACTGTAATGTTAAAACCATGATCAATATTATATTTACACAATACATATGAAGAGTTCTGGAGGTGTTTCTGAGCCCATGCAGTGATCATGCCTGTTTTTAATACAGTGCCGCCTGAGGTCCAAAGATCACGACCATACAATATTGATTTTCACCCTTGTCCCTTGCACACAGAGATTTCTCCAGATTCTCAGAATCTTTTGATGATATTATGTACTGTAGATGATGAGATATTCATAATCTTCGCAAGTTTACGTTGAGGAACATTATTCTGAAATTGTTCCACAAATTGTAGACGCAGTTTTTTGCAGATTGGTGAACCTCTGCCCATCTTTACTTCCGAAAGACTCGGCCTCTCTAAGATACTCATTTCTATACCCAATCATGTTACTGCCCTGTTGCCAATTAACCTCCAGCTGTTTCTTTTTAGTAACACTTACTTTTCCAGCCTTTTGTTGCCCTGTCCCAACTTTTTTGAGATGTGTTGCTGTCATCAAATTCAAAATTACCTTCTTTTTTTTCTTCAAATGGTATATTTACTCAGTTTAAACAATTGATATTTTTTCTATATTCTATCGTGAATAAGATACGGATTTGAGATTTGCAAATAATTGTATTCTGTTTTTATTTACATTTAACACAGCGTCCCAAATTTTTTGGAATTGGGGTTGTAATTAATGTTGCCCCTTGGAGAAATAGTACCTCCATTGTAAGACTAAAAAGAGACTGTAGAAGAGCAGAAAGGCAATGGAAGCACACAAAGCTTATAGTTCACCAAGCTATCTATAAAAATAACTTACGAAATGAGGACTGCTAGAAAATCTTACTTTTCAAGTTTAATTGACAGCCACAAAGACAACCCCAGATTCCTATTCTCCACCATAGATAGGCTGCTAAACACCTCACCTCAAATATCATCAGACCTTTTCACAACTGAAAAGTGCAAAGAGTTTGCAGCTTTCTTCAGCAATAAAATTACTATCATAAGGCAAAATAAAGCTAGCACTTGTCCTGCTGGTATGTTTTCTAACTCTCCACCTATTGCTGTTAAATGTAATCTATCCTCTTTCTCAGTGGTCAACGCTAACACGCTTGCCCTGGTTATACCACTTATTAATTCTTCTAGCTGAACTTCTGTTTTTAAATTTAACACCACCAGTTTTAAATTCATTATTACTGTGTTTTCTCTCAAATTACTGTTTGTATTTGCAAATCGCTTTCTGTTTGTTTGAGAGTGGAGTTTGCCTTTGGAAAGCAGATTATGTTTCTTTGCGAAACAGTAGATTTATTTGTTTTGCTTTGGCACAAATTTATCTCCATGTGAGTCGGCTCCTAATGTTCACTTAAAAGGGCTGGTTGGTTTGAGAGCAACATGTCTCTAGTACACAGACATTGTACCTTCCTTGCTAGCAGCTACTTATCTCCTCTAAACAGGTACGAGACCTATACACCATGTTGGCCGTGAACAGGTGAGTTCCCCAGGTTTAAAGTAGTGAGAGCTTTTGTGAGACTGTATGGCCTCAGAAATGGCGTTCATTTGTCATCAAAAAGAGCTTCAAACTTCATATATTTTCTCTTCTCAGGGCTCTGAGCAGGATAATGCCTGCGCCCTTTGCTCTCAGTTGAGCCCAGTTGGGGACTCGTGGACGAAAAGCTCCAGATATTCATGACAAATTTAAACCCGAACCAGGAGGCATCCCTTCACTGTCTGCATCATTCAGAGGACAAGGACTTTTGGGAAGCATTTGGACACTATGTGAGTGACAAACAGGGCACTGTGACTGGTATAATCTAAAATTTCTCTGATCACAACACACACACACACACACACACACACACACACACACACACACACACACACACGCTCCCAAGGTATAAGCTTTCTGAGTGTTTGTTAATTAATGATTTCCATATCTCATAAACCCATATTTTATTCACAGACGAACATAGAAAACATGTAAAATGTTTAAACTGAAGAAATGTACAATTATAAGGAAAAAATAAGGTAATTTTGAATTTGATGGCTGCAACATGTCTCAAAAAAGTTGGGACAGGGCCATGTTTACCACTGGGTAGCATCCAGAACAGTTGCTGGAGTTTTGGCAGAGGAATGTTGTCCCATTCGTGTCTGATACAGGATTCTAGCTGCTCAACAGTCCTGTGTCTTCTTTGTCGTATTTTTTGTTTTATAATGCGCCAAATGTTTTCACTTGGTGAAAGGTCTGGACAGCAGGCAGGCCACTTCAGCACCCAGACTGTTCTACTACGAAGCCATGCTGTTGTAATAGCTGCAGAATGTGGTTTAGCATTGTCTTGCTGAAATATGCAAGGCCTTCCCTGAAAAAGACGTCTGGATGGAAGCATCTGTTGCTCTAAAACCTGTATATACCTTTCAGCATTGATGGTGCCTTTCCAGATGTGCAGACTCCCCATTCCATAGGCACTAATGCACCCCCATACCATCAGGGATGCAGGCTTTTGAACAGAGCGCTGATAACAAGCCGGATGGTCCCTCTCCTCTTTAGTCCAGAGGACGCTGCGTCCATGGTTTCCAAAAAGAATTTCAAATTTCGATTCATCTGACCACAGAACAGTTTTCCACTTTGCCTCAGTCCATTTTAAATGAGCTTTGGCCCAGAGAAGATGGCGACGTTTTAACCTGCATTTGTGGATGGCACGGCGGACTGTGTTCACAGACAATGAGTTCTGGAGGTGTTTCTGAGCCCATGTGTTACGTCACAGAAACGGGAGCTGGATGCAAGCACTAGGGAAAAGTCACTTTATTAGGAATACTCTCAAAATAATAGGAATATCCAAAAGAATAGAAACAGGGGAGATCGTGATGCAAAAACAAAGTAACACAGGCAAAAGCAAGGTCAAAAACAGGCACACAGTATCCAAAGGGCAAGGCAGTAATCCAGTAATGAGAGATGTAGCAAAAGATCCAAAAAACCAGTAATGACAGTCCAGATAATCAAGGCTTGGTACAAGACAAAGAGACAAACGTAACTCGACTAATACTTTGCGAAGACACGAAGAAACAAAGGGCTTTAAATACATGAATGAAACAAGGCTTAACGTAAAACACCTGAAAAACATTTGGAACATAACCAATGAACACACAGGGGCAGAGACATGGCATGAACTAAACCAAAGAAACACGTGGCGAAGTAAACAAAACTAGAGTCCGTGAATGTGGAAGTGCACTGCTCGCCCGCCTCGGCGACCAACGTGAAGGGATACCCTAACACCATGCAGTGATCTCCATTACAGAATCATGCCTGTTTTTAATGCAGTACCGCCTGAGGACCAGAGATCACGGCCATACAATATTGATTTTCACCCTTGCCCCTTGCACACAGAGATTTCTCCAGATTCTCAGAATCTTTTGATGATATTATGTAGATGATGTAGATGTAGATGATGAGATATCCAAAGTCTTTGCAATTTTACATTGAGGAACATTATTCTGAAATTGTTCCACAATTTGTAGACGCAGTTTTTTGCAGATTGGTGAACCTCTGCCCATCTTTACTTCTGAGAGACTCTGCCTCTCTAAGATAATCTTTTTGCACCCAATCATGTTGCTGACCTGTTGCCAATTAACCAAATTAGTTGCAAAATGTTCCTCTAGCTGTTTCTTTTTAGTAACACTTACTTTTCCAGCCTTTTGTTGCCCCTGTCCCAAATTGTGAGACGTGTTATGGCCATCAAATTCAAAATTACCTTATTTTTTCCTTAAAATGGTACATTTCCTCATTTTAAACATTTGATATGTTTTCTATGTTCTATTGTGAATAACATATGGGTTTATGAGATTTGCAAATCAATGCATTCTGTTTTTATTTGCATTGGGGGTATTGGGGTTGTAGATTGGTTTAGATCCTAGTTAAGTGGCAGGGTACACCCACCTCCAGACCTCATGCGATATCTTTTGGTATTCCCCAAGGCTCAGTTTTGGGTCCTTTGTTATTTAAGTTATATATGCTGCCATTAGCTAGTGTAATTAATCCATATAACATGTCCTTCCATTAGTATGCAGATGACACACAACTCTATATCTCACTTGCACCAGATGCCCACAAGTTGATTAGCACCCTTGTGCACTGCATAGAGAACTTTCTGCAGCTGAATAAAGATAAGACAATAAAGATAAATATAATACTTATTATCGGAAATGATGCACAGAGAAAGTTAATTATGCCATATCTACACTCCTTTACTCCTTGTAGAATTTAGGGAGCGTGTTTGACAGTGATCTCAATTAAAAAAAAACAAAAAAAACAAAAACAAAAAAAAAACATATTAGCAATGTTTGTAAAACAGCATATTATAACCTTCGCAACATCTCTAAAGTATGTGATATTCGCTCCCCCACAGATACTGAGACACTCATACATGCATTTTTACATCTAGACTCGACTACTGCAACAGTGTTTTGGTTGGCTTACCAAAGAGCTCCATTAAACACTTACAAAGAGTTCAGAATGCAGCTGTAAGAATGCTGACACGTACTAGGATGAAAAATCTTATCACTCCGGCAATTAAATCACTTCAGTGGCTACACGTGTCTCACAGAATTGATTTTAAAATCCTGTTATTAATTTTCAAATGTCTTCATGGTGGTGCTCCTACATACATTTGTAATATGATCACTAAATATACTCCTGCTAGATCACTTAGGTCATCCAACTGCAACCTGCTGGTTGTACCCAAAACGCATCTGAAAAGCTTAAACTGTGGAACTCTCCCTGACAGCCTACGTGCAGTTGATTCAATTAACACTTTTAAAAAGTATCTCAAAGCACATTTGTTCACTAGGGCCTTTCCTCAAACCAGTTAATTTTCCATACTTGATTTTATTTGTATTCTTTTATTTATTCTATTTTATTTGCTTAGACTTTTATTTCTTCTGTAGAGCACTTTCTAAACATTGTTTTTAAAAGTGCTATATAAATAAAGCTCTACTTACTTACATACTTACTAATTTGCATAATAATTTATTCATCATGATCACTGGCACACTGGATGACAAATTAGGGTACACAAAGAAGGGAAATTTTCACTTAGAATATAACTAAATTGAATCAATAGTTTTATCTTGATAGAAAACAATACATTATAATTTACTTCTTAAACTGGTCATCAGTGATTGGTCATTGAGAAGCAGTGGTGATTAGTGATTTGTCATTAGGAAGCAGTAGTGATCAGTGATTGGTCATTAAGAAGCAGTGGTGATCAGTGATTGATCGTTGGGAAGCAGTGGTGATCAGTGATTGGTCGTCGGGAAGCACTGTGATTAGTGGTTGGAAGACAGTGGTGATCAGTGATTAGTGGCTCATGAATGTAATGCTATTGAAGGTAAACAACAGCATGAAACTTTCCAGATGCCTGTAGGCACAGTTCATAAAAGTGTATTGATATGACAGATTCAGATGGGATTACAACCCAATAGAGAGATGCTCTGGTAATAATTACATTATCCCACCTCCCAATGTAAAACTTATCCAATCAGTTCAGGGCTCATGTTTTACAAAACTCTAAAGTTTGCATATGTACAGTATGCGCAATCTTGCACCTCTAGTCCCCTCCACCTTCATGAGCCATTCATGAGCCATTAACCACTACTGTGGAGTGTGACATCACAAATGGCCTCAGAAATGGCGTTCATTTGTTATCAAAATGAGCTTCAGACTTCATATATTTTCTCTTCTCAGGGCTCTGAGCAGGATAATGCCGAGCTGCCTGCGCCCTTTGCTCTCAGTTGAGCCCACTCGGGGACTCGTGGACGAAAAGCTCCGGATCTTCATGACAAATTTAAACCCGAACCAGGAGGTGACCCTTCACTGTCTGCATCATTCAGAGGACAAGGACTTTTGGGAAGCATTTGGACACTATGTGAGCGACGAACAGGGCACTGTGACTGGTACAATCTAAAATTTCTCTGATCGCAACACACACACACACACACACACACACACACACACACACACACACACACACACTCTCCCAAGGGATAAGTTTTCTCAGTGTCTGTTAATTAATAGAGGACGTCTTCATGGTGTACAAATGGTTGTCACACTAAAACTTATATTACATAATTTTAATTCAAACTGGCTATTTTGTCCTTTATTACTATTAGAGCCTGTTGTACGACTTGTGGCTGCCAGTGTAGCTAACTCTTTTCAGGGCAAAGTATACTCAGAAAATCTCTAGAAATGTCTAGATGACCATAATCCATATGAGCATCGCACCCCAAGATTTATTCCTTCTCCCACTACATTTTCAGCAGGTCCTACCAGTGAGCGTGTCTGACATATAGGTAACCATGCTACTTTTCAGAATATTCCAGTCATTTGCAAATATTTGGTGGCATGGCCATAGGAAACAGAAGAGGTCCTCAAATGCATGTATTTAATTACGGTGAACTGTACAAGTAATTATTTTACAGAACAAGCTCATCTCCCTGTTCTTAAATCTGCAGTACTAAATGTACGGTCATTAACAAATAAGTCTTTTGTAATTAGCCAATTTGTTGAAAAACATAAGCTGGATTTTCTTTGTGAATCAGGTGCACATAGTCATGTGACCTGGTCAGGTGAGGTGCAGTTCCTGATGGGAATTGTAGTCTCTAGTCCTTTACCGGTATTTACATGACACTCTGGGGAAATTTGAAACTTTTGAGTACCTTGCAGTGTGTCTCAAGGGTGATCAATCCGTTATTGTATTAGTTATCGATCACCTTCCTAGACTTATCATGGTTTTTCTTGATGGTTTCGGGGAACTGCTTTCTAGGAAAATAACTGATTATGAATATGTGTTAATTACCGGTGATTTCAACATCCATATGGATGTAATCTCTGATCCATCGACTGTCAGCTTCACAGGGTTAGTAAACTCTTTTGGCCTTATGCAGCATGTATCTGGCCCCAAACACAAACATGGCCATACACTGGATCTGGTGATCTCATATGATTTAGCTATTAAAGTGGTCATTTCTGACCACTGTTGTGTCTACTTTGAAATTTCAGCATGTACTAACACTGTGAGTGATAAGAGGACTGTCACTAAGCGCTATCTCACTGCTGATACAGCTGCAACCTTCATAGAACTCATAAGGCAAAATAAAGATAGCACTTGCCCTGCTGGTATATTTTCTAACTCTCTACCTATTGCTGTTAAATGTAATCTATCCTCTTTCTCAGTGGTCCTTTACTCTCCTTTACTCCCAAGGCAAATGATTGTGTTAAGAATTTAGGGAGCGTGTTTGACAGTGATCTCAGTTTTAAAAAAAACAAACAAAAAAAAAACACATATTAGCAATGTTTGTAAAACAGCATATTATAACCTTCGCAACATCTCTAAAGTATGTGATATTCGCTCCCCCACAGATACTGAGACACTCATACATGCATTTTTACATCTAGACTCGACTACTGCAACAGTGTTTTGGTTGGCTTACCAAAGAGCTCCATTAAACAATTACAAAGAGTTCAGAATGCAGCTGTAAGAATGCTGACACGTACTAGGATGAAAAATCTTATCACTCCGGCAATTAAATCACTTCAGTGGCTACACGTGTCTCACAGAATTGATTTTAAAATCCTGTTATTAATTTTCAAATGTCTTCATGTTGGTGCTCCGACATACATTTGTAATATGATCACTAAATATACTCCTACTAGATCACTTAGGTCATCCAACTGCAACCTGCTGGTTGTACCCAAAACGCATCTGAAAAGCTTAAACTGTGGAACTCTCTCCCTGACAGCCTACGTGCAGTTGATTCAATTAACACTTTTAAAAAGTATCTCAAAGCACATTTGTTCACTAGGGCCTTTCCTCAAACCAGTTAATTTTCCATACTTGATTTTATTTGTATTCTTTTATTTATTCTATTTTGTTTGCTTAGACTTTTATTTCTTCTGTAGAGCACTTTCTAAACATTGTTTTTAAAAGTGCTATATAAATAAAGTTCTATTCACTTACTTACTTACTAATTTGCATAATAATTTATTCATCATGATCATTGGCACATTGGATGACAAATTAGGGTACACAAAGAAGGGAAATTTTCACTTAGAATATAACTAAATTGAATCAATAGTTTTATCATGATAGAAAACAATACATTATAATTTACTTCTTAAACTGGTGATCAGTGATTGGTCATTAGGAAGCAGTGGTGATCAGTGATTGATCGTTGGGAAGCAGTGGTGATCAGTGATTAGTCGGAAGCATCACTCTAACACATCTTTGACATCTGCATTTTATTATTCTTTGTTTTAAACTTGGACAATACTTTGAGGAAAAAAGAGTGCTTTTTGGAGTGTCTGTATACTAAGAAAAACATGAAACCCCTTTACCACATGTCATAACAAATCGTTTATCAACAAGTTAATTTGAATGGGTATATTTAATATGGAGTTATTTCTACTGGTCATTTTATTGAAGGTAAACAACAGCATGAAACTTTCCAGATGCCTGTAGGCACAGTTCATAAAAGTGTATTGATATGACAGATTCAGATGGGATTACAACCCAATAGAGAGATGCTCTGGTAATAATTACATTATCCCACCTCCCAATGTAAAACTTATCCAATCAGTTCAGGGCTCATGTTTTACAAAACTCTAAAGTTTGCATATGTACAGTATGCGCAATCTTGCACCTCTAGTCCCCTCCACCTTCACATTTGAATGTGCTCTATATAGGGTTAAATGTGTTGGAGCAGGGAAACACATTCATATAGATTTACATTTACATCTACTTATTAAACAGCCATTAGCAATGCAGCTTAAAAGTAGAGCAGAATGCAGTCACACTATAAAGCTACTCATGGATTCAACAATAATGCAAGTGAAGAAGAACTCATTTTCAAACAATTATCCAGAAACAAGTGTAACATACAGAAAGAAGAGAGGAAGCTGCAATTCAGCACAATGAGTGCTGGTCACAAAGCAGTCAGTCAAATACATTTAATATTGGCTGAGGTCCAGTACCATATAACAGGCATAAATAGAGCCATAATCTTCATTTAAAACCTTGTGATGGCACAGACACTCATTTCAGAGCCCTGGAAAACTGACACAGTGATGGGTAGAATGATAAAAACATGATATCATAGGATCACAGTATTTAGTTTCACTAAGGTTAAAGTTGGATTACATAGAACATGCGAATGAAATGTTGACACCAACAAACATTATATGTGTGTTAAAATGACATTAAACATTACCAGGAAACATGCAGTATTTCTATAAATACAAATGATCGGCTTTAATCCTTCCATGAAGAAGCTTCATTTTCATTAGTTAATCAATTTTCATGTAAATTCAGCAATAAAGCACAGTTATACAGTCTGCCTTTAGAGATTGCTGTATGTGAACATGTGTGCACACAGTGGCTAAGGACTCCAGTGTGGGAGGCACGTATACAGGTGTGGAGTCCATGGCACTGATGTGGAGCCTGCGACCAGTACCAGGCAGCAGAACAGGACTGAGGTATGTCGCATTACACCACTCAATCAAGATCAATTATTATGCAATAAGTCATTTAAAATATAAATATATAGCAATTCTATTTCATTTGAGCACTTAATGCTTAAAACATGAAACTAATTTTCCTAAACTAGTGCATTTTTATGCAACATTCCCACAATGATCAGTTTTAAGGCCTCTCTGGACAGAATGGAATTTTAACTCTTTCTACTCTTTACATTCACCAAATCGATTTATCAGACATTTTCAGTCAGTATCAACAAATGAATTATTTTATCTCTGCATGTCTGATATAAGATTAGTCAGGACACTGTTGGGTTTCTGTGTGTAGAGTATTGTGAATCTGTTTAGCTGCTGGTGAGCAGGGCGATGGGAAAGAGGAGGGGTTTGAGCCCCCTGCTTGGCAAACAATTCACACCTCTCCACAATAATAACATTGGTACAGAAATAAAACGGACAGCACAACTGTAGCTTTTTTATGATAAAATGCTGTATACAAATGCCTCAATAAAACCTAGTAGGCTAGTTAAAAAAATACTTATGAAAAACTGCATATTCTTAAAGCCCTGAGTGTCTACTTTCATATGAGCTATTAACCACTACTGTGGAGTGTGACATCACAAATAAATTCAGTGCTAACCACGGGGACCCCCAAAACAGGTGGAAATTCCTTTTTTTTTTTTTAGTTAAGACTATTCTTTCTCATTCATTCAGAACTTTTCATGCTCCTTTGTATTCATTTGTTCACCATCTCCAATTCAGTCCACAGGTCCTAATGCAGAAACTGGGACCGTCATTTTAAAACATATATTTTGTGTTCCCACAACCATTTATGTCTTTATTTGGGTGTATGTTTGGGGTCATCATGTTGTTGATGGATGTATCTGTGGCCAAGTCTTAACTTCCCAGTAGAGGCAACTAGGATGCTCATCCATTCTAATGCTACCTGGCAGGTTTAATATTGTGCAGATCAGGAATTGTTTGAATAGAAATTTAGAACTATTTTCTGTATTGTTTATTTTATACCATTATTTTTACCCATTCTTTTGACCCTGTTAAATTAAAGGATATAAAGACATTAGCTCTGGAGAACTTTTGGTGCTATAGAGAATGAGTTCTCAAACTTTGTGGAGCTAGGGACTCACTGATCTTCAAAGCCAAGTACACCTTTACTGGACTAAATAATTGTTTTGGTTTTCATTTTAGTGGGTCCTGCGTTGTATGAGCTGTTTGTTTTTTAATCCACATGTCCATTTTACTTTTGTTCTTACCTTTGTTAAATGTGTCATTAGATTCAAGTTAACACCATTTATCGACCTGCTTGTTTTTGAGTTATTGAGTTTTGGATTAAACCCATTCAGTGCATGTGACAGATAAACCTTGTGCACTCGTCTAATCAATCTCAATCTGTGTAATTTAGGTTGCGAAAGCAAGATGTCCTCACACCAATGGTATTCCACATTTCTATGTATGATGGACACGTGGCTCAGGATTTTAACCAGCTCACACCGTTAGTGACCATCGTCATAGAAAGATGGTACATGGCTCCAGGTGTGCAGAGGGTCGATGTACGTGAGAAAGGAGTTCGAGGAACTTTGTTCATCCCTCCAGGTACACATACACAAACACTCAGTGCTGTGTGAGACTTAGGTTGTGAGTTCAAATCTCAGCATCACCAACTGCCATTGTTACCTGCTCAGATGTATCATGTCTCATATGTATGTTGCTTTGGATAGAAGCATCAGCCAATCGAGTAAGTGTAAATGTAAAACCTGAGAACCAAGGAAACCCATGCGCAAACAAGGCGAACATGCAAAACTTCACACACACAGTAACTTGAGCTCAGGATCAAACCAGAGACCCTGGAGTTACCATGCCGCCCCCTACCCAATATGATCTTTATAAATACCCTAGGTAAATTTAAAAAGTATATACAGTACAGAAAGATAATGATGAAGATTAGTTATTACTATCACTATTACTACTAATAGTAGTTATCATTTCAATAGTAAGTGATTATAACTACAGTGCTCTTTCTGTTCATCCAGGTTGTGGCCCATTTCCAGGTGTGTTGGACATGTGGGGAGCAGGAGGAGGCCTGGTGGAGTATCGAGCTGCCCTGCTAGCGTCACATGGCTTTGTTGCTTTTGTTCTGGAGTATCTGTCTCCAGAAGAAATAAAAGACATTAATGTCTCTTACTTTGAGGTAATTCAACACAAAGCTCCTTATGTTCTCATGATTTGCACAGACATTCTACATTCAAATCTGAGAGGTGTAAGTCCACATTAAGCTTTATCATGCTTAGGGTGTGTGTAATATTTTCACCCATTTAAATCTTGTGGCTTCTGTTGAAAGAAAACCAAATCTACATAAGAGTGTAAACCAACACAACTTATTAAGAAAATGGACTTCTCCTGTGGAAATAAATCAGGTGTTGTGTGTTTTTGTTCAATTTTGAATATTAGTCATTGCACTGAAGTCCCTTTTGACCACACAGCACTCTGTGTTTATCATCACAGTGCAATAATGTGTTGCAAAATTATATTAAAAAAGGTGGCAGAGTCCCGTCCAATGACCTTTGCCTACTGTAACTACTTACTGTTACCTGTGTGCATGTGTTCATCTGTGCCACAACGGCGGATGTACCTTACTGTTGTTACTTGGTTGACATGCATTATGTCTACTATTTCATTTTTTTTTTTGGAAAATACTTTGAATAAAAAAGGCATTTTGGGAGAAAGCTTCCCTGAAGAGGGAACTCACAATCTCAAGAGCTCACCACCATTTATGCACATAGATCACATGGATGTTTATCTGCAGCTGTGAACATTTTGGATTTCATTTCATACTTGAGCTCAGGTTGGTGTTTGTGTCTGATTTGTAGGTCGCATATCAGATCATACAGGAGCATCCCATGGTGCTAAGGGACAGAGTGGCTCTGTTGGGCCTCTCATACGGCGCTTCTATTGCCCTATCTATGGCTGCCTCCTCTTCTATTAAGGTGATTTAGCATTATACATACAATAAACAAATAAAAAGAATATTAGTGATGGGCTTTTCCACTTTCCTCAGAGATATGCAACCATACGTTGTTATTTACTTTTAATTATTTTTAACTCTAGACTGTTAAGTCTATCTAAAAGATATTTATGCCAATACATTTGCTCACCTAACAATTGGGTGGTCTGCCACCAAAGGTCCCATGTTCTATGCCGTTTAACACATCTATATATCAGGAAATTAAATATAAATGTAAAAATATAATAATATTTTTTAAAATAAAAATTTGGACTACAACATCAGAAGACCACATTGGGTTCCAATCCTGTCTGCCAGGAACAAGAATCTGAGGCTATCCTGTTCTCAGTCTCACCCAAACTTTTAATATTTGAGGAAATAATCTAATAACACATGACATTCCTCTTTTGAAGTATGACTTATGCATTCAGTAGATCATAGGACCACTAATTTTCTTTTGAAATATTCAGAATTGTCACTTATATACAATAATAATGTAATGTGTAGATTATTCCCAATTAAAGACATTTCTACTTAAAAATGCCATAAGTCTTATTTTCAGAATAATGCAAAAAAAATAATAATAATAATAATAATAAATAAATAAATACCACAAAACAGGGTTGAACTTAATTTAACAGGGTTGAAAAATATAAACAGGGTTGAAAAGACTGTTTTTGGTGAGACATTTAATAAAGCATTTAATAGAGCATTCACAGATGACAATGAAACTGCACTTTGCATTTACAGCTGCAATCAAAATTATCGAACCACCAAATCAGGTTTATTGTCAACATTTACAGATTTTCAGCTGTTTGCAATGAACAAATCAAACAGAAGCAATTGAAATATTTCAACACAACGAATGCTTCAAGTGATTTCCCCAAATTCAACTGAAAATGCAACTTATAATGACTTATAACGAGTCCAGTCTCAAAATTATTCAACCCCCTGAATAGAATCCCTCACAACAGCACAAATATGCAAAACAGGAGTTGTCTCAAGCACACTTGATCAAGGGCTTCATTAGTTGCACCAGGTGTGTTTGAGCTGGAACACATGAAATGCCAGGATGGGGCAGAAAAAGGACGCTATCAATGGCTGCAACCAGATTTCTGAGAAGGCAGGTTGTGAAAAACCCTCTAGTGACTGCAAAAGACCTGCAACAAGACTTGGTGGCAACAGGCACTGAGGTTTCAGTGAGCATGATATGGCATGTACTAAACGCAGAAGGTTTCCATGCCAGAACTCCAAGACGTACACCACTACTGACCCAAAAACACAAGAAAATTCGGCTGAAAATCATATAAATAAGCCACAGAAATTTTGGGATTCTGTTCTTTGGAGCAATGAAACAAAACTGGAACTTTTCGGCACGATAGATCAGCGGTATGTCTGGAGAAAGAAGAATGAAGAAAGAACACCCTATCCACAGTCAAGCATGGTGGTGGCTCTGTGATGCTCTGGGGCTACTTTGCATCCTCTGGCACTGGAAACCTGTAGTATGTGGAAGGCAAGATGGATTCACTGAGGTATCAGGAAATCCTAGGAGAAAACGTCATGCCATCTGTGAGGACGCTGAAGCTTGGGCGTCACTGGACCTTCCAACAGGACAATGATCCCAAGAATACCTCAAATTCCACCAAAGCTTGGTTGCAGAAGAAGTCTTGGAAGATTCTACAGGGCCATCACAGTCACCTGACTTTTTGATTTGAAGAAGGCGGTTGCAGCACGCAAACTCAAGAATATTACTGGACTGGAGGCCATTGTTTATGAGGAATGGGCTAAGATTCCTCAGGAACGCTGCCAGAAGCTGGTGTCTGGCTATGCATCTCGTTTGTAGCAGGTCATAACAGCAAAAGGATGCTCTACTAAGTACTAAAGATGCTTGCCATGAAGGGGTTGAATAGTTGTGAAACTGGAGAAGTCATTATAAGTTGCATTTTCAATTTTGAATTTGAATTTTGAATTTGAATTTGGGGAAACCACTTGAAGCATTTGTTGTGTTGAACTATTTCAATTGCTTTTGTTTGATTTGTTCATTGCAAACAGCTGAAAGTCGGTAAATTTTGACAATAAACCTGATTTGCAATGGGTGTTGAATAATTTTGATTGCAACTGTAATTGTCACTTTATTAATCATTGTTTGACAGAACACCAAAGAAAGTTTATTTAAAACGTTTATTTTGATGCATGCAGCACGTTCCAAAAAAGTTGGGATGGGGCAATTTAGAACTAATAGCGATGTGACAAGTTGAAATAAAAGGTGATATGAAACAGGTGTGGCAATCATCTAATCATAGTATATAAGGAGCTTCCAAAAAAGGCCTAGTCCTTCAAGAGCAAGGACGGGTCGAGGCTCTCCAATCGGCCAACAGATGCATCAGCGAATAATCCAAAACTTTGAGAACAACATTCCCCAAAGACAAATCGGTAGGATTTTGGGCATTTCACCTTCTACAGTGCACAATATATTTAAAAGATTCAAGGAATCTTGGTCAAATCTCGGTGTGTAAAGGGCAAGCCTGAAAATCACTTCTGAATGCATGTGATCTCCGATCGCTCAGACTTCACTGTCTTAAAAACCGTCATGAGTCTGTAATGGATATCTGCAATGGATATTAAATGCTTTATTGACATGGGCTCGGAAATACTTCAGTAAACCTTTGTCAGTCAACACCATTCGCCGCTGCATCCACAGATTTACTATGCAAAGCAGAAGCCATACATCAACACTGTCCAGAAGCGCCGCCAACTTCTCTGGGCTCAGTCTCATCTGAGATGGACAGTAGCACAGTGGAATCGTGTTTTGTGGTCTGATGAGTCAACATTTCAAATAGTTTTTGGACAAAATAGCCGTCGTGTTCTCCGGGCCAAAGAGGAAAAGGACCATCCAGCGTTATCAGCGTCAGGTCCAAAAGCCAGCGTCTGTCATGGTATGGGGATGTGTCAGTGCCTATGGCATGGGTAACTTGTACATTTGTGGGCACCATTAATGCAGAATGATCTGTACACATTTTGGAGCAACATATCCATATCCAGACCAGGACAACGCCAAACCACATTCTGCCCAGATTACAAGCACATGGTAGCATAACCAGAGAGTGCAGGTGCTAGCATGGCCTGCCTGCAGTCCTGACCTGTCTTCGATTGAGAATGTGTGGCGCATTATGAAGTGCAAAATAAGGCAACAGAGGCCCCATACAGTTGGGCAGCTGAAGAAATGTATAATGGATGAATGGGGGAAAATTCTGCTTGCTAAACTTAACCAACTGGTGTCTTCAGTGCCCAAACGCTTAATAAGTGTTATTAAAAGAAAACGTGACGTTGCACAGTGGTAAATAGTCCCAACTTTTTTAGAGTGTGTTGCAGTCATCAGCTTTGAAAGGGGTGTATATTTTCAAAAATAAATTACTTTCTCAAAGTAAAACATCAAATAATGTGTTAATAATGTGTTTTCAGTATAGTACAGGGTGAATTGAATTTTCAAATGACGCTTTTTGTTCGTTTGTTTTTCCATACTGTCCCAACTTTTTCAGAATTGGGGTTGTAAAAAACAATACAAGACCAACCCTGTAACAACTAGTCAACCTTGTTACTTTAAAAAAATGTTATGGGGTTGAATGTTACAGGGTTGAAGTTTCTGTTGAAAATGGTTAGTATTTGCCTTAGTTAGCATTATATTCGACTGCATTTCTTATAATAAGGTGTTTTTATTAATTCAGGTGTTTTTAGTTACAGCTTGTTTTCATTCATGTATTTATATCCCCTCTTTTGTCCGCTTAGACGTGGAGTATTGAATTAGAGTAGATAGATTGCATCATGAATTTGTGTTCTGTGCGTTGGCACTCTTCTCGCGTTTCTCAGACCATAGACCTTAGACCATAGCCTAGATATCTGTATTTAATATATATTTTGAATGAATGTTCCGTGCGTTTGGACTCTCCTCGCGTTTCCTGGACCGTGGACTCCAGCCTCGCTATTGTTTGGATTACTGCCTCTTCTATTGTGGATTTATGCCTTGTGTGGATTTATGCCTTGTGTGGATTAATGCCTTGTGTGGATTATCACCTTACCACTTGGTGAATTACAGCCTCGCTGTTCTTGTGGATTATTGTTTGTTTTGTTACCCTGCCTTTGAGTTCCTTTTCTCCCTGTCCATATATTTTTGGTTCTGTTTATATTTCCCCTTTTTTGCCTATGTTCCGTTATTTTTGGTTATCCCTAATAAACTGACTGTTTCCCCAGCGATTGCATCCAGCTCCCCTGTGTCCACCGTAACAAACACAAAGTGACAGGGACTGAAAAGGCACCGCATCCTGAGAATCACCCAGATACCGTGACAGGCATCAAACGTTCCTTGCAGAAACTCATATATAGCAGATGTATCTTCCACAGCAGTGGCTTTATGAATTAGAGGCTAGCAGCGTCTTTAAACAGCTGCATTTGCACAGTGACTTTGCTTCCTTCAGCATATCATCTACTATATATTCATTTAAAGAGACATGCATTATTGAATAAAAGGAGGCGTGTCTGGCAGGATCACAGTGTGTCTGGCAGGATCTGAATTTGCCGGTCATACAGAGTTTTTACAGGTCTGTAACACTTCTCTTGGGTTGGATTGGAAATGATGAAGCAGGAGGCAGGCTGATGACATTTCAGAGGGGCTCTTTATTTTTCTTTCACTTTTCAGCGCACTAAACACACACATGGCTCTGTGCTGGTCGGCTCTCTCACGAGGCGCTTGTCTTTCCCCTCTTTGTCCTCATCGTCATTACCTGAAACACAGAAGACTCATCAGCAAGATTTCCCACTGGTGTGTAATCCCTGCCACTGAGTGCAGCTTTTACCTGAGTGAAAGCCTTCTGGCACAGCTCTGTCCACTGGACCGGATCTGGTGCTCTCTTTTTAGTGAGATCAGTCAGCAGGCTGGTGACATCTGAATAATTAGGCACAAAACTACAATAATAGCCAGCCAGCCCCAGAAACTGTCTCACCTCCTTTTTGGTCTAGAGTCTCGGGAAGGCCGCAATCGCTGCTGTCTTATCAATTTGGGGATGCACCTACCCATGGCCCAAGCGGAAGCCCAGATACTGTACTTCTCCTTGATTACACCCATATTGAGCATGGCCTGGAACCATCCTGAACCACCTGTTTTTTTGTGCTGTGGCAAACAGTAGGAGCGACTGCGTACCACCACACACCATTATACAGTGCCTATAGAAAATCATCATATCCCTTTGAAATAGTCACTTTTTTTATCTTACAGCCTGAAATCAAAACCCATTAAAAATATTTGTTTTTTGTTCCAGCTTTATTTACACATTACACAAGAAAACTAGAATAACAGAGTTGGAAAAGTGATCAGTCCCATGATTTAATATTTCGTAGAGTCACCTTTTGCTTTAATTACAGCCATCAGTCTGTTTGGATATGTCTCTATTAGCTTTGCGCACCTAGAGTGGGGAATAATTGCCCATTCATCCTTGCAGAATTGTTCGAGTTCAGTCACATTTCGTGGTGAACGGCGATTGACTGCTGTCTTCAAGTCTATCACAGATTTTTTTATTGGATTTACATCAGGGCTCTGACTTGGCAACTCAAGGACATCCACCTTCCCATGCTTAAGCCACTGTGTAGTTTTTATGTCATGCTGGAAGATGAACCACCTGCCCATCTTCAGCTGTCTAGCAGAGGGCCGCAGGTTTTTTTCAAGAATTTGGGTGTACTTGGCAGCATCCATTTTCCCTTCAATCCTGACCAATTGCCCAATCCCCGCTGAAGAGAAACACCCCCACAACATAATGTTGACACCACCATGCTTCACAGTGTATGGTGTGTTTTGGGTGGTGTGCTGTGTTTGGTTTTTGCCAAAACATAATGCTTGCAGTTCAGTCCAGAAAGTTGAATCTTGGTCTCATCTGACCATAAAACCTTTTGCCACATGGCATTAGAATCTTCCAAGTGTTTTTTTGCAAAGCTTTTTCAGAAGAGGCTTCTTTCTTGCCACCCTGCCAGCTTTGTGTAAAGCTTGTGAGATTGTTGTCACATGCACAGACTGACCAATCTCTGCCATAAGGACTTGTAAGTCCTTCAGAGTTGCCATTGGCCTCTTGGTAGCTTCCCTGATCATTTCATTTGAATTTCCATTTATGGCATTTGGCAGACACCCTTATCCAGAGCGACTTACATCTTTATTTCATTTATACATCTGAGGGTTAAGGGTCTTGCTCAAGGGCGCAACAATGGCAGCTTGGCAGTGCTGGGGTTTGAACTCATGACCTTAAGATCAGTAGCCCAATGTCTTAACCACTGAGCTACCACTGCCAATCAATATCCTCCTGGCTCGGTCATCCAGTTGGAGGGACGGCCCAATCTAGGTAAGGTGTTGGTGGTGCCATACGCTTTACACTTCTTAATAATGCTCTGAACAGTACTCTGAGGGATAGTTAAAGCCTTTGAAATCTTTTTTGTATCCTTCTCCTAACTTGTGCCATTCCACAACTTTGTCCCAGACCCTTTTGAAAGCACCTTTCCAACCATGGTGTATTCTTTGCGTTGCCATGCACTACTAGTAATGGAATCATCATGGAACAGCCAGTTTTCTCATCTTATCAAAACCACTGCAGTTGATGTCAGGTGGGGGGCAATTAGCATGGTGTGTGATCTGGGAAGTGACTGGTTATACCTGAGCAAGTTTATAATGGTTACTCTAAGGGGCTGATCACTTATCCAAACCAGTTATTTCACTAATTAAATTTTAATAATTGTTCAGAAATTTTTTAAATGTTATGTCCACTTAGATGCCGAGGGTTATAATGTGTAAATACAGCTGGTAAAAGTTAGATTTAATTTATTTTAATTTCCAGGGTGTAATGTGACAAAAGGTAAGGATTTTGACAGGGTATGATGATTTTCTATAGGCACTGAAAAAACATTGGAAAACTCCACCTGCAACTTGGCAACCTTCATGATTTGGGACAGAGAGATGTGGTCTCCATAAGGGGTGGATTGAGCAGCCGTTTTTAGATTTTAGATTTAGTTTTTAGACCTCTGGTCCTAGCTCCTCCCTCTTCGGAACGACCGTGGCCAAAGCCACGGGAACTGCCTCCCTCCATGGTTTAAGGAGGTTGAGGTGGTAAACCTGCCTCTTTCCACTCGCCTTACCTCATAGTCGACATCCCCGACTCACTGTGTGACCTTGAAGGGCCCACACACACACGGTTCATTTCACTAACATTAAAACTTTGTCTGACACAAATAGTGTAGGAAAGAAAGAATCAGTAAGCTTGAAATGTAAATAATAGGACTATTGCATTGCTTCAGATCAGGGTATCATTACAGTGAGAAAAATTTCTTTCCTGCTGTCTGTATTTTTATCTCCTAAATATGGATTGTGAACACTCTCACACATGATTTTGTTGCAGCCCCGGTGTTGTATAAGCATCAGCGGCAGTCACGTCACTCCTGTATGTAATACTGTATCTGAAGTCTATGAAAGGCTTTACAGGTACGTACACTAGAAATATGTGTGCTGCTCTATCATTTCAAAGCACTTCTACCAACTCTCACTTTCCTGTACATACCAATATTATCTCTATATTTCAGATTTTAAGTGTGATTTACTTAAATTAATTAGAATATTGCTTATCAAAATATGAAATTGTTAAATAGGTCCAACAGCAGTACATGCCAGGATAATATTCAAATAATTTGGAACGTTTATTCAGTCATTAGACAAGATTACCACTTGTGCTGATACCCAAGTGTACACATGTCCTAATCCACCTCTGCACCCCACAAGTAAAATGTTTTTGTTGTTTGGGAGGTAACAAGAGATTAAAGGTTGGAACCAATTGGATTATTCACTGCACCCCACAGCTGTTCATTAAAGACTTTCTTTGCTACAATATATAATAAAAGAGTAAGAGAGACAAGGAGAGAAGAAGTAGCTCAGTAACTTCCACAACTAAACAGCTTTTGAAGCAAACTTATCATCCCATGTTTGGAGCTTATTGTTTGAATTTTACAATAATGATGGTCCATTATGAAAGATGAGACCGAATATGATCAGAAATCTATTAAGTTTCTGACTCTAGTTTCTGAGCTAAAATTTGTTCTTTACTTGAAAAGGGCTTTGTGACTTCCTATTCATTGCAGTAGAATGTCACAAATCTTCTTTATTACATCGGAGTGAACACACACATGGCTTCACAGAGACCCATCTATCTTATTGCATTTCGAGTCGGTATAGAAAAGAATTGTCCCCCTTTTAAATAATCACATTTTGTTGCTTTTCAGTCTGAAAAGGACGACAAACAGTTTTTGTTTTATTCAGCTGTATTTACTCAGTTCAACTTATAACATCCAAGTGAAAGATATAACACCAAAAAAATAAAATAAAATAAAATAAAAAATAAAAAAAAAACAGAATCAGTGAGTTGGAAAAAGGATTCCCCCACTCCTAAAAATGACTTGTAAACTCAATCAAGTGTAGCTAATCACCTTCTCAATGGCACACAAAGCCATTTGACTTTTAACTGTGATCAGCTGTGGTCATTTTGATTAGTTTAGCATGAAAAGAGCTTTCCTGGAGCATTTTGTAGTGCAACTGAAGCAAACAATCAACTATGGGTGGCACGGCACTGTCAAAAAATCTCCGGGATAAAGTTGGGGACAGGCACAAGTCGGGAGAAGGATACGAAAAGATTTCAAAGGCGTTATCAATCCCTAGAAGCACAGTGAAGTCTATTATTAAGAAGTGGAAGGTATTTGGTACAACACAGACCCTCCCTGGATCAGGATGTCACTCCAAACTGGATGAAAGAGTCAGGAGAAAACTGGTCAGAGAGGCTACCAAGAGGCCTACAGCAACTCTGAAGCAGTTGCAGGAATTTATGACAAAGAGTGGTCATTGTGTGCATGTGACAACAATATCACAAATTCACCACAAATGTGGCTTGTATGGGAGGGTCGCAAGAAAAAAGCCACCCACGACTGAGCTTTGCCAAAACACACCTTGAAGATTCTGAGGCCACATGGAAAAAGGTGTTATGGTCAGATTAATTATTTGGCCTCAACACCAGATGATATGTCTGACAGAAATCCAATACAGCTCACCATCCAAATAACACCATTTCTACAGTAAAGCATGGAGGTGGTAATATCCTGTTATGGGGGTGTTTCTCTGCAGCAGGGACTGGACCACTTGTCAGGTTAGAAGGGAAATGGATGGGGCAAATTCCCGTCAAATTCTTGAGGAAAATCTGCTGCCCTCTGCCAGAAAGTTGTCAATGGGAAGCAGGTTACCTTCCAACATGACAATGACCCAAAGCACACAGCAAAACTGACCACACAGTGGTTGAAGGACAAAAAGGTGAATGTCCTTGCATGGCCTAGTCAGAGCCCAGACTTAAACCACATTGAAAATCTGTGGAATGATTTGAAGACTGCAGTCTACAAGTGGTAGCGATCAAATTTAACTGAACTTGAGCAGTTCTGCAAAGTAGAGTGGGCAAATATTGCAAAGTCTAGATGTGCAACATTAGTAGAGATATATCCCAACAGAATAAAGGCTGTAATTAAAAAATTAAGGCAAATTAAAGCAAGGGGGTGATCCTTTTTCCAACTCAGTGATTCTGTTTTTTAATTCTTTAAAACCTTTTTCTGACATGTTGGTGTTGTATATTTCACTTGGATGTTATAAGTTGCACCGAGTAAATACAGCGGGATAAAACAAAAACTGTGTCCATTTTCATTTGCATGGAAAGCAACAAAATGTGATCAATTTAAAGGGGGTGATTCTTTTCTATACCCACTGTATAGACCCTGGTGGTGTGATATTACTGACTGCTGTAATCTTAAATATGCAGTAGTTATTGAATTGTTGGAGGTGTGCTTATGATTTGGAGTCGTAGAAATGTTCTACTGTTGTATCGCAACAGAAAATAACTATTAATGTAAAATATTTAAATTATTTTTAGAACGTTTCATAAAGTGCGGATAATGGACAATCAGATCATTTATAGAGACATCTTCTTGCCCATCCCAACAGATCCAGCCAAGAAAATGGATGTAAGTAACTTTCTCCTGCATTTTTGTAGTATCCTAGCTTTTAGACTGAAAGCATCTTACTCATTCATTTTCTGATATTTGATTTATTTCAAAATACTCCTGCAACTGGGTGTGTATGTTAGTTTGTGGCTCTGTATATGTACACTTTTTGTGTTTGCATATGTTAGCTCATATCATAATCATAATCATATTGTACTGTAAAACACACAGGTTGGCCAGATAAGATGTCCACTGCTTTTGGTTGTTGGCGATGATGATCAGGCCTGGGCCACACTGGAGTCAGCCGAAGATGTAAGAAGTTTACACAGCTGTACACTATTCATTGCATGTCTGCATATAATATAAATCTGCAATATGATTTGCTGGCTTTTTCTATTTTGATATTATGGAACCCTACAGTATTTAGAGCTTGGATTTATCTCTCTTGGGTTTTCTGGCAAGTCCTAGAATTTTGCATTCATAAAGTGCTAATTAAGACATAGTAACAGATGGGCTATAGTCGGTGACTGTATGCCTACATAGTGCACCTGTGCAATGGATATACAACCCCAATCCCAAAAAAGTTGGTACACTGTATAAAATGAAATAAAAACAGAATGCAACGATTTGCAAAGCTCATAAATCCACGTTATTCACAATAGAACATAGAAAACATATCAAATGTTTAAACTGAGGAAATGTACCATTTTAAGGAAAAAATACGATAATTTTGAATTTGATGGCTGCAACATGTCTCAAAACAGTTGGTACGGGGGCAACAAAAGGCTGGAAACGTAAGTGTTACTAAAAAGAAACAACTGGAGGAACATTTTACAACTAATTAGGTTAATTGGCAACAGGTCATTTCCGAGAATCTGGTAAAATCTCTGTGCGCAATGGGCAAGGGTGAAAATCAATATTGCATGCCCGTGATCTTCAGGCCCTCAGGTGGCACTGCATTAAAAACAGGCATGATTCTGTAATGGAAATAACTGCATGGGCTCAGAAACACCTCCAGAACTCACTGTCTGTGAACACAATTTGCCATGCCATCCACAATTGCAGGTTAAAGCTCTATTATGCAAAGAAGAAGCCATATGTGAACATGATCCAGAAACTGTGCCATCTTCTCTTCATTTAAAATGGAATGAGGCAAAGTGGAAATCTGTTCTGCAGTCAGATGAATCGAAATTAGAAATTCTTTTTGGAAACCATGGACGCCGCGTTCTCTGGACTAAAGAGGAGAAAGACCATCCCGCTTGTTATCAGCGCTCAGTTCAAAAGCCTGCATCTCTGACAGTATGGGGGTGCATTAGTGCCTATGGAATGGGCAGCTTGCACATCTGGAAAGGCACCATCAATGCTGGAAGGTATATAGGTATACAGGTTTTAGAGCAACATATGCTTCCATCCAGATGACGTCTTTTTCAGAGAAGGCCTTGCATATTTCAGCAAGACAATGCTAAACCACATTCTGCATCTATTACAACAGCATGGCTTCATAGTAGAAGAGTCCGGGTGCTGAATTGGCCTACCTGCAGTCCAGACCTTTCAACAATTGAAAACATTTGGTGTATCATGAAACGAAAAATACGACAAAGAAGACCCAGGACTGTTGAGCAGCTAGAATCCTGTATCAGACACGAATGGGAAAACATTCCTATGCCAAAACTCCCACAACTGGTCTCCTCAGTTCCCAGACGTATACGGACTGTTGTTAAAAGGAGAGGGGATGGTATACAGTGGTAAACATGGCCCTGTCCCAACTTTTTTGAGACATATTGCTGCCATCAAATTCAAATTTATCTTTTTCTTTCCTTAAAATGGTACATTTCCTCAATTTAAACATTTGATATGTTTTCTATGTTCTATTGTGAATAAAATATGGGTTTATGAGATTTGCAAATCATTGGATTCTGTTTTTACATTTTACACAGCATCCCAACTTTTTTTTGGATTTGAGGCTGTAAATAAAATAAAAAAATAAAACATAAATAGAATAAAAATATAAAACAATATGCTGGTTGCACTAGTGTGCACACGCCTTAACTAATACTTTGTTAAAGCACCCTTTGCTGTAATAGAGCAGACAGTGCTCATACTTTTGGGTAAGAGTCTATCAGCTTAGAGCATCTTGATTAGGAAATTGTATTCAACTCTTCCTTGCAAAAATACTCCAGATGTGTCAAAATGTGAAGGGATCTCCTGTGCACAGCCCTCATTCCACAGGTTTTCGATAGCATTTAAATCTGGGCTCTGACTGGGCCTTTCTCATCTTTTTCTGAAGTCATTCCTTTGTTGACTTGGATTTGTGCTTTGGGCTGTTATCGTGCTGGAAGGTGAAATACATTGGTATTTTTTGCTATCCATGATTCATGTGACAGGACATGATTCCCTTGAATAAAGCCCTAGTATCTTCTGAAGAGAAGCTGCCCCATAGCATGATGATGCCACCACCATGCTTCATCATGGGTATGTTGTTATTTGGGTGATGAGGCAGAAAGTTCTACCTTGATCTCATCAGACCAGAACATATTTTATTAATATTATTAATGAACATTTAGGTGGACTTTTTTTGTTATTTTTTTCTTAGCCTTCCTGCCCCATAGCCCAGACATGTGAAGAAAACAAGAGATTGCTGTCACATACAGGGAGTGAGCAGCACTTGCCAGATATTCCTTCTCCTTTAATGTTGCAGTAGGTCTCTTAGCAACCTCCCTGATAAGTTTTCATCTTGTCCTTTTGTCAGTTTTGGGACATCCTGTTCTTGGTGATGTCACTATGGTGCCTCAGTTTCTCCAATTGTTGATGATGGTCTGTGCTCCATGGTACATTTAATGTTTTGGAAATTCTTTTGCCCCCTTCTCCTGATTGATACATTTTGACAGTGAGTCCCCGTACATGCTTTGTAAGCTCATTGTGGACCATGGCTTCAGCAGTCGGACGAAACAAAGATGTCAAGAAAATCCTACTGATCTTTATTTGGGATTCATCAGAATCAAGTCATTCATGACAGCTGTATCATAATTACCTTTGAACATGAGTTTGAATTTGATTTGGTTAATTCTGAGCACAGTCACATGTCTTATTATAAGGGCATGCACCCTTGTATGTTATTGTATGTTTTTTCTTTCTTTTTTCCCTAAAACATTTCTATTTGTTTCTTACTTTGATTTTTTTGGTTGCTACATCACATGAAAGGTGGAAAAAGATCTGATATCACAAAAAAACTGCAATTTTAACAGGGGTGTGTAGACTTTTATATCCACTGTAGATAGTATATAGGGCCACCTATTAAGTACACCTCCCTAAAATGGTAGTTGTATAATTATCAACTCACATCTCGGTGTATAATATATGGTAACATCATGTTACAGAGTCCCTTAGACTGACAGCCAGCATATCACTTTAAAAACTGACTTGGACATAACTGCCATATGTGATCCGTCATTTGCAATCTCTTTACCTTCCATTCTTTGACCTCAGATGGAGAGAATATCTGAAAAGGCTGGGAATCGGCATTTGCTCAAGATCCTCATCTATCCTGGTACAGGTCACCTGATTGAGCCACCCTATACACCACACCACAGAGCCTCCAACTTCATGGTTGCTGGCAAGGAGAAAGGTATGTACAGTCATGTGGAGAAAGCTGCGTGCAGATTTCAACAGATAATGAATTTATCACCATGATATGTACAGTATATACTCTGAGTGTGTGTGTGATTTCACAGTGATCATGCTTTGGGGTGGACAGACCAGACAGCATGCATATGCACAGGAAGACTCATGGGAGAAGATTTTGGACTTTTTACACCAACACCTCTGCTATGCAACTCCACAGGCCTGACTGTAGTGGTGTGAGAAGTTGTTTTGCTCTGTGTAAATGATAACAGAATAACTCTCAAAATGTCTGTCACGCTTCTTCACTACCATATCATTAAAACAGAGAGGAATCGCGTGTAAACCTCATACAGATGACGGTGCACAAAGTTTTAAAATGTGTAAATGACCTAAATAAAAAGACATTAATTAAAAGAAATTTAGTTAACAGAACAGAACTGACTGAATTAATCAGCTTTATTTGTCTGTAGATGTAAGAGCAGCCAGCGAAAAAACTGAATTTCTAAAATTGTATAAAATGCAAATTCATATATTAAGGGTAAAACAGAGTATGAATACATTATTATGATTGAACAGATAATGCTTCCTAAACAAATATGCAGATACAGTTTTTGTTTTTTTGTTTGTTTGCTTGCATGCTTGCTTTAAGAAAGCTTGGTAAATGTTACAGATTAAATTTTGTGTTATGAGTTCTGCAAATTTTGTGTTGAGTGCTACTTCCTTTTACCAGTAGGAGGCACTATAACTAGAAGCCATTGCTTATACTGTAATGTTAAAACCATGATCAATACTATATTTACACAATACATATGAAGAGTTCTGGAGGTGTTTCTGAGCCCATGCAGTGATCATGCCTGTTTTTAATACAGTGCCGCCTGAGGTCCAAAGATCACGACCATACAATATTGATTTTCACCCTTGTCCCTTGCACACAGAGATTTCTCCAGATTCTCAGAATCTTTTGATGATATTATGTAGATGATGTAGATGTAGATGATGAGATATCCAAAGTCTTTGCAATTTTACATTGAGGAACATTATTCTGAAATTGTTCCACAATTTGTAGACGCAGTTTTTTGCAGATTGGTGAACCTCTGCCCATCTTTACTTCTGAGAGACTCTGCCTCTCTAAGATAATCTTTTTGTACCCAATCATGTTGCTGACCTGTTGCCAATTAACCAAATTAGTTGCAAAATGTTCCTCTAGCTGTTTCTGTTTAGTAACACTTACTTTTCAAGCCTTTTGTTGCCCCTGTCCCAAATTGTGAGACGTGTTATGGCCATCAAATTCAAAATTACCTTATTTTTTCCTTAAAATGGTACATTTCCTCATTTTAAACATTTGATATGTTTTCTATGTTCTATTGTGAATAACATATGGGTTTATGAGATTTGCAAATCAATGCATTCTGTTTTTATTTGCATTGGGGGTATTGGGGTTGTAGATTGGTTTAGATCCTAGTTAAGTGGCAGGGTACACCCACCTCCAGACCTCATGCGATATCTTGTGGTATTCCCCAAGGCTCAGTTTTGGGTCCTTTGTTATT
The DNA here is from genome assembly GCA_023630585.1 of Cranoglanis bouderius. NCBI lineage: Eukaryota > Metazoa > Chordata > Actinopteri > Siluriformes > Cranoglanididae > Cranoglanis > Cranoglanis bouderius. Next base: position 15,833,666 of record CM042538.1, on the reverse strand, counting down.
TAAGTTATATATGCTGCCATTAGCTAGTGTAATTAATCCATATAACATGTCCTTCCATCAGTATGCAGATGACACACAACTCTATATCTCACTTGCACCAGATGCCCACAAGTTGATTAGCACCCTTGTGCACTGCATAGAGAACTTTCTGCAGCTGAATAAAGATAAGACAATAAAGATAAATATAATACTTATTATCGGAAATGATGCACAGAGAAAGTTAATTATGCCATATCTAGACTCCTTTACTCCTTGTAGAATTTAGGGAGCGTGTTTGACAGTGATCTCAGTTAAAAAAAACAAAAAAAAACAAAAAAAAACATATTAGCAATGTTTGTAAAACAGCATATTATAACCTTCGCAACATCTCTAAAGTATGTGATATTCGCTCCCCCACAGATACTGAGACACTCATACATGCATTTTTACATCTAGACTCGACTACTGCAACAGTGTTTTGGTTGGCTTACCAAAGAGCTCCATTAAACAATTACAAAGAGTTCAGAATGCAGCTGTAAGAATGCTGACACGTACTAGGATGAAGAATCTTATCACTCCGGCAATTAAATCACTTCAGTGGCTACCCGTGTCTTACAGAATTGATTTTAAAATCCTGTTATTAATTTTCAAATGTCTTCATGGTGGTGCTCCTACATACATTTGTAATATGATCACTAAATATACTCCTGCTAGATCACTTAGGTCATCCAACTGCAACCTGCTGGTTGTACCCAAAACGCATCTGAAAAGCTTAAACTGTGGAACTCTCTCCCTGACAGCCTACGTGCAGTTGATTCAATTAACACTTTTAAAAAGTATCTCAAAGCACATTTGTTCACTAGGGCCTTTCCTCAAACCAGTTAATTTTCCATACTTGATTTTATTTGTATTCTTTTATTTATTCTATTTTATTTGCTTAGCCTTTTATTTCTTCTGTAGAGCACTTTCTAAACATTGTTTTTAAAAGTGCTATACAAATAAAGCTCTACTTACTTACTTACTTACTAATCTGCATAATAATTTATTCATCATGATCATTGGCACATTGGATGACAAATTAGGGTACACAAAGAAGGGAAATTTTCACTTAGAATATAACTAAATTGAATCAATAGTTTTATCTTGATAGAAAACAATACATTATAATTTACTTCTTAAACTGGTCATCAGTGATTGGTCATTGAGAAGCAGTGGTGATTAGTGATTTGTCATTAGGAAGCAGTGGTGATCAGTGATTGGTCATTAAGAAGCAGTGGTGATCAGTGATTGATCGTTGGGAAGCAGTGGTGATCAGTGATTGGTCGTCGGGAAGCACTGTGATTAGTGGTTGGAAGACAGTGGTGATCAGTGATTAGTCGTTGGGAAGCAGTAGTCATCAGTGATTAGTCGCAAGCATCACTATAATACATCTTTGACATCTGCATTTTATTATTCTTTGTTTTAAACTTGGACAATACTTTGAGGAAAAAAGAGTGCTTTTTGGAGTGTCTGTATACTAAGAAAAACATGAAACCCCTTTACCACATGTCATAACAAATCATTTATCAACAAATTAATTTGAATGGGTATATTTAATATGGAGTTATTTCTACTGGTCATTTTATTGAAGGTAAACAACAGCATGAAACTTTCCAGATGCCTGTAGGCACAGTTCATAAAAGTGTATTGATATGACAGATTCAGATGGGATTACAACCCATGGTTAATTCTGAGCACAGTCACATGTCTTATTATAAGGGCATGCACCCTTGTATGTTATTGTATGTTTTTTCTTTCTTTTTTCCCTAAAACATTTCTATTTGTTTCTTACTTTGATTTTTTTGGTTGCTACATCACATGAAAGGTGGAAAAAGATCTGATGTCACAAAAAAACTGCAATTTTAACAGGGGTGTGTAGACTTTTATATCCACTGTAGATAGTATATAGGGCCACCTATTAAGTACACCTCCCTAAAATGGTAGTTGTATAATTATCAACTCACATCTCGGTGTATAATATATGGTAACATCATGTTACAGAGTCCCTTAGACTGACAGCCAGCATATCACTTTAAAAACTGACTTGGACATAACTGCCATATGTGATCCGTCATTTGCAATCCCTTTACCTTCCATTCTTTGACCTCAGATGGAGAGAATATCTGAAAAGGCTGGGAATCGGCATTTGCTCAAGATCCTCATCTATCCTGGTACAGGTCACCTGATTGAGCCACCCTATACACCACACCACAGAGCCTCCAACTTCATGGTTGCTGGCAAGGAGAAAGGTATGTACAGTCATGTGGAGAAAGCTGCGTGCAGATTTCAACAGATAATGAATTTATCACCATGATATGTACAGTATATACTCTGAGTGTGTGTGTGATTTCACAGTGATCATGCTTTGGGGTGGACAGACCAGACAGCATGCATATGCACAAGAAGCCTCATGGAAGAAGATTTTGGACTTTTTACACCACCACCTCTGCTATGCAACTCCACAGGCCTCACTGTAGTGGTGTGAGAAGTTGTTTTGCTCTGTGTAAATGATAACAGAATAACTCTCAAAATGTCTGTCACGCTTCTTCACTACCATATCATTAAAACAGAGAGGAATCGCGTGTAAACCTCATACAGATGACGGTGCACAAAGTTTTAAAATGTGTAAATAACCTAAATAAAAAGACATTAATTAAAAGAAATTTAGTTAACAGAACAGAACTGACTGAATTAATCAGCTTTATTTGTCTGTAGATGTAAGAGCAGCCAGCGAAAAAACTGAATTTCTAAAATTGTATAAAATGCAAATTCATATATTAAGGGTAAAACAGAGTATGAACACATTATTATGATTGAACAGATAATGCTTCCTAAACAAATATGCAGATACAGTTTTTGTTTTTTTGTTTGTTTGCTTGCATGCTTGCTTTAAGAAAGCTTGGTAAATGTTACAGATTAAATTTTGTGTTATGAGTTCTGCAAATTTTGTGTTGAGTGCTACTTCCTTTTACCAGTAGGAGGCACTATAACTAGAAGAAATTGCTTATACTGTAATGTTAAAACCATGATCAATACTATATTTACACAATACATATGAAGAGTTCTGGAGGTGTTTCTGAGCCCATGCAGTGATCATGCCTGTTTTTAATACAGTGCCGCCTGAGGGCCCGAAGATCACGACCATGCAATATTGATTTTCACCCTTGTCCCTTGTGCACAGGGATTTCTCCAGGTTCTGAATCTTTTGATGATATTATGTACTGTAGATGATGAGATATTCATAATCTTCGCAAGTTTACGTTGAGGAACATTATTCTGAAATTGTTCCACAAATTGTAGACGCAGTTTTTTGCAGATTGGTGAACCTCTGCCCATCTTTACTTCTGAGAGACTCTGCCTCTCTAAGATAATGTTTTTATACCCAATCATGTTGCTGACCTGTTGCCAATTAACCAAATTAGTTGCAAAATGTTCCTCTAGCTGTTTCTGTTTAGTAACACTTACTTTTCAAGCCTTTTGTTGCCCCTGTCCCAAATTGTGAGACGTGTTATGGCCATCAAATTCAAAATTACCTTATTTTTTCCTTAAAATGGTACATTTCCTCATTTTAAACATTTGATATGTTTTCTATGTTCTATTGTGAATAACATATGAGTTTATGAGATTTGCAAATCAATGCATTCTGTTTTTATTTGCATTGGGGGTATTGGGGTTGTAGATTGGTTTAGATCCTAGTTAAGTGGCAGGGTACACCCACCTCCAGACCTCATGCGATATCTTGTGGTATTCCCCAAGGCTCAGTTTTGGGTCCTTTGTTATTTAAGTTATATATGCTGCCATTAGCTAGTGTAATTAATCCATATAACATGTCCTTCCATCAGTATGCAGATGACACACAACTCTATATCTCACTTGCACCAGATGCCCACAAGTTGATTAGCACCCTTGTGCACTGCATAGAGAACTTTCTGCAGCTGAATAAAGATAAGACAATAAAGATAAATATAATATTATCGGAAATGATGCACAGAGAAAGTTAATTATGCCATATCTACACTCCTTTACTCCATGTAGAATTTAGGGAGCGTGTTTGACAGTGATCTCAGTTAAAAAAAACAAAAAAAACAAAAAAAAACATATTAGCAATGTTTGTAAAACAGCATATTATAACCTTCGCAACATCTCTAAAGTATGTGATATTCGCTCCCCCACAGATACTGAGACACTCATACATGCATTTTTACATCTAGACTCGACTACTGCAACAGTGTTTTGGTTGGCTTACCAAAGAGCTCCATTAAACAATTACAAAGAGTTCAGAATGCAGCTGTAAGAATGCTGACACGTACTAGGATAAAAAATCTTATCACTCCGGCAATTAAATCACTTCAGTGGCTACCCGTGTCTTACAGAATTGATTTTAAAATCCTGTTATTAATTTTCAAATGTCTTCATGGTGGTGCTCCTACATACATTTGTAATATGATCACTAAATATACTCCTGCTAGATCACTTAGGTCATCCAACTGCAACCTGCTGGTTGTACCCAAAACGCATCTGAAAAGCTTAAACTGTGGAACTCTCTCCCTGACAGCCTACGTGCAGTTGATTCAATTAACACTTTTAAAAAGTATCTCAAAGCACATTTGTTCACTAGGGCCTTTCCTCAAACCAGTTAATTTTCCATACTTGATTTTATTTGTATTCTTTTATTTATTCTATTTTATTTGCTTAGCCTTTTATTTCTTCTGTAGAGCACTTTCTAAACATTGTTTTTAAAAGTGCTATACAAATAAAGCTCTACTTACTTACTTACTTACTAATTTGCATAATAATTTATTCATCATGATCATTGGCACATTGGATGACAAATTAGGGTACACAAAGAAGGGAAATTTTCACTTAGAATATAACTAAATTGAATCAATAGTTTTATCTTGATAGAAAACAATACATTATAATTTACTTCTTAAACAGGTCATCAGTGATTGGTCATTGAGAAGCAGTGGTGATTAGTGATTTGTCATTAGGAAGCAGTGGTGATCAGTGATTGGTCATTAAGAAGCAGTGGTGATCAGTGATTGATCGTTGGGAAGCAGTGGTGATCAGTGATTGGTCGTCGGGAAGCACTGTGATTAGTGGTTGGAAGACAGTGGTGATCAGTGATTAGTCGTTGGGAAGCAGTAGTCATCAGTGATTAGTCGCAAGCATCACTATAATACATCTTTGACATCTGCATTTTATTATTCTTTGTTTTAAACTTGGACAATACTTTGAGGAAAAAAGAGTGCTTTTTGGAGTGTCTGTATACTAAGAAAAACATGAAACCCCTTTACCACATGTCATAACAAATCATTTATCAACAAATTAATTTGAATGGGTATATTTAATATGGAGTTATTTCTACTGGTCATTTTATTGAAGGTAAACAACAGCATGAAACTTTCCAGATGCCTGTAGGCACAGTTCATAAAAGTGTATTGATATGACAGATTCAGATGGGATTACAACCCATGGTTAATTCTGAGCACAGTCACATGTCTTATTATAAGGGCATGCACCCTTGTATGTTATTGTATGTTTTTTCTTTCTTTTTTCCCTAAAACATTTCTATTTGTTTCTTACTTTGATTTTTTTGGTTGCTACATCACATGAAAGGTGGAAAAAGATCTGATATCACAAAAAAACTGCAATTTTAACAGGGGTGTGTAGACTTTTATATCCACTGTAGATAGTATATAGGGCCACCTATTAAGTACACCTCCCTAAAATGGTAGTTGTATAATTATCAACTCACATCTCGGTGTATAATATATGGTAACATCATGTTACAGAGTCCCTTAGACTGACAGCCAGCATATCACTTTAAAAACTGACTTGGACATAACTGCCATATGTGATCCGTCATTTGCAATCTCTTTACCTTCCATTCTTTGACCTCAGATGGAGAGAATATCTGAAAAGGCTGGGAATCGGCATTTGCTCAAGATCCTCATCTATCCTGGTACAGGTCACCTGATTGAGCCACCCTATACACCACACCACAGAGCCTCCAACTTCATGGTTGCTGGCAAGGAGAAAGGTATGTACAGTCATGTGGAGAAAGCTGCGTGCAGATTTCAACAGATAATGAATTTATCACCATGATATGTACAGTATATACTCTGAGTGTGTGTGTGATTTCACAGTGATCATGCTTTGGGGTGGACAGACCAGACAGCATGCATATGCACAGGAAGACTCATGGGAGAAGATTTTGGACTTTTTACACCAACACCTCTGCTATGCAACTCCACAGGCCTGACTGTAGTGGTGTGAGAAGTTGTTTTGCTCTGTGTAAATGATAACAGAATAACTCTCAAAATGTCTGTCACGCTTCTTCACTACCATATCATTAAAACAGAGAGGAATCGCGTGTGAACCTCATACAGATGACGGTGCACAAAGTTTTAAAATGTGTAAATAACCTAAATAAAAAGACATTAATTAAAAGAAATTTAGTTAACAGAACAGAACTGACTGAATTAATCAGCTTTATTTGTCTGTAGATGTAAGAGCAGCCAGCGAAAAAACTGAATTTCTAAAATTGTATAAAATGCAAATTCATATATTAAGGGTAAAACAGAGTATGAACACATTATTATGATTGAACAGATAATGCTTCCTAAACAAATATGCAGATACAGTTTTTGTTTTTTTGTTTGTTTGCTTGCATGCTTGCTTTAAGAAAGCTTGGTAAATGTTACAGATTAAATTTTGTGTTATGAGTTCTGCAAATTTTGTGTTGAGTGCTACTTCCTTTTACCAGTAGGAGGCACTATAACTAGAAGAAATTGCTTATACTGTAATGTTAAAACCATGATCAATACTATATTTACACAATACATATGAAGAGTTCTGGAGGTGTTTCTGAGCCCATGCAGTGATCATGCCTGTTTTTAATACAGTGCCGCCTGAGGGCCCGAAGATCACGACCATGCAATATTGATTTTCACCCTTGTCCCTTGTGCACAGGGATTTCTCCAGGTTCTGAATCTTTTGATGATATTATGTACTGTAGATGATGAGATATTCATAATCTTCGCAAGTTTACGTTGAGGAACATTATTCTGAAATTGTTCCACAAATTGTAGACGCAGTTTTTTGCAGATTGGTGAACCTCTGCCCATCTTTACTTCCGAAAGACTCGGCCTCTCTAAGATACTCATTTCTATACCCAATCATGTTACTGCCCTGTTGCCAATTAACCTCCAGCTGTTTCTTTTTAGTAACACTTACTTTTCCAGCCTTTTGTTGCCCTGTCCCAACTTTTTTGAGATGTGTTGCTGTCATCAAATTCAAAATTACCTTCTTTTTTTTCTTCAAATGGTATATTTACTCAGTTTAAACAATTGATATTTTTTCTATATTCTATCGTGAATAAGATACGGATTTGAGATTTGCAAATAATTGTATTCTGTTTTTATTTACATTTAACACAGCGTCCCAAATTTTTTGGAATTGGGGTTGTAATTAATGTTGCCCCTTGGAGAAATAGTACCTCCATTGTAAGACTAAAAAGAGACTGTAGAAGAGCAGAAAGGCAATGGAAGCACACAAAGCTTATAGTTCACCAAGCTATCTATAAAAATAACTTACGAAATGAGGACTGCTAGAAAATCTTACTTTTCAAGTTTAATTGACAGCCACAAAGACAACCCCAGATTCCTATTCTCCACCATAGATAGGCTGCTAAACACCTCACCTCAAATATCATCAGACCTTTTCACAACTGAAAAGTGCAAAGAGTTTGCAGCTTTCTTCAGCAATAAAATTACTATCATAAGGCAAAATAAAGCTAGCACTTGTCCTGCTGGTATGTTTTCTAACTCTCCACCTATTGCTGTTAAATGTAATCTATCCTCTTTCTCAGTGGTCAACGCTAACACGCTTGCCCTGGTTATACCACTTATTAATTCTTCTAGCTGAACTTCTGTTTTTAAATTTAACACCACCAGTTTTAAATTCATTATTACTGTGTTTTCTCTCAAATTACTGTTTGTATTTGCAAATCGCTTTCTGTTTGTTTGAGAGTGGAGTTTGCCTTTGGAAAGCAGATTATGTTTCTTTGCGAAACAGTAGATTTATTTGTTTTGCTTTGGCACAAATTTATCTCCATGTGAGTCGGCTCCTAATGTTCACTTAAAAGGGCTGGTTGGTTTGAGAGCAACATGTCTCTAGTACACAGACATTGTACCTTCCTTGCTAGCAGCTACTTATCTCCTCTAAACAGGTACGAGACCTATACACCATGTTGGCCGTGAACAGGTGAGTTCCCCAGGTTTAAAGTAGTGAGAGCTTTTGTGAGACTGTATGGCCTCAGAAATGGCGTTCATTTGTCATCAAAAAGAGCTTCAAACTTCATATATTTTCTCTTCTCAGGGCTCTGAGCAGGATAATGCCTGCGCCCTTTGCTCTCAGTTGAGCCCACTCGGGGACTCGTGGACGAAAAGCTCCAGATATTCATGACAAATTTAAACCCGAACCAGGAGGCATCCCTTCACTGTCTGCATCATTCAGAGGACAAGGACTTTTGGGAAGCATTTGGACACTATGTGAGTGACAAACAGGGCACTGTGACTGGTATAATCTAAAATTTCTCTGATCACAACACACACACACACACACACACACACACACACACACACACACACACACACACACACACACACACACACACACGCTCCCAAGGTATAAGCTTTCTGAGTGTTTGTTAATTAATGATTTCCATATCTCATAAACCCATATTTTATTCACAGACGAACATAGAAAACATGTAAAATGTTTAAACTGAAGAAATGTACAATTATAAGGAAAAAATAAGGTAATTTTGAATTTGATGGCTGCAACATGTCTCAAAAAAGTTGGGACAGGGCCATGTTTACCACTGGGTAGCATCCAGAACAGTTGCTGGAGTTTTGGCAGAGGAATGTTGTCCCATTCGTGTCTGATACAGGATTCTAGCTGCTCAACAGTCCTGTGTCTTCTTTGTCGTATTTTTTGTTTTATAATGCGCCAAATGTTTTCACTTGGTGAAAGGTCTGGACAGCAGGCAGGCCACTTCAGCACCCAGACTGTTCTACTACGAAGCCATGCTGTTGTAATAGCTGCAGAATGTGGTTTAGCATTGTCTTGCTGAAATATGCAAGGCCTTCCCTGAAAAAGACGTCTGGATGGAAGCATCTGTTGCTCTAAAACCTGTATATACCTTTCAGCATTGATGGTGCCTTTCCAGATGTGCAGACTCCCCATTCCATAGGCACTAATGCACCCCCATACCATCAGGGATGCAGGCTTTTGAACAGAGCGCTGATAACAAGCCGGATGGTCCCTCTCCTCTTTAGTCCAGAGGATGCTGCGTCCATGGTTTCCAAAAAGAATTTCAAATTTCGATTCATCTGACCACAGAACAGTTTTCCACTTTGCCTCAGTCCATTTTAAATGAGCTTTGGCCCAGAGAAGATGGCGACGTTTTAACCTGCATTTGTGGATGGCACGGCGGACTGTGTTCACAGACAATGAGTTCTGGAGGTGTTTCTGAGCCCATGTGTTACGTCACAGAAACGGGAGCTGGATGCAAGCACTAGGGAAAAGTCACTTTATTAATTATACTCTCAAAATAATAGGAATATCCAAAAGAATAGAAACAGGGGAGATCGTGATGCAAAAACAAAGTAACACAGGCAAAAGCAAGGTCAAAAACAGGCACACAGTATCCAAAGGGCAAGGCAGTAATCCAGTAATGAGAGATGTAGCAAAAGATCCAAAAAACCAGTAATGACAGTCCAGATAATCAAGGCTTGGTACAAGACAAAGAGACAAACGTAACTCAACTAATACTTTGCGAAGACACGAAGAAACAAAGGGCTTTAAATACATGAATGAAACAAGGCTTAACGTAAAACACCTGAAAAACATTTGGAACATAACCAATGAACACACAGGGGCAGAGACATGGCATGAACTAAACCAAAGAAACACGTGGCGAAGTAAACAAAACTAGAGTCCGTGAATGTGGAAGTGCACTGCTCGCCCGCCTCGGCGACCAACGTGAAGGGATACCCTAACACCATGCAGTGATCTCCATTACAGAATCATGCCTGTTTTTAATGCAGTACCGCCTGAGATCCAAAGATCACGACCATACAATATTGATTTTCACCCTTGTCCCTTGCACACAGAGATTTCTCCAGATTCTCAGAATCTTTTGATGATATTATGTAGATGATGTAGATGTAGATGATGAGATATCCAAAGTCTTTGCAATTTTACATTGAGGAACATTATTCTGAAATTGTTCCACAATTTGTAGACGCAGTTTTTTGCAGATTGGTGAACCTCTGCCCATCTTTACTTCTGAGAGACTCTGCCTCTCTAAGATAATCTTTTTGTACCCAATCATGTTGCTGACCTGTTGCCAATTAACCAAATTAGTTGCAAAATGTTCCTCTAGCTGTTTCTGTTTAGTAACACTTACTTTTCAAGCCTTTTGTTGCCCCTGTCCCAAATTGTGAGACGTGTTATGGCAATCAAATTCAAAATTACCTTATTTTTTCCTTAAAATGGTACATTTCCTCATTTTAAACATTTGATATGTTTTCTATGTTCTATTGTGAATAACATATGGGTTTATGAGATTTGCAAATCAATGCATTCTGTTTTTATTTGCATTGGGGGTATTGGGGTTGTAGATTGGTTTAGATCCTAGTTAAGTGGCAGGGTACACCCACCTCCAGACCTCATGCGATATCTTGTGGTATTCCCCAAGGCTCAGTTTTGGGTCCTTTGTTATTTAAGTTATATATGCTGCCATTAGCTAGTGTAATTAATCCATATAACATGTCCTTCCATCAGTATGCAGATGACACACAACTCTATATCTCACTTGCACCAGATGCCCACAAGTTGATTAGCACCCTTGTGCACTGCATAGAGAACTTTCTGCAGCTGAATAAAGATAAGACAATAAAGATAAATATAATACTTATTATCGGAAATGATGCACAGAGAAAGTTAATTATGCCATATCTACACTCCTTTACTCCTTGTAGAATTTAGGGAGCGTGTTTGACAGTGATCTCAGTTAAAAAAAACAAAAAAAAACAAAAAAAAACATATTAGCAATGTTTGTAAAACAGCATATTATAACCTTCGCAACATCTCTAAAGTATGTGATATTCGCTCCCCCACAGATACTGAGACACTCATACATGCATTTTTACATCTAGACTCGACTACTGCAACAGTGTTTTGGTTGGCTTACCTAAGAGCTCCATTAAACACTTACAAAGAGTTCAGAAAGCAGCTGTAAGAATGCTGACACGTACTAGGATGAAAAATCTTATCACTCCGGCAATTAAATCACTTCAGTGGCTACCCGTGTCTTACAGAATTGATTTTAAAATCCTGTTATTAATTTTCAAATGTCTTCATGGTGGTGCTCCTACATACATTTGTAATATGATCACTAAATATACTCCTGCTAGATCACTTAGGTCATCCAACTGCAACCTGCTGGTTGTACCCAAAACGCATCTGAAAAGCTTAAACTGTGGAACTCTCCCTGACAGCCTACGTGCAGTTGATTCAATTAACACTTTTAAAAAGTATCTCAAAGCACATTTGTTCACTAGGGCCTTTCCTCAAACCAGTTAATTTTCCATACTTGATTTTATTTGTATTCTTTTATTTATTCTATTTTATTTGCTTAGCCTTTTATTTCTTCTGTAGAGCACTTTCTAAACATTGTTTTTAAAAGTGCTATACAAATAAAGCTCTACTTACTTACTTACTTACTAATTTGCATAATAATTTATTCATCATGATCATTGGCACATTGGATGACAAATTAGGGTACACAAAGAAGGGAAATTTTCACTTAGAATATAACTAAATTGAATCAATAGTTTTATCTTGATAGAAAACAATACATTATAATTTACTTCTTAAACTGGTCATCAGTGATTGGTCATTGAGAAGCAGTGGTGATTAGTGATTTGTCATTAGGAAGCAGTGGTGATCAGTGATTGGTCATTAAGAAGCAGTGGCGATCAGTGATTGATCGTTGGGAAGCAGTGGTGATCAGTGATTGGTCGTCGGGAAGCACTGTGATTAGTGGTTGGAAGACAGTGGTGATCAGTGATTAGTCGTTGGGAAGCAGTAGTCATCAGTGATTAGTCGCAAGCATCACTATAATACATCTTTGACATCTGCATTTTATTATTCTTTGTTTTAAACTCGGACAATACTTTGAGGAAAAAAGAGTGCTTTTTGGAGTGTCTGTATACTAAGAAAAACATGAAACCCCTTTACCACATGTCATAACAAATCGTTTATCAACAAGTTATTTTGAATGGGTATATTTAATATGGAGTTATTTCTACTGGTCATTTTATTGAAGGTAAACAACAGCATGAAACTTTCCAGATGCCTGTAGGCACAGTTCATAAAAGTGTATTGATATGACAGATTCAGATGGGATTACAACCCAATAGAGAGATGCTCTGGTAATAATTACATTATCCCACCTCCCAATGTAAAACTTATCCAATCAGTTCAGGGCTCATGTTTTACAAAACTCTAAAGTTTGCATATGTACAGTATGCGCAATCTTGCACCTCTAGTCCCCTCCACCTTCACATTTGAATGTGCTCTATATAGGGTTAAATGTGTTGGAGCAGGGAAACACATTCATATAGATTTACATTTACATCTACTTATTAAACAGCCATTAGCAATGCAGCTTAAAAGTAGAGCAGAATGCAGTCACACTATAAAGCTACTCATGGATTCAACAATAATGCAAGTGAAGAAGAACTCATTTTCAAACAATTATCCAGAAACAAGTGTAACATACAGAAAGAAGAGAGGAAGCTGCAATTCAGCACAATGAGTGCTGGTCACAAAGCAGTCAGTCAAATACATTTAATATTGGCTGAGGTCCAGTACCATATAACAGGCATAAATAGAGCCATAATCTTCATTTAAAACCTTGTGATGGCACAGACACTCATTTCAGAGCCCTGGAAAACTGACACAGTGATGGGTAGAATGATAAAAACATGATATCATAGGATCACAGTATTTAGTTTCACTAAGGTTAAAGTTGGATTACATAGAACATGCGAATGAAATGTTGACACCAACAAACATTATATGTGTGTTAAAATGACATTAAACATTACCAGGAAACATGCAGTATTTCTATAAATACAAATGATCGGCTTTAATCCTTCCATGAAGAAGCTTCATTTTCATTAGTCAATCAATTTTCATGTAAATTCAGCAATAAAGCACAGTTATACAGTCTGCCTTTAGAGATTGCTGTATGTGAACATGTGTGCACACAGTGGCTAAGGACTCCAGTGTGGGAGGCACGTATACAGGTGTGGAGTCCATGGCACTGATGTGGAGCCTGCGACCAGTACCAGGCAGCAGAACAGGACTGAGGTATGTCGCATTACACCACTCAATCAAGATCAATTATTATGCAATAAGTCATTTAAAATATAAATATATAGCAATTCTATTTCATTTGAGCACTTAATGCTTAAAACATGAAACTAATTTTCCTAAACTAGTGCATTTTTATGCAACATTCCCACAATGATCAGTTTTAAGGCCTCTCTGGACAGAATGGAATTTTAACTCTTTCTACTCTTTACATTCCCCAAATCGATTTATCAGACATTTTCAGTCAGTATCAACAAATGAATTATTTTATCTCTGCATGTCTGATATAAGATTAGTCAGGACACTGTTGGGTTTCTGTGTGTAGAATATTGTGAATCTGTTTAGCTGCTGGTGAGCAGGGCGATGGGAAAGAGGAGGGGTTTGAGCCCCCTGCTTGGCAAACAATTCACACCTCTCCACAATAATAACATTGGTACAGAAATAAAACGGACAGCACAACTGTAGCTTTTTTATGATAAAATGCTGTATACAAATGCCACAATAAAACCTAGTAGGCTAGTTAAAAAATACTTATGAAAAACTGCATATTCTTAAAGCCCTGAGTGTCTACTTTCATATGAGCTATTAACCACTACTGTGGAGTGTGACATCACAAATAAATTCAGTGCTAACCACGGGGACCCCCAAAACAGGTGGAAATTCCTTTTTTTTTTTTAGTTAAGACTATTCTTTCTCATTCATTCAGAACTTTTCATGCTCCTTTGTATTCATTTGTTCACCGTCTCCAATTCAGTCCACAGGTCCTAATGCAGAAACTGGGACCGTCATTTTAAAACATATATTTTGTGTTCCCACAACCATTTATGTCTTTATTTGGGTGTATGTTTGGGGTCATCATGTTGTTGATGGATGTATCTGTGGCCAAGTCTTAACTTCCCAGTAGAGGCAACTAGGATGCTCATCCATTCTAATGCTACCTGGCAGGTTTAATATTGTGCAGATCAGGAATTGTTTGAATAGAAATTTAGAACTATTTTCTGTATTGTTTATTTTATACCATTGTTTTTACCCATTCTTTTGACCCTGTTAAATTAAAGGATATAAAGACATTAGCTCTGGAGAACTTTTGGTGCTATAGAGAATGAGTTCTCAAACTTTGTGGAGCTAGGGACTCACTGATCTTCAAAGCCAAGTACACCTTTACTGGACTAAATAATTGTTTTGGTTTTCATTTTAGTGGGTCCTGCGTTGTATGAGCTGTTTGTTTTTTAATCCACATGTCCATTTTACTTTTGTTCTTACCTTTGTTAAATGTGTCATTAGATTCAAGTTAACACCATTTATCGACCTGCTTGTTTTTGAGTTATTGAGTTTTGGATTAAACCCATTCAGTGCATGTGACAGATAAACCTTGTGCACTCGTCTAATCAATCTCAATCTGTGTAATTTAGGTTGCGAAAGCGAGATGTCCTCACACCAATGGTATTCCACATTTCTATGTATGATGGACACGTGGCTCAGGATTTTAACCAGCTCACACCGTTAGTGACCATCGTCATAGAAAGATGGTACATGGCTCCAGGTGTGCAGAGGGTCGATGTACGTGAGAAAGGAGTTCGAGGAACTTTGTTCATCCCTCCAGGTACACATACACAAACACTCAGTGCTGTGTGAGACTTAGGTTGTGAGTTCAAATCTCAGCATCACCAACTGCCATTGTTACCTGCTCAGATGTATCATGTCTCATATGTATGTTGCTTTGGATAGAAGCATCAGCCAATCGAGTAAGTGTAAATGTAAAACCTGAGAACCAAGGAAACCCATGCGCAAACAAGGCGAACATGCAAAACTTCACACACACAGCAACTTGAGCTCAGGATCAAACCAGAGACCCTGGAGTTACCATGCCGCCCCCTACCCAATATGATCTTTATAAATACCCTAGGTAAATTTAAAAAGTATATACAGTACAGAAAGATAATGATGAAGATTAGTTATTACTATCACTATTACTACTAATAGTAGTTATCATTTCAATAATAAGTGATTATAACTACAGTGCTCTTTCTGTTCATCCAGGTTGTGGCCCATTTCCAGGTGTGTTGGACATGTGGGGAGCAGGAGGAGGCCTGGTGGAGTATCGAGCTGCCCTGCTAGCGTCACATGGCTTTGTTGCTTTTGTTCTGGAGTATCTGTCTCCAGAAGAAATAAAAGACATTAATGTCTCTTACTTTGAGGTAATTCAACACAAAGCTCCTTATGTTCTCATGATTTGCACAGACATTCTACATTCAAATCTGAGAGGTGTAAGTCCACATTAAGCTTTATTATCATGCTTAGGGTGTGTGTAATATTTTCACCCATTTAAATCTTGTGGCTTCTGTTGAAAGAAAACCAAATCTACATAAGAGTGTAAACCAACACAACTTATTAAGAAAATGGACTTCTCCTGTGGAAATAAATCAGGTGTTGTGTGTTTTTGTTCAATTTTGAATATTAGTCATTGCACTGAAGTCCCTTTTGACCACACAGCACTCTGTGTTTATCATCACAGTGCAATAATGTGTTGCAAAATTATATTAAAAAAGGTGGCAGAGTCCCGTCCAATGACCTTTGCGTACTGTAACTACTTACTGTTACCTGTGTGCATGTGTTCATCTGTGCCACAACGGCGGATGTACCTTACTGTTGTTACTTGGTTGACATGCATTATGTCTACTATTTAAATATGCATTTTTTTTTTTGGAAAATACTTTGAATAAAAAAGGCATTTTGGGAGAAAGCTTCCCTGAAGAGGGAACTCACAATCTCAAGAGCTCACCACCATTTATGCACATAGATCACATGGATGTTTATCTGCAGCTGTGAACATTTTGGATTTCATTTCATACTTGAGCTCAGGTTGGTGTTTGTGTCTGATTTGTAGGTCGCATATCAGATCATACAGGAGCATCCCATGGTGCTAAGGGACAGAGTGGCTCTGTTGGGCCTCTCATACGGCGCTTCTATTGCCCTATCTATGGCTGCCTCCTCTTCTGTTAAGGTGATTTAGCATTATACATACAATAAACAAATAAAAAGAATATTAGTGATGAGCTTTTCCACTTTCCTCAGAGATATGCAACCATACGTTGTTATTTACTTTTAATTATTTTTAACTCTAGACTGTTAAGTCTATCTAAAAGATATTTATGCCAATACATTTGCTCACCTAACAATTGGGTGGTCTGCCACCAAAGGTCCCATGTTCTATGCCGTTTAACACATCTATATATCAGGAAATTAAATATAAATGTAAAAATATAATAATATTTTTTAAAATAAAAATTTGGACTACAACATCAGAAGACCACATTGGGTTCCAATCCTGTCAGCCAGGAACAAGAATCTGAGGCTATCCTGTTCTCAGTCTCACCCAAATTTTTAATATTTGAGGAAATAATCTAATAACACATGACATTCCTCTTTTGAAGTATGACTTATGCATTCAGTAGATCATAGGACCACTAATTTTCTTTTGAAATATTCAGAATTGTCACTTATATACAATAATAATGTAATGTGTAGATTATTCCCAATTAAAGACATTTCTACTTAAAAATGCCATAAGTCTTATTTTCAGAATAATGCAAAAAAATAATAATAATAATAATAATAAATAAATAAATACCACAAAACAGGGTTGAACTTAATTTAACAGGGTTGAAAAATATAAACAGGGTTGAAAAGACTGTTTTTGGTGAGACATTTAATAAAGCATTTAATAGAGCATTCACAGATGACAATGAAACTGCACTTTGCATTTACAGCTGCAATCAAAATTATCGAACCACCAAATCAGGTTTATTGTCAACATTTACAGATTTTCAGCTGTTTGCAATGAACAAATCAAACAGAAGCAATTGAAATATTTCAACACAACGAATGCTTCAAGTGTTTTCCCCAAATTCAACTGAAAATGCAACTTATAATGACTTATAACGAGTCCAGTCTCAAAATTATTCAACCCCCTGAATAGAATCCCTCACAACAGCACAAATATGCAAAACAGGAGTTGTCTCAAGCACACTTGATCAAGGGCTTCATTAGTTGCACCAGGTGTGTTTGAGCTGGAACACATGAAATGCCAGGATGGGGCAGAAAAAGGACGCTATCAATGGCTGCAACCAGATTTCTGAGAAGGCAGGTTGTGAAAAACCCTCTAGTGACTGCAAAAGACCTGCAACAAGACTTGGTGGCAACAGGCACTGAGGTTTCAGTGAGCATGATATGGCATGTACTAAACGCAGAAGGTTTCCATGCCAGAACTCCAAGACGTACACCACTACTGACCCAAAAACACAAGAAAATTCGGCTGAAAATCATATAAATAAGCCACAGAAATTTTGGGATTCTGTTCTTTGGAGCAATGAAACAAAACTGGAACTTTTCGGCACGATAGATCAGCGGTATGTCTGGAGAAAGAAGAATGAAGAAAGAACACCCTATCCACAGTCAAGCATGGTGGTGGCTCTGTGATGCTCTGGGGCTACTTTGCATCCTCTGGCACTGGAAACCTGTAGTATGTGGAAGGCAAGATGGATTCACTGAGGTATCAGGAAATCCTAGGAGAAAACGTCATGCCATCTGTGAGGACGCTGAAGCTTGGGCGTCACTGGACCTTCCAACAGGACAATGATCCCAAGAATACCTCAAATTCCACCAAAGCTTGGTTGCAGAAGAAGTCTTGGAAGATTCTACAGGGCCATCACAGTCACCTGACTTTTTGATTTGAAGAAGGCGGTTGCAGCACGCAAACTCAAGAATATTACTGGACTGGAGGCCATTGTTTATGAGGAATGGGCTAAGATTCCTCAGGAACGCTGCCAGAAGCTGGTGTCTGGCTATGCATCTCGTTTGTAGCAGGTCATAACAGCAAAAGGATGCTCTACTAAGTACTAAAGATGCTTGCCATGAAGGGGTTGAATAGTTGTGAAACTGGAGAAGTCATTATAAGTTGCATTTTCAATTTTGAATTTGAATTTTGAATTTGAATTTGGGGAAACCACTTGAAGCATTTGTTGTGTTGAACTATTTCAATTGCTTTTGTTTGATTTGTTCATTGCAAACAGCTGAAAGTCGGTAAATTTTGACAATAAACCTGATTTGCAATGGGTGTTGAATAATTTTGATTGCAACTGTAATTGTCACTTTATTAATCATTGTTTGACAGAACACCAAAGAAAGTTTATTTAAAACGTTTATTTTGATGCATGCAGCACGTTCCAAAAAAGTTGGGATGGGGCAATTTAGAACTAATAGCGATGTGACAAGTTGAAATAAAAGGTGATATGAAACAGGTGTGGCAATCATCTAATCATAGTATATAAGGAGCTTCCAAAAAAGGCCTAGTCCTTCAAGAGCAAGGACGGGTCGAGGCTCTCCAATCGGCCAACAGATGCATCAGCGAATAATCCAAAACTTTGAGAACAACATTCCCCAAAGACAAATCGGTAGGATTTTGGGCATTTCACCTTCTACAGTGCACAATATATTTAAAAGATTCAAGGAATCTTGGTCAAATCTCGGTGTGTAAAGGGCAAGCCTGAAAATCACTTCTGAATGCATGTGATCTCCGATCGCTCAGACTTCACTGTCTTAAAAACCGTCATGAGTCTGTAATGGATATCTGCAATGGATATTAAATGCTTTATTGACATGGGCTCGGAAATACTTCAGTAAACCTTTGTCAGTCAACACCATTCGCCGCTGCATCCACAGATTTACTATGCAAAGCAGAAGCCATACATCAACACTGTCCAGAAGCGCCGCCAACTTCTCTGGGCTCAGTCTCATCTGAGATGGACAGTAGCACAGTGGAATCGTGTTTTGTGGTCCGATGAGTCAACATTTCAAATAGTTTTTGGACAAAATAGCCGTCGTGTTCTCCGGGCCAAAGAGGAAAAGGACCATCCAGCGTTATCAGCGTCAGGTCCAAAAGCCAGCGTCTGTCATGGTATGGGGATGTGTCAGTGCCTATGGCATGGGTAACTTGTACATTTGTGGGCACCATTAATGCAGAATGATCTGTACACATTTTGGAGCAACATATCCATATCCAGACCAGGACAACGCCAAACCACATTCTGCCCAGATTACAAGCACATGGTAGCATAACCAGAGAGTGCAGGTGCTAGCATGGCCTGCCTGCAGTCCTGACCTGTCTTCGATTGAGAATGTGTGGCGCATTATGAAGTGCAAAATAAGGCAACAGAGGCCCCATACAGTTGGGCAGCTGAAGAAATGTATAATGGATGAATGGGGGAAAATTCTGCTTGCTAAACTTAACCAACTGGTGTCTTCAGTGCCCAAACGCTTAATAAGTGTTATTAAAAGAAAACGTGACGTTGCACAGTGGTAAATAGACCCAACTTTTTTAGAGTGTGTTGCAGTCATCAGCTTTGAAAGGGGTGTATATTTTCAAAAATAAATTACTTTCTCAAAGTAAAACATCAAATAATGTGTTAATAATGTGTTTTCAGTATAGTACAGGGTGAATTGAATTTTCAAATGACGCTTTTTGTTCGTTTGTTTTTCCATACTGTCCCAACTTTTTCAGAATTGGGGTTGTAAAAAACAATACAAGACCAACCCTGTAACAACTAGTCAACCTTGTTACTTTAAAAAAATGTTATGGGGTTGAATGTTACAGGGTTGAAGTTTCTGTTGAAAATGGTTAGTATTTGCCTTAGTTAGCATTATATTCGACTGCATTTCTTATAATAAGGTGTTTTTATTAATTCAGGTGTTTTTAGTTACAGCTTGTTTTCATTCATGTATTTATATCCCCTCTTTTGTCCGCTTAGACGTGGAGTATTGAATTAGAGTAGATAGATTGCATCATGAATTTGTGTTCTGTGCGTTGGCACTCTTCTCGCGTTTCTCAGACCATAGACCTTAGACCATAGCCTAGATATCTGTATTTAATATATATTTTGAATGAATGTTCCGTGCGTTTGGACTCTCCTCGCGTTTCCTGGACCGTGGACTCCAGCCTCGCTATTGTTTGGATTACTGCCTCTTCTATTGTGGATTTATGCCTTGTGTGGATTTATGCCTTGTGTGGATTAATGCCTTGTGTGGATTATCACCTTACCACTTGCTGAATTACAGCCTCGCTGTTCTTGTGGATTATTGTTTGTTTTGTTACCCTGCCTTTGAGTTCCTTTTCTCCCTGTCCATATATTTTTGGTTCTGTTTATATTTCCCCTTTTTTGCCTATGTTCCGTTATTTTTGGTTATCCCTAATAAACTGACTGTTTCCCCAGCGATTGCATCCAGCTCCCCTGTGTCCACCGTAACAAACACAAAGTGACAGGGACTGAAAAGGCACCGCATCCTGAGAATCACCCAGATACCGTGACAGGCATCAAACGTTCCTTGCAGAAACTCATATATAGCAGATGTATCTTCCACAGCAGTGGCTTTATGAATTAGAGGCTAGCAGCGTCTTTAAACAGCTGCATTTGCACAGTGACTTTGCTTCCTTCAGCATATCATCTACTATATATTCATTTAAAGAGACATGCATTATTGAATAAAAGGAGGCGTGTCTGGCAGGATCACAGTGTGTCTGGCAGGATCTGAATTTGCCGGTCATACAGAGTTTTTACAGGTCTGTAACACTTCTCTTGGGTTGGATTGGAAATGATGAAGCAGGAGGCAGGCTGATGACATTTCAGAGGGGCTCTTTATTTTTCTTTCACTTTTCAGCGCACTAAACACACACATGGCTCTGTGCTGGTCGGCTCTCTCACGAGGCGCTTGTCTTTCCCCTCTTTGTCCTCATCGTCATTACCTGAAACACAGAAGACTCATCAGCAAGATTTCCCACTGGTGTGTAGTCCCTGCCACTGAGTGCAGCTTTTACCTGAGTGAAAGCCTTCTGGCACAGCTCTGTCCACTGGACCGGATCTGGTGCTCTCTTTTTAGTGAGATCAGTCAGCAGGCTGGTGACATCTGAATAATTAGGCACAAAACTACGATAATAGCCAGCCAGCCCCAGAAACTGTCTCACCTCCTTTTTGGTCTAGAGTCTCGGGAAGGCTGCAATCGCTGCTGTCTTATCAATTTGGGGATGCACCTACCCATGGCCCAAGCGGAAGCCCAGATACTGTACTTCTCCTTGATTACACCCATATTGAGCATGGCCTGGAACCATCCTGAACCACCTGTTTTTTTGTGCTGTGGCAAACGGTAGGAGCGACTGCGTACCACCACACACCATTATACAGTGCCTATAGAAAATCATCATATCCCTTTGAAATAGTCACTTTTTTTATCTTACAGCCTGAAATCAAAACCCATTAAAAATATTTGTTTTTTGTTCCAGCTTTATTTACACATTACACAAGAAAACTAGAATAACAGAGTTGGAAAAGTGATCAGTCCCATGATTTAATATTTCGTAGAGTCACCTTTTGCTTTAATTACAGCCATCAGTCTGTTTGGATATGTCTCTATTAGCTTTGCGCACCTAGAGTGGGGAATAATTGCCCATTCATCCTTGCAGAATTGTTCGAGTTCAGTCACATTTCGTGGTGAACGGCGATTGACTGCTGTCTTCAAGTCTATCACAGATTTTTTTTATTGGATTTACATCAGGGCTCTGACTTGGCAACTCAAGGACATCCACCTTCCTATGCTTAAGCCACTGTGTAGTTTTTATGTCATGCTGGAAGATGAACCACCTGCCCATCTTCAGCTGTCTAGCAGAGGGCCGCAGGTTTTTTTCAAGAATTTGGGTGTACTTGGCAGCATCCATTTTCCCTTCAATCCTGACCAATTGCCCAATCCCCGCTGAAGAGAAACACCCCCACAACATAATGTTGACACCACCATGCTTCACAGTGTATGGTGTGTTTTGGGTGGTGTGCTGTGTTTGGTTTTTGCCAAAACATAATGCTTGCAGTTCAGTCCAGAAAGTTGAATCTTGGTCTCATCTGACCATAAAACCTTTTGCCACATGGCATTAGAATCTTCCAAGTGTTTTTTTGCAAAGCTTTTTCAGAAGAGGCTTCTTTCTAGCCACCCTGCCAGCTTTGTGTAAAGCTTGTGAGATTGTTGTCACATGCACAGACTGACCAATCTCTGCCATAAGGACTTGTAAGTCCTTCAAAGTTGCCATTGGCCTCTTGGTAGCTTCCCTGATCATTTCATTTGAATTTCCATTTATGGCATTTGGCAGACACCCTTATCCAGAGCGACTTGCATCTTTATTTCATTTATACATCTGAGGGTTAAGGGTCTTGCTCAAGGGCGCAACAATGGCAGCTTGGCAGTGCTGGGGTTTGAACTCATGACCTTAAGATCAGTAGCCCAATGTCTTAACCACTGAGCTACCACTGCCAATCAATATCCTCCTGGCTCGGTCATCCAGTTGGAGGGACGGCCCAATCTAGGTAAGGTGTTGGTGGTGCCATACGCTTTACACTTCTTAATAATGCTCTGAACAGTACTCTGAGGGATAGTTAAAGCCTTTGAAATCTTTTTTGTATCCTTCTCCTAACTTGTGCCATTCCACAACTTTGTCCCAGACCCTTTTGAAAGCACCTTTCCAACCATGGTGTATTCTTTGCGTTGCCATGCACTACTAGTAATGGAATCATCATGGAACAGCCAGTTTTCTCATCTTATCAAAACCACTGCAGTTGATGTCAGGTGGGGGGCAATTAGCATGGTGTGTGATCTGGGAAGTGACTGGTTATACCTGAGCAAGTTTATAATGGTTACTCTAAGGGGCTGATCACTTATCCAAACCAGTTATTTCACTAATTAAATTTTAATAATTGTTCAGAAATTTTTTAAATGTTATGTCCACTTAGATGCCGAGGGTTATAATGTGTAAATACAGCTGGTAAAAGTTAGATTTAATTTATTTTAATTTCCAGGGTGTAATGTGACAAAAGGTAAGGATTTTGACAGGGTATGATGATTTTCTATAGGCACTGAAAAAACATTGGAAAACTCCACCTGCAACTTGGCAACCTTCATGATTTGGGACAGAGAGATGTGGTCTCCATAAGGGGTGGATTGAGCAGCCGTTTTTAGATTTTAGATTTAGTTTTTAGACCTCTGGTCCTAGCTCCTCCCTCTTCGGAACGACCGTGGCCAAAGCCACGGGAACTGCCTCCCTCCATGGTTTAAGGAGGTTGAGGTGGTAAACCTGCCTCTTTCCACTCGCCTTACCTCATAGTCGACATCCCCGACTCACTGTGTGACCTTGAAGGGCCCACACACACACGGTTCATTTCACTAACATTAAAACTTTGTCTGACACAAATAGTGTAGGAAAGAAAGAATCAGTAAGCTTGAAATGTAAATAATAGGACTATTGCATTGCTTCAGATCAGGGTATCATTACAGTGAGAAAAATTTCTTTCCTGCTGTCTGTATTTTTATCTCCTAAATATGGATTGTGAACACTCTCACACATGATTTTGTTGCAGCCCCGGTGTTGTATAAGCATCAACGGCAGTCACGTCACTCCTGTATGTAATACTGTATCTGAAGTCTATGAAAGGCTTTACAGGTACGTACACTAGAAATATGTCTGCTGCTCTATCATTTCAAAGCACTTCTACCAACTCTCACTTTCCTGTACATACCAATATTATCTCTATATTTCAGATTTTAAGTGTGATTTGCTTAAATTAATTAGAATATTGCTTATCAAAATATGAAATTGTTAAATAGGTCCAACAGCAGTACATGCCAGGATAATATTCAAATAATTTGGAACGTTTATTCAGTCATTAGACAAGATTACCACTTGTGCTGATACCCAAGTGTACACATGTCCTAATCCACCTCTGCACCCCACAAGTAAAATGTTTTTGTTGTTTGGGTGGTAACAAGAGATTAAAGGTTGGAACCAATTGCATTATTCACTGCACCGCACAGCTGTTCATTAAAGACTTTCTTTGCTACAATATATAATAAAAGAGTAAGAGAGACAAAGAGAGAAGAAGTAGCTCAGTAACCACACCTAAACAGCTTTTGAAGCAAACTTATCATCCCATGTTTGGAGCTTATTGTTTGAATTTTACAATAATGATGGTGCATTATGAAAGATGAGACTAAATATGATCAGAAATCTATTAAGTTTCTGACTCTAGTTTCTGAGCTAAAATTTGTTCTTTACTTGAAAAGGGCTTTGTGACTTCCTATTCATTGCAGTAGAATGTCACAAATCTTCTTTATTACATCGGAGTGAACACACACATGGCTTCACAGAGACCCATCTATCTTATTGCATTTCGAGTCGGTATAGAAAAGAATTGTCCCCCTTTTAAATAATCACATTTTGTTGCTTTTCAGTCTGAAATGAAGACAAACAGTTTTTGTTTTATTCAGCTGTATTTACTCAGTGCAACTTATAACATCCAAGTGAAAGATATAACACCAAAAAATTTTAAAAAATTAAAAAAAAATAAAAAAACAATCAGTGAGTTGGAAAAAGGATTCCCCCACTCCTAAAAATGACTTGTAAACTCAATCAAGTGTAGCTAATCACCTTCTCAATGGCACACAAAGCCATTTGACTTTTAACTGTGATCAGCTGTGGTCATTTTGATTAGTTTAGCATGAAAAGAGCTTTCCTGGAGCATTTTGTAGTGCAACTGAAGCAAACAATCAACTATGGGTGGCACGGCACTGTCAAAAAATCTCCGGGATAAAGTTGGGGACAGGCACAAGTCGGGAGAAGGATACGAAAAGATTTCAAAGGCGTTATCAATCCCTAGAAGCACAGTGAAGTCTATTATTAAGAAGTGGAAGGTATTTGGTACAACACAGACCCTCCCTGGATCAGGATGTCACTCCAAACTGGATGAAAGAGTCAGGAGAAAACTGGTCAGAGAGGCTACCAAGAGGCCTACAGCAACTCTGAAGCAGTTGCAGGAATTTATGACAAAGAGTGGTCATTGTGTGCATGTGACAACAATATCACAAATTCACCACAAATGTGGCTTGTATGGGAGGGTCGCAAGAAAAAAGCCACCCACGACTGAGCTTTGCCAAAACACACCTTGAAGATTCTGAGGCCACATGGAAAAAGGTGTTATGGTCAGATTAATTATTTGGCCTCAACACCAGATGATATGTCTGACAGAAATCCAATACAGCTCACCATCCAAATAACACCATTTCTACAGTAAAGCATGGAGGTGGTAATATCCTGTTATGGGGGTGTTTCTCTGCAGCAGGGACTGGACCACTTGTCAGGTTAGAAGGGAAATGGATGGGGCAAATTCCCGTCAAATTCTTGAGGAAAATCTGCTGCCCTCTGCCAGAAAGTTGTCAATGGGAAGCAGGTTACCTTCCAACATGACAATGACCCAAAGCACACAGCAAAACTGACCACACAGTGGTTGAAGGACAAAAGGGTGAATGTCCTTGCATGGCCTAGTCAGAGCCCAGACTTAAACCACATTGAAAATCTGTGGAAAGATTTGAAGACTGCAGTCTACAAGTGGTAGCGATCAAATTTAACTGAACTTGAGCAGTTCTGCAAAGTAGAGTGGGCAAATATTGCAAAGTCTAGATGTGCAACATTAGTAGAGATATATCCCAACAGAATAAAGGCTGTAATTAAAAAAATTAAGGCAAATTAAAGCAAGGGGGTGATCCTTTTTCCAACTCAGTGATTCTGTTTTTTAATTCTTTAAAACCTTTTTCTGACATGTTGGTGTTGTACATTTCACTTGGATGTTATAAGTTGCACCGAGTAAATACAGCGGGATAAAACAAAAACTGTGTCCATTTTCATTTGCATGGAAAGCAACAAAATGTGATTAATTTAAAGGGGGTGATTCTTTTCTATACCCACTGTATAGACCCTGGTGGTGTGATATTACTGACTGCTGTAATCTTAAATATGCAGTAGTTATTGAATTGTTGGAGGTGTGCTTATGATTTGGAGTCGTAGAAATGTTCTACTGTTGTATCGCAACAGAAAATAACTATTAATGTAAAATATTTAAATTATTTTTAGAACGTTTCATAAAGTGCGGATAATGGACAATCAGATCATTTTTAGAGACATCATCTTGCCCATCCCAACAGATCCAGCCAAGAAAATGGATGTAAGTAACTTTCTCCTGCATTTTTGTAGTATCCTAGCTTTTAGACTGAAAGCATCTTACTCATTCATTTGCTGATATTTGATTTATTTCAAAATACTCCTGCAACTGGGTGTGTATGTTAGTTTGTGGCTCTGTATATGTACACTTTTTGTGTTTGCATATGTTAGCTCATATCATAATCATAATCATATTGTACTGTAAAACACACAGGTTGGCCAGATAAGATGTCCACTGCTTTTGGTTGTTGGCGATGATGATCAGGCCTGGGCCACACTGGAGTCAGCCGAAGATGTAAGAAGTTTACACAGCTGTACACCATTCATTGCATGTCTGCATATAATATAAATCTGCAATATGATTTGCTGGCTTTTTCTATTTTGATATTATGGAACCCTACAGTATTTAGAGCTTGGATTTATCTCTCTTGGGTTTTCTGGCAAGTCCTAGAATTTTGCATTCATAAAGTGCTAATTAAGACATAGTAACAGATGGGCTATAGTCGGTGACTGTATGCCTACATAGTGCACCTGTGCAATGGATATACAACCCCAATTCCAAAAAAGTTGGGACACAGTATAAAATGAAATAAAAACAGAATGCAACGATTTGCAAAGCTCATAAATCCACGTTATTCACAATAGAACATAGAAAACATATCAAATGTTTAAACTGAGGAAATGTACCATTTTAAGGAAAAAATACGATAATTTTGAATTTGATGGCTGCAACATGTCTCAAAACAGTTGGTACGGGGGCAACAAAAGGCTGGAAACGTAAGTGTTACTAAAAAGAAACAGCTGGAGGAACATTTTACAACTAATTAGGTTAATTGGCAACAGGTCATTTCCGAGAATCTGGTAAAATCTCTGTGCGCAATGGGCAAGGGTGAAAATCAATATTGCATGCCCGTGATCTTCAGGCCCTCAGGTGGCACTGCATTAAAAACAGGCATGATTCTGTAATGGAAATAACTGCATGGGCTCAGAAACACCTCCAGAACTCACTGTCTGTGAACACAATTTGCCATGCCATCCACAATTGCAGGTTAAAGCTCTATTATGCAAAGAAGAAGCCATATGTGAACATGATCCAGAAACTGTGCCATCTTCTCTTCATTTAAAATGGAATGAGGCAAAGTGGAAATCTGTTCTGCAGTCAGATGAATCGAAATTAGAAATTCTTTTTGGAAACCATGGACGCCGCGTTCTCTGGACTAAAGAGGAGAAAGACCATCCCGCTTGTTATCAGCGCTCAGTTCAAAAGCCTGCATCTCTGATAGTATGGGGGTGCATTAGTGCCTATGGAATGGGCAGCTTGCACATCTGGAAAGGCACCATCAATGCTGGAAGGTATATAGGTATACAGGTTTTAGAGCAACATATGCTTCCATCCAGATGAAGTCTTTTTCAGAGAAGGCCTTGCATATTTCAGCAAGACAATGCTAAACCACATTCTGCATCTATTACAACAGCATGGCTTCATAGTAGAAGAGTCCGGGTGCTGAATTGGCCTACCTGCAGTCCAGACCTTTCAACAATTGAAAACATTTGGTGTATCATGAAACGAAAAATACGACAAAGAAGACCCAGGACTGTTGAGCAGCTAGAATCCTGTATCAGACACGAATGGGAAAACATTCCTATGCCAAAACTCCCACAACTGGTCTCCTCAGTTCCCAGACGTATACGGACTGTTGTTAAAAGGAGAGGGGATGGTATACAGTGGTAAACATGGCCCTGTCCCAACTTTTTTGAGACATATTGCTGCCATCAAATTCAAATTTATCTTTTCCTTTCCTTAAAATGGTACATTTCCTCAATTTAAACATTTGATATGTTTTCTATGTTCTATTGTGAATAAAATATGGGTTTATGAGATTTGCAAATCATTGGATTCTGTTTTTACATTTTACACAGCATCCCAACTTTTTTTTGGATTTGAGGCTGTAAATAAAATTAAAAAATAAAACATAAATAGAATAAAAATATAAAACAATACGCTGGTTGCACTAGTGTGCACACGCCTTAACTAATACTTTGTTAAAGCACCCTTTGCTGTAATAGAGCAGACAGTGCTCATACTTTTGGGTAAGAGTCTATCAGCTTAGAGCATCTTGATTAGGAAATTGTATTCAACTCTTCCTTGCAAAAATACTCCAGATGTGTCAAAATGTGAAGGGATCTCCTGTGCACAGCCCTCATTCCACAGGTTTTCGATAGCATTTAAATCTGGGCTCTGACTGGGCCTTTCTCATCTTTTTCTGAAGTCATTCCTTTGTTGACTTGGATTTGTGCTTTGGGCTGTTATCGTGCTGGAAGGTGAAATACATTGGTATTTTTTGCTATCCATGATTCATGTGACAGGACATGATTCCCTTGAATAAAGCCCTAGTATCTTCTGAAGAGAAGCTGCCCCATAGCATGATGATGCCACCACCATGCTTCATCATGGGTATGTTGTTATTTGGGTGATGAGGTAGAAAGTTCTACCTTGATCTCATCAGACCAGAACATATTTTATTAATATTATTAATGAACATTTAGGTGGACTTTTTTTGTTATTTTTTTCCTAGCCTTCCTGCCCCATAGCCCAGACATGTGAAGAAAACAAGAGATTGCTGTCACATACAGGGAGTGAGCAGCACTTGCCAGATATTCCTTCTCCTTTAATGTTGCAGTAGGTCTCTTAGCAACCTCCCTGATAAGTTTTCATCTTGTCCTTTTGTCAGTTTTGGGACATCCTGTTCTTGGTGATGTCACTATGGTGCCTCAGTTTCTCCAATTATTGATGATGGTCTGTGCTCCATGGTACATTTAATGTTTTGGAAATTCTTTTGCCCCCTTCTCCTGATTGATACATTTTGACAGTGAGTCCCCGTACATGCTTTGTAAGCTCATTGTGGACCATGGCTTCAGCAGTCGGACGAAACAAAGATGTCAAGAAAATCCTACTGATCTTTATTTGGGATTCATCAGAATCAAGTCATTCATGACAGCTGTATCATAATTACCTTTGAACATGAGTTTGAATTTGATTTGGTTAATTCTGAGCACAGTCACATGTCTTATTATAAGGGCATGCACCCTTGTATGTTATTGTATGTTTTTTCTTTCTTTTTTCCCTAAAACATTTCTATTTGTTTCTTACTTTGATTTTTTTGGTTGCTACATCACATGAAAGGTGGAAAAAGATCTGATATCACAAAAAAACTGCAATTTTAACAGGGGTGTGTAGACTTTTATATCCACTGTAGATAGTATATAGGGCCACCTATTAAGTACACCTCCCTAAAATGGTAGTTGTATAATTATCAACTCGCATCTCGGTGTATAATATATGGTAACATCATGTTACAGAGTCCCTTAGACTGACAGCCAGCATATCACTTTAAAAACTGACTTGGACATAACTGCCATATGTGATCCGTCATTTGCAATCTCTTTACCTTCCATTGTTTGACCTCAGATGGAGAGAATATCTGAAAAGGCTGGGAATCGGCATTTGCTCAAGATCCTCATCTATCCTGGTACAGGTCACCTGATTGAGCCACCCTATACACCACACCACAGAGCCTCCAACTTCATGGTTGCTGGCAAGGAGAAAGGTATGTACAGTCATGTGGAGAAAGCTGCGTGCAGATTTCAACAGATAATGAATTTATCACCATGATATGTACAGTATATACTCTGAGTGTGTGTGTGATTTCACAGTGATCATGGTTTGGGGTGGACAGACCAGACAGCATGCATATGCACAAGAAGCCTCATGGAAGAAGATTTTGGACTTTTTACACCACCACCTCTGCTATGCAACTCCACAGGCCTGACTGTAGTGGTGTGAGAAGTTGTTTTGCTCTGTGTAAATGATAACAGAATAACTCTCAAAATGTCTGTCACGCTTCTTCACTACCATATCATTAAAACAGAGAGGAATCGCGTGTAAACCTCATACAGATGACGGTGCACAAAGTTTTAAAATGTGTAAATGACCTAAATAAAAAGTTAACAGAACAGAACTGACTGAATTAATCAGCTTTATTTGTCTGTAGATGTAAGAGCAGCCAGCGAAAAAACTGAATTTCTAAAATTGTATAAAATGCAAATTCATATATTAAGGGTAAAACAGAGTATGAATACATTATTATGATTGAACAGATAATGCTTCCTAAACAAATATGCAGATACAGTTTTTGTTTTTTTGTTTGTTTGCTTGCATGCTTACTTTAAGAAAGCTTGGTAAATGTTACAGATTAAATTTTGTGTTATGAGTTCTGCAAATTTTGTGTTGAGTGCTACTTCCTTTTACCAGTAGGAGGCACTATAACTAGAAGCCATTGCTTATACTGTAATGTTAAAACCATGATCAATACTATATTTACACAATACATATGAAGAGTTCTGGAGGTGTTTCTGAGCCCATGCAGTGATCATGCCTGTTTTTAATACAGTGCCGCCTGAGGTCCAAAGATCACGACCATACAATATTGATTTTCACCCTTGTCCCTTGCACACAGAGATTTCTCCAGATTCTCAGAATCTTTTGATGATATTATGTACTGTAGATGATGAGATATTCATAATCTTTGCAAGTTTACGTTGAGGAACATTATTCTGAAATTGTTCCACAAATTGTAGACGCAGTTTTTTGCAGATTGGTGAACCTCTGCCCATCTTTACTTCCGAAAGACTCGGCCTCTCTAAGATACTCATTTCTATACCCAATCATGTTACTGCCCTGTTGCCAATTAACCTCCAGCTGTTTCTTTTTAGTAACACTTACTTTTCCAGCCTTTTGTTGCCCTGTCCCAACTTTTTTGAGATGTGTTGCTGTCATCAAATTCAAAATTACCTTCTTTTTTTTCTTCAAATGGTATATTTACTCAGTTTAAACAATTGATATTTTTTCTATATTCTATCGTGAATAAGATACGGATTTGAGATTTGCAAATAATTGTATTCTGTTTTTATTTACATTTAACACAGCGTCCCAAATTTTTTGGAATTGGGGTTGTAATTAATGTTGCCCCTTGGAGAAATAGTACCTCCATTGTAAGACTAAAAAGAGACTGTAGAAGAGCAGAAAGGCAATGGAAGCACACAAAGCTTATAGTTCACCAAGCTATCTATAAAAATAACTTACGAAATGAGGACTGCTAGAAAATCTTACTTTTCAAGTTTAATTGACAGCCACAAAGACAACCCCAGATTCCTATTCTCCACCATAGATAGGCTGCTAAACACCTCACCTCAAATATCATCAGACCTTTTCACAACTGAAAAGTGCAAAGAGTTTGCAGCTTTCTTCAGCAATAAAATTACTATCATAAGGCAAAATAAAGCTAGCACTTGTCCTGCTGGTATGTTTTCTAACTCTCCACCTATTGCTGTTAAATGTAATCTATCCTCTTTCTCAGTGGTCAACGCTAACACGCTTGCCCTGGTTATACCACTTATTAATTCTTCTAGCTGAACTTCTGTTTTTAAATTTAACACCACCAGTTTTAAATTCATTATTACTGTGTTTTCTCTCAAATTACTGTTTGTATTTGCAAATCGCTTTCTGTTTGTTTGAGAGTGGAGTTTGCCTTTGGAAAGTAGATTATGTTTCTTTGCGAAACAGTAGATTTATTTGTTTTGCTTTGGCACAAATTTATCTCCATGTGAGTCGGCTCCTAATGTTCACTTAAAAGGGCTGGTTGGTTTGAGAGCAACATGTCTCTAGTACACAGACATTGTACCTTCCTTGCTAGCAGCTACTTATCTCCTCTAAACAGGTACGAGACCTATACACCATGTTGGCCGTGAACAGGTGAGTTCCCCAGGTTTAAAGTAGTGAGAGCTTTTGTGAGACTGTATGGCCTCAGAAATGGCGTTCATTTGTCATCAAAAAGAGCTTCAAACTTCATATATTTTCTCTTCTCAGGGCTCTGAGCAGGATAATGCCTGCGCCCTTTGCTCTCAGTTGTGCCCAGTTGGGGACTCGTGGACGAAAAGCTCCAGATATTCATGACAAATTTAAACCCGAACCAGGAGGCATCCCTTCACTGTCTGCATCATTCAGAGGACAAGGACTTTTGGGAAGCATTTGGACACTATGTGAGCGACAAACAGGGCACTGTGACTGGTATAATCTAAAATTTCTCTGATCACAACACACACACACACACACACACACACACACGCTCCCAAGGTATAAGCTTTCTGAGTGTTTGTTAATTAATGATTTCCATATCTCATAAACCCATATTTTATTCACAGACGAACAAAGAAAACATGTAAAATGTTTAAACTGAAGAAATGTACAATTATAAGGAAAAAATAAGGTAATTTTGAATTTGATGGCTGCAACATGTCTCAAAAAAGTTGGGACAGGGCCATGTTTACCACTGGGTAGCATCCAGAACAGTTGCTGGAGTTTTGGCAGAGGAATGTTGTCCCATTCGTGTCTGATACAGGATTCTAGCTGCTCAACAGTCCTGTGTCTTCTTTGTCGTATTTTTTGTTTTATAATGCGCCAAATGTTTTCACTTGGTGAAAGGTCTGGACAGCAGGCAGGCCACTTCAGCACCCAGACTGTTCTACTACGAAGCCATGCTGTTGTAATAGATGCAGAAAGTGGTTTAGCATTGTCTTGCTGAAATATGCAAGGCCTTCCCTGAAAAAGACGTCTGTTGCTCTAAAACCTGTATATACCTTTCAGCATTGATGGTGCCTTTCCAGATATGCAGACTCCCCATTCCATAGGCACTAATGCACCCCCATACCATCAGGGATGCAGGCTTTTGAACAGAGCGCTGATAACAAGCCGGATGGTCCCTCTCCTCTTTAGTCCAGAGGACGCTGCGTCCATGGTTTCCAAAAAGAATTTCAAATTTCGATTCATCTGACCACAGAACAGTTTTCCACTTTGCCTCAGTCCATTTTAAATGAGCTTTGGCCCAGAGAAGATGGCGACGTTTTAACCTGCATTTGTGGAAGGCACGGCGGACTGTGTTCACAGACAATGAGTTCTGGAGGTGTTTCTGAGCCCATGTGTTACGTCACAGAAACGGGAGCTGGATGCAAGCACTAGGGAAAAGTCACTTTATTAGGAATACTCTCAAAATAATAGGAATATCCAAAAGAATAGAAACGGGGGAGATCGTGATGCAAAAACAAAGTAACACAGGCAAAAGCAAGGTCAAAAACAGGCACACAGTATCCAAAGGGCAAGGCAGTAATCCAGTAATGAGAGATGTAGCAAAAGATCCAAAAAACCAGTAATGACAGTCCAGATAATCAAGGCTTGGTACAAGACAAAGAGACAAACGTAACTCGACTAATACTTTGCGAAGACACGAAGAAACAAAGGGCTTTAAATACATGAATGAAACAAGGCTTAACGTAAAACACCTGAAAAACATTTGGAACATAACCAATGAACACACAGGGGCAGAGACATGGCATGAACTAAACCAAAGAAACACGTGGCGAAGTAAACAAAACTAGAGTCCGTGAATGTGGAAGTGCACTGCTCGCCCGCCTCGGCGACCAACGTGAAGGGATACCCTAACACCATGCAGTGATCTCCATTACAGAATCATGCCTGTTTTTAATGCAGTACCGCCTGAGGACCAAAGATCACGGCCATACAATATTGATTTTCACCCTTGCCCCTTGCACACAGAGATTTCTCCAGATTCTCAGAATCTTTTGATGATATTATGTAGATGATGTAGATGTAGATGATGAGATATCCAAAGTCTTTGCAATTTTACATTGAGGAACATTATTCTGAAATTGTTCCACAATTTGTAGACGCAGTTTTTTGCAGATTGGTGAACCTCTGCCCATCTTTACTTCTGAGAGACTCTGCCTCTCTAAGATAATCTTTTTGCACCCAATCATGTTGCTGACCTGTTGCCAATTAACCAAATTAGTTGCAAAATGTTCCTCTAGCTGTTTCTTTTTAGTAACACTTACTTTTCCAGCCTTTTGTTGCCCCTGTCCCAAATTGTGAGACGTGTTATGGCCATCAAATTCAAAATTACCTTATTTTTTCCTTAAAATGGTACATTTCCTCATTTTAAACATTTGATATGTTTTCTACGTTCTATTGTGAATAACATATGGGTTTATGAGATTTGCAAATCAATGCATTCTGTTTTTATTTGCATTGGGGGTATTGGGGTTGTAGATTGGTTTAGATCCTAGTTAAGTGGCAGGGTACACCCACCTCCAGACCTCATGCGATATCTTGTGGTATTCCCCAAGGCTCAGTTTTGGGTCCTTTGTTATTTAAGTTATATATGCTGCCATTAGCTAGTGTAATTAATCCATATAACATGTCCTTCCATTAGTATGCAGATGACACACAACTCTATCTCTCACTTGCACCAGATGCCCACAAGTTGATTAGCACCCTTGTGCACTGCATAGAGAACTTTCTGCAGCTGAATAAAGATAAGACAATAAAGATAAATATAATACTTATTATCGGAAATGATGCACAGAGAAAGTTAATTATGCCATATCTACACTCCTTTACTCCTTGTAGAATTTAGGGAGCGTGTTTGACAGTGATCTCAGTTAAAAAAAAACAAAAAAAACAAACAAAAAAAAAAAAACATATTAGCAATGTTTGTAAAACAGCATATTATAACCTTCGCAACATCTCTAAAGTATGTGATATTCGCTCCCCCACAGATACTGAGACACTCATACATGCATTTTTACATCTAGACTCGACTACTGCAACAGTGTTTTGGTTGGCTTACCAAAGAGCTCCATTAAACACTTACAAAGAGTTCAGAATGCAGCTGTAAGAATGCTGACACGTACTAGGATGAAGAATCTTATCACTCCAGCAATTAAATCACTTCAGTGGCTACCCGTGTCTCACAGAATTGATTTTAAAATCCTGTTATTAATTTTCAAATGTCTTCATGGTGGTGCTCCTACATACATTTGTAATATGATCACTAAATATACTCCTGCTAGATCACTTAGGTCATCCAACTGCAACCTGCTGGTTGTACCCAAAACGCATCTGAAAAGCTTAAACTGTGGAACTCTCTCCCTGACAGCCTACGTGCAGTTGATTCAATTAACACTTTTAAAAAGTATCTCAAAGCACATTTGTTCACTAGGGCCTTTCCTCAAACCAGTTAATTTTCCATACTTGATTTTATTTGTATTCTTTTATTTATTCTATTTTATTTGCTTAGACTTTTATTTCTTCTGTAGAGCACTTTCTAAACATTGTTTTTAAAAGTGCTATATAAATAAAGCTCTACTTACTTACATACTTACTAATTTGCATAATAATTTATTCATCATGATCACTGGCACATTGGATGACAAATTAGGGTACACAAAGAAGGGAAATTTTCACTTAGAATATAACTAAATTGAATCAATAGTTTTATCTTGATAGAAAACAATACATTATAATTTACTTCTTAAACTGGTCATCAGTGATTGGTCATTGAGAAGCAGTGGTGATTAGTGATTTGTCATTAGGAAGCAGTAGTGATCAGTGATTGGTCATTAAGAAGCAGTGGTGATCAGTGATTGATCGTTGGGAAGCAGTGGTGATCAGTGATTGGTCGTCGGGAAGCACTGTGATTAGTGGTTGGAAGACAGTGGTGATCAGTGATTAGTGGCTCATGAATGTAATGCTATTGAAGGTAAACAACAGCATGAAACTTTCCAGATGCCTGTAGGCACAGTTCATAAAAGTGTATTGATATGACAGATTCAGATGGGATTACAACCCAATAGAGAGATGCTCTGGTAATAATTACATTATCCCACCTCCCAATGTAAAACTTATCCAATCAGTTCAGGGCTCATGTTTTACAAAACTCTAAAGTTTGCATATGTACAGTATGCGCAATCTTGCACCTCTAGTCCCCTCCACCTTCATGAGCCATTCATGAGCCATTAACCACTACTGTGGAGTGTGACATCACAAATAGCCTCAGAAATGGCGTTCATTTGTTATCAAAATGAGCTTCAGACTTCATATATTTTCTCTTCTCAGGGCTCTGAGCAGGATAATGCCGAGCTGCCTGCGCCCTTTGCTCTCAGTTGAGCCCACTCGGGGACTCGTGGACGAAAAGCTCCGGATCTTCATGACAAATTTAAACCCGAACCAGGAGGTGACCCTTCACTGTCTGCATCATTCAGAGGACAAGGACTTTTGGGAAGCATTTGGACACTATGTGAGCGACGAACAGGGCACTGTGACTGGTACAATCTAAAATTTCTCTGATCGCAACACACACACACACACACACACACACACACACACACACACACACTCTCCCAAGGGATAAGTTTTCTCAGTGTCTGTTAATTAATAGAGGACGTCTTCATGGTGTACAAATGGTTGTCACACTAAAACTTATATTACATAATTTTAATTCAAACTGGCTATTTTGTCCTTTATTACTATTAGAGCCTGTTGTACGACTTGTGGCTGCCAGTGTAGCTAACTCTTTTCAGGGCAAAGTATACTCAGAAAATCTCTAGAAATGTCTAGATGACCATAATCCATATGAGCATCGCACCCCAAGA
Organism: Cranoglanis bouderius; assembly: GCA_023630585.1. Taxonomy (NCBI): domain Eukaryota; kingdom Metazoa; phylum Chordata; class Actinopteri; order Siluriformes; family Cranoglanididae; genus Cranoglanis; species Cranoglanis bouderius. Next base: position 15,796,552 of record CM042538.1, on the reverse strand, counting down.
TTTATTCCTTCTCCCACTACATTTTCAGCAGGTCCTACCAGTGAGCGTGTCTGACATATAGGTAACCATGCTACTTTTCAGAATATTCCAGTCATTTGCAAATATTTGGTGGCATGGCCATAGGAAACAGAAGAGGTCCTCAAATGCATGTATTTAATTACGGTGAACTGTACAAGTAATTATTTTACAGAACAAGCTCATCTCCCTGTTCTTAAATCTGCAGTACTAAATGTACGGTCATTAACAAATAAGTCTTTTGTAATTAGCCAATTTGTTGAAAAACATAAGCTGGATTTTCTTTGTGAATCAGGTGCACATAGTCATGTGACCTGGTCAGGTGAGGTGCAGTTGCTGATGGGAATTGTAGTCTCTAGTCCTTTACCGGTATTTACATGACACTCTGGGGAAATTTGAAACTTTTGAGTACCTTGCAGTGTGTCTCAAGGGTGATCAATCCGTTATTGTATTAGTTATCGATCACCTTCCTAGACTTATCATGGTTTTTCTTGATGGTTTCGGGGAACTGCTTTCTAGGAAAATAACTGATTATGAATATGTGTTAATTACCGGTGATTTCAACATCCATATGGATGTAATCTCTGATCCATCGACTGTCAGCTTCACAGGGTTAGTAAACTCTTTTGGCCTTATGCAGCATGTATCTGGCCCCAAACACAAACATGGCCATACACTGGATCTGGTGATCTCATATGATTTAGCTATTAAAGTGGTCATTTCTGACCACTGTTGTGTCTACTTTGAAATTTCAGCATGTACTAACACTGTGAGTGATAAGAGGACTGTCACTAAGCGCTATCTCACTGCTGATACAGCTGCAACCTTCATAGAACTCATAAGGCAAAATAAAGATAGCACTTGCCCTGCTGGTATATTTTCTAACTCTCTACCTATTGCTGTTAAATGTAATCTATCCTCTTTCTCAGTGGTCCTTTACTCTCCTTTACTCCCAAGGCAAATGATTGTGTTAAGAATTTAGGGAGCGTGTTTGACAGTGATCTCAGTTTTAAAAAAACAAACAAAAAAAAAACACATATTAGCAATGTTTGTAAAACAGCATATTATAACCTTCGCAACATCTCTAAAGTATGTGATATTCGCTCCCCCACAGATACTGAGACACTCATACATGCATTTTTACATCTAGACTCGACTACTGCAACAGTGTTTTGGTTGGCTTACCAAAGAGCTCCATTAAACAATTACAAAGAGTTCAGAATGCAGCTGTAAGAATGCTGACACGTACTAGGATGAAAAATCTTATCACTCCGGCAATTAAATCACTTCAGTGGCTACCCGTGTCTTACAGAATTGATTTTAAAATCCTGTTATTAATTTTCAAATGTCTTCATGTTGGTGCTCCGACATACATTTGTAATATGATCACTAAATATACTCCTACTAGATCACTTAGGTCATCCAACTGCAACCTGCTGGTTGTACCCAAAACGCATCTGAAAAGCTTAAACTGTGGAACTCTCTCCCTGACAGCCTACGTGCAGTTGATTCAATTAACACTTTTAAAAAGTATCTCAAAGCACATTTGTTCACTAGGGCCTTTCCTCAAACCAGTTAATTTTCCATACTTGATTTTATTTGTATTCTTTTATTTATTCTATTTTATTTGCTTAGACTTTTATTTCTTCTGTAGAGCACTTTCTAAACATTGTTTTTAAAAGTGCTATATAAATAAAGTTCTACTCACTTACTTACTTACTTACTTACTAATTTGCATAATAATTTATTCATCATGATCATTGGCACATTGGATGACAAATTAGGGTACACAAAGAAGGGAAATTTTCACTTAGAATATAACTAAATTGAATCAATAGTTTTATCATGATAGAAAACAATACATTATAATTTACTTCTTAAACTGGTGATCAGTGACTGGTCATTAGGAAGCAGTGGTGATCAGTGATTGATCGTTGGGAAGCAGTGGTGATCAGTGATTAGTCGGAAGCATCACTCTAACACATCTTTGACATCTGCATTTTATTATTCTTTGTTTTAAACTTGGACAATACTTTGAGGAAAAAAGAGTGCTTTTTGGAGTGTCTGTATACTAAGAAAAACATGAAACCCCTTTACCACATGTCATAACAAATCGTTTATCAACAAGTTAATTTGAATGGGTATATTTAATATGGAGTTATTTCTACTGGTCATTTTATTGAAGGTAAACAACAGCATGAAACTTTCCAGATGCCTGTAGGCACAGTTCATAAAAGTGTATTGATATGACAGATTCAGATGGGATTACAACCCAATAGAGAGATGCTCTGGTAATAATTACATTATCCCACCTCCCAATGTAAAACTTATCCAATCAGTTCAGGGCTCATGTTTTACAAAACTCTAAAGTTTGCATATGTACAGTATGCGCAATCTTGCACCTCTAGTCCCCTCCACCTTCACATTTGAATGTGCTCTATATAGGGTTAAATGTGTTGGAGCAGGGAAACACATTCATATAGATTTACATTTACATCTACTTATTAAACAGCCATTAGCAATGCAGCTTAAAAGTAGAGCAGAATGCAGTCACACTATAAAGCTACTCATGGATTCAACAATAATGCAAGTGAAGAAGAACTCATTTTCAAACAATTATCCAGAAACAAGTGTAACATACAGAAAGAAGAGAGGAAGCTGCAATTCAGCACAATGAGTGCTGGTCACAAAGCAGTCAGTCAAATACATTTAATATTGGCTGAGGTCCAGTACCATATTACAGGAATAAATAGAGCCATAATCTTCATTTAAAATCTTGTGACGGCACAGACGCTCATTTCAGAGCCCTGGAAAACTGACACAGTGATGGGTAGAATGATAAAAACATGATATCATAGGATCACAGTATTTAGTTTCACTAAGGTTAAAGTTGGATTACATAGAACATGCGAATGAAATGTTGACACCAACAAACATTATATGTGTGTTAAAATGACATTAAACATTACCAGGAAACATGCAGTATTTCTATAAATACAAATGATCGGCTTTAATCCTTCCATGAAGAAGCTTCATTTTCATTAGTTAATCAATTTTCATGTAAATTCAGCAATAAAGCACAGTTATACAGTCTGCCTTTAGAGATTGCTGTATGTGAACATGTGTGCACACAGTGGCTAAGGACTCCAGTGTGGGAGGCACGTATACAGGTGTGGAGTCCATGGCACTGATGTGGAGCCTGCGACCAGTACCAGGCAGCAGAACAGGACTGAGGTATGTCACATTACACCACTCAATCAAGATCAATTATTATGCAATAAGTCATTTAAAATATAAATATATAGCAATTCTATTTCATTTGAGCATTTAATGCTTAAAACATGAAACTAATTTTCCTAAACTAGTGCATTTTTTATGCAACATTCCCACAATGATCAGTTTTAAGGCCTCTCTGGACAGAATGGAGTTTTAACTCTTTTTACTCTTCACATTCCCCAAATCGATTTATCAGACATTTTCAGTCAGTATAAACAAATGAAATATTTTATCTCTGCATGTCTGATATAAGATTAGTCAGGACACTGTTGGGTTTCTGTGTGTAGAGTATTGTGAATCTGTTTAGCTGCTGGTGAGCAGGGCGATGGGAAAGAGGAGGGGTTTGAGCCCCCTGCTTGGCAAACAATTCACACCTCTCCACAATAATAACATTGGTACAGAAATAAAACGGACAGCACAACTGTAGCTTTTTTATGATAAAATGCTGTATACAAATGCCACAATAAAACCTAGTAGGCTAGTTAAAAAAAAACTGCATATTCTTAAAGCCCTGAGTGTCTACTTTCATATGAGCTATTAACCACTACTGTGGAGTGTGACATCACAAATAAATTCAGTGCTAACCACGGGGACCCCCAAAACAGGAGGAAATTCCTTTTTTTTTTTTTAGTTTAGACTATTCTTTCTCATTCATTCAGAACTTTTCATGCTCCTTTGTATTCATTTGTTCACTGTCTCCAATTCAGTCCACAGGTCCTAATGCAGAAACTGGGACCGTCATTTTAAAACATATATTTTGTGTTCCCACAACCATTTATGTCTTTATTTGGGTGTATGTTTGGGGTCATCATGTTGTTGATGGATGTATCTGTGGCCAAGTCTTAACTTCCCAGTAGAGGCAACTAGGATGCTCATCCATTCTAATGCTACCTGGCAGGTTTAATATTGTGCAGATCAGGAATTGTTTGAATAGAAATTTAGAACTATTTTCTGTATTGTTTATTTTATACCATTGTTTTTACCCATTCTTTTGACCCTGTTAAATTAAAGGATATAAAGACATTAGCTCTGGAGAACTTTTGGTGCTATAGAGAATGAGTTCTCAAACTTTGTGGAGCTAGGGACTCAATGATCTTCAAAGCCAAGTACACCTTTACTGGACTAAATAATTGTTTTGGTTTTCATTTTAGTGGGTCCTGCGTTGTATGAGCTGTTTGTTTTTTAATCCACATGTCCATTTTACTTTTGTTCTTAACTTTGTTAAATGTGTCATTAGATTCAAGTTAACACCATTTATCAACCTGCTTGTTTTTGAGTTATTGAGTTTTGGATTAAACCCATTCAGTGCATGTGACAGATAAACCTTTTGCACTCGTCTAATCAATCTCAATCTGTGTAATTTAGGTTGCGAAAGCGAGATGTCCTCACACCAATGGTATTCCACATTTCTATGTATGATGGACACGTGGCTCAGGATTTTAACCAGCTCACACCGTTAGTGACCATCGTCATAGAAAGATGGTACATGGCTCCAGGTGTGCAGAGGGTCGATGTACGTGAGAAAGGAGTTCGAGGAACTTTGTTCATCCCTCCAGGTACACATACACAAACACTCAGTGCTGTGTGAGACTTAGGTTGTGAGTTCAAATCTCAGCATCACCAACTGCCATTGTTACCTGCTCAGATGTATCATGTCTCATATGTATGTTGCTTTGGATAGAAGCATCAGCCAATCGAGTAAGTGTAAATGTAAAACCTGAGAACCAAGGAAACCCATGCGCAAACAAGGCGAACATGCAAAACTTCACACACACAGTAACTTGAGCTCAGGATCAAACCAGAGACCCTGGAGTTACCATGCCGCCCCCTACCCAATATGATCTTTATAAATACCCTAGGTAAATTTAAAAAGTATATACAGTACAGAAAGATAATGATGAAGATTAGATATTACTATCACTATTACTACTAATAGTAGTTATCATTTCAATAATAAGTGATTATAACTACAGTGCTCTTTCTGTTCATCCAGGTCGTGGCCCATTTCCAGGTGTGTTGGACATGTGGGGAGCAGGAGGAGGCCTGGTGGAGTATCGAGCTGCCCTGCTAGCGTCATATGGCTTTGTTGCTTTTGTTCTGGAGTATCTGTCTCCAGAAGAAATAAAAGACATTAATGTCTCTTACTTTGAGGTAATTCAACACAAAGCTCCTTATGTTCTCATGATTTGCACAGACATTCTACATTCAAATCTGAGAGGTGTAAGTGCACATGAAGCTTTATTATCATGCTTAGGGTGTGTGTAATATTTTCACCCATTTAAATCTTGTGGCTTCTGTTGAAAGAAAACCAAATCTACATAAGAGTGTAAACCAACACAACTTATTAAGAAAATGGACTTCTCCTGTGGAAATAAATCAGGTGTTGTGTGTTTTTGTTCAATTTTGAATATTAGTCATTGCACTGAAGTCCCTTTTGACCACACAGCACTCTGTGTTTATCATCACAGTGCAATAATGTGTTGCAAAATTATATTTAAAAAGGTGGCAGAGTCCCGTCCAATGACCTTTGCCTACTGTAACTACTTACTGTTACCTGTGTGCATGTGTTCATCTGTGCCACAACGGCGGATGTACCTTACTGTTGTTACTTGGTTGATATGCATTATGTCTACTATTTAAATATGCATTTTTTTTTTTGGAAAATACTTTGAATAAAAAAGGCATTTTGGGAGAAAGCTTCCCTGAAGAGGGAACTCACAATCTCAAGAGCTCACCACCATTTATGCACATAGATCACATGGATGTTTGTGTCTGATTTGGATGATCTGCAGCTGTGAACATTTTGCATTTCATTTCATACTTGAGCTCAGGTTGGTGTTTGTGTCTGATTTGTAGGTCGCATATCAGATCATACAGGAGCATCCCATGGTGCTAAGGGACAGAGTGGCTCTGTTGGGCCTCTCATACGGCGCTTCTGTTGCCCTATCTATGGCTGCCTCCTCTCCTATTAAGGTGATTTAGCATTATACATACAACAAACAAATAAAAAGAATATTAGTGATGGGCTTTTCCACTTTCCTCAGAGATATGCAACCATACGTTGTTATTTACTTTTAATTATTTTTAACTCTAGACTGTTAAGTCTATCTAAAAGATATTTATGCCAATACATTTGCTCACCTAACAATTGGGTGGTCTGCCACCAAAGGTCCCATGTTCTATGCCGTTTAACACATCTATATATCAGGAAATTAAATATAAATGTAAAAATATAATAATATTTTTTAAAATAAAAATTTGGACTACAACATCAGAAGACCACATTGGGTTCCAATCCTGTCAGCCAGGAACAAGAATCTGAGGCTATCCTGTTCTCAGTCTCACCCAAACTTTTAATATTTGAGGAAATAATCTAATAACACATGACATTCCTCTTTTGAAGTATGACTTATGCATTCAGTAGATCATAGGACCACTAATTTTCTTTTGAAATATTCAGAATTGTCACTTATATACAATAATAATGTAATGTGTAGATTATTCCCAATTAAAGACATTTCTACTTAAAAATGCCATAAGTCTTATTTTCAGAATAATGCAAAAAAAAAAAATAATAATAATAATAAATAAATAAATACCACAAAACAGGGTTGAACTTAATTTAACAGGGTTGAAAAATATAAACAGGGTTGAAAAGACTGTTTTTGGTGAGACATTTAATAAAGCATTTAATAGAGCATTCACAGATGACAATGAAACTGCACTTTGCATTTACAGCTGCAATCAAAATTATCGAACCACCAAATCAGGTTTATTGTCAACATTTACAGATTTTCAGCTGTTTGCAATGAACAAATCAAACAGAAGCAATTGAAATATTTCAACACAACGAATGCTTCAAGTGATTTCCCCAAATTCAACTGAAAATGCAACTTATAATGACTTATAACGAGTCCAGTCTCAAAATTATTCAACCCCCTGAATAGAATCCCTCACAACAGCACAAATATGCAAAACAGGAGTTGTCTCAAGCACACTTGATCAAGGGCTTCATTAGTTGCACCAGGTGTGTTTGAGCTGGAACACATGAAATGCCAGGATGGGGCAGAAAAAGGACGCTATCAATGGCTGCAACCAGATTTCTGAGAAGGCAGGTTGTGAAAAACCCTCGAGTGACTGCAAAAGACCTGCAACAAGACTTGGTGGCAACAGGCACTGAGGTTTCAGTGAGCATGATATGGCATGTACTAAACGCAGAAGGTTTCCATGCCAGAACTCCAAGATGTACACCACTACTGACCCAAAAACACAAGAAAATTCGGCTGAAAATCATATAAATAAGCCACAGAAATTTTGGGATTCTGTTCTTTGGAGCAATGAAACAAAACTGGAACTTTTCGGCACGATAGATCAGCGGTATGTCTGGAGAAAGAAGAATGAAGAAAGAACACCCTATCCACAGTCAAGCATGGTGGTGGCTCTGTGATGCTCTGGGGCTACTTTGCATCCTCTGGCATTGGAAACCTGTAGTATGTGGAAGGCAAGATGGATTCACTGAGGTATCAGGAAATCCTAGGAGAAAACGTCATGCCATCTGTGAGGACGCTGAAGCTTGGGCGTCACTGGACCTTCCAACAGGACAATGATCCCAAGCATACCTCAAATTCCACCAAAGCTTGGTTGCAGAAGAAGTCTTGGAAGATTCTACAGGGCCATCACAGTCACCTGACTTTTTGATTTGAAGAAGGCGGTTGCAGCACGCAAACTCAAGAATATTACTGGACTGGAGGCCATTGTTTATGAGGAATGGGCTAAGATTCCTCAGGAACGCTGCCAGAAGCTGGTGTCTGGCTATGCATCTCGTTTGTAGCAGGTCATAACAGCAAAAGGATGCTCTACTAAGTACTAAAGATGCTTGCCATGAAGGGGTTGAATAGTTGTGAAACTGGAGAAGTCATTATAAGTTGCATTTTCAATTTTGAATTTGAATTTTGAATTTGAATTTGGGGAAACCACTTGAAGCATTTGTTGTGTTGAACTATTTCAATTGCATTTGTTTGATTTGTTCATTGCAAACAGCTGAAAGTCGGTAAATTTTGACAATAAACCTGATTTGCAATGGGGGTTGAATAATTTTGATTGCAACTGTAATTGTCACTTTATTAATCATTGTTTGACAGAACACCAAAGAAAGTTTATTTAAAACGTTTATTTTGATGCATGCAGCACGTTCCAAAAAAGTTGGGATGGGGCAATTTAGAACTAATAGCGATGTGACAAGTTGAAATAAAAGGTGATATGAAACAGGTGTGGCAATCATCTAATCATAGTATATAAGGAGCTTCCAAAAAAAGGCCTAGTCCTTCAAGAGCAAGGACGGGTCGAGGCTCTCCAATCGGCCAACAGATGCATCAGCGAATAATCCAAAACTTTGAGAACAACATTCCCCAAAGACAAATCGGTAGGATTTTGGGCATTTCACCTTCTACAGTGCACAATATATTTAAAAGATTCAAGGAATCTTGGTCAAATCTCGGTGTGTAAAGGGCAAGCCTGAAAATCACTTCTGAATGCATGTGATCTCCGATCGCTCAGACGTCACTGTCTTAAAAACCGTCATGAGTCTGTAATGGATATCTGTAATGGATATTAAATGCTTTATTGACATGGGCTCGGAAATACTTCAGTAAACCTTTGTCAGTCAACACCATTCGCCGCTGCATCCACAGATTTACTATGCAAAGCAGAAGCCATACATCAACACTGTCCAGAAGCGCCGCCAACTTCTCTGGGCTCAATCTCATCTGAGATGGACAGTAGCACAGTGGAATCGTGTTTTGTGGTCCGATGAGTCAACATTTCAAATAGTTTTTGGACAAAATAGCCGTCGTGTTCTCCGGGCCAAAGAGGAAAAGGACCATCCAGCGTTATCAGCGTCAGGTCCAAAAGCCAGCGTCTGTCATGGTATGGGGATGTGTCAGTGCCTATGGCATGGGTAACTTGTACATTTGTGGGCACCATTAATGCAGAATGATCTGTACACATTTTGGAGCAACATATCCATATCCAGACCAGGACAACGCCAAACCGCATTCTGCCCAGATTACAAGCACATGGTAGCATAACCAGAGAGTGCAGGTGCTAGCATGGCCTGCCTGCAGTCCTGACCTGTCTTCGATTGAGAATGTGTGGCGCATTATGAAGTGCAAAATAAGGCAACAGAGGCCCCATACAGTTGGGCAGCTGAAGAAATGTATAATGGATGAATGGGGGAAAATTCTGCTTGCTAAACTTAACCAACTGGTGTCTTCAGTGCCCAAACGCTTAATAAGTGTTATTAAAAGAAAACGTGACGTTGCACAGTGGTAAATAGTCCCAACTTTTTTAGAGTGTGTTGCAGTCATCAGCTTTGAAAGGGGTGTATATTTTCAAAAATAAATTACTTTCTCAAAGTAAAACATCAAATAATGTGTTAATAATGTGTTTTCAGTATAGTACAGGGTGAATTGAATTTTCAAATGACGCTTTTTGTTCGTTTGTTTTTCCATACTGTCCCAACTTTTTCAGAATTGGGGTTGTAAAAAACAATACAAGACCAACCCTGTAACAACTAGTCAACCTTGTTACTTTAAAAAAATGTTATGGGGTTGAATGTTACAGGGTTGAAGTTTCTGTTGAAAATGGTTAGTATTTGCCTTAGTTAGCATTATATTCGACTGCATTTCTTATAATAAGGTGTTTTTATTAATTCAGGTGTTTTTAGTTACAGCTTGTTTTCATTCATGTATTTATATCCCCTCTTTTGTCCGCTTAGACGTGGAGTATTGAATTAGAGTAGATAGATTGCATCATGAATTTGTGTTCTGTGCGTTGGCACTTTTCTCGCGTTTCTCAGACCATAGACCTTAGACCATAGCCTAGATATCTGTATTTAATATATATTTTGAATGAATGTTCCGTGCGTTTGGACTCTTGGATTTTTGGTTCTGTTTATATTTCCCCTTTTTTGCCTATGTTCCGTTATTTTTGGTTATCCCTAATAAACTGACTGTTTCCCCAGCGATTGCATCCAGCTCCCCTGTGTCCACCGTAACAAACACAAAGTGACAGGGACTGAAAAGGCACCGCATCCTGAGAATCACCCAGATACCGTGACAGGCATCAAACGTTCCTTGCAGAAACTCATATATAGCAGATGTATCTTCCACAGCAGTGGCTTTATGAATTAGAGGCTAGCAGCGTCTTTAAACAGCTGCATTTGCACAGTGACTTTGCTTCCTTCAGCATATCATCTACTATATATTCATTTAAAGAGACATGCATTATTGAATAAAAGGAGGCGTGTCTGGCAGGATCACAGTGTGTCTGGCAGGATCTGAATTTGCCGGTCATACAGAGTTTTTACAGGTCTGTAACACTTCTCTTGGGTTGGATTGGAAATGATGAAGCAGGAGGCAGGCTGATGACATTTCAGAGGGGCTCTTTATTTTTCTTTCACTTTTCAGCGCACTAAACACACACATGGCTCTGTGCTGGTCGGCTCTCTCACGAGGCGCTTGTCTTTCCCCTCTTTGTCCTCATCGTCATTACCTGAAACACAGAAGACTCATCAGCAAGATTTCCCACTGGTGTGTAATCCCTGCCACTGAGTGCAGCTTTTACCTGAGTGAAAGCCTTCTGGCACAGCTCTGTCCACTGGACCGGATCTGGTGCTCTCTTTTTAGTGAGATCAGTCAGCAGGCTGGTGACATCTGAATAATTAGGCACAAAACTACAATAATAGCCAGCCAGCCCCAGAAACTGTCTCACCTCCTTTTTGGTCTAGAGTCTCGGGAAGGCCGCAATCGCTGCTGTCTTATCAATTTGGGGATGCACCTACCCATGGCCCAAGCGGAAGCCCAGATACTGTACTTCTCCTTGATTACACCCATATTGAGCATGGCCTGGAACCATCCTGAACCACCTGTTTTTTTGTGCTGTGGCAAACAGTAGGAGCGACTGCGTACCACCACACACCATTATACAGTGCCTATAGAAAATCATCATATCCCTTTGAAATAGTCACTTTTTTTATCTTACAGCCTGAAATCAAAACCCATTAAAAATATTTGTTTTTTGTTCCAGCTTTATTTACACATTACACAAGAAAACTAGAATAACAGAGTTGGAAAAGTGATCAGTCCCATGATTTAATATTTCGTAGAGTCACCTTTTGCTTTAATTACAGCCATCAGTCTGTTTGGATATGTCTCTATTAGCTTTGCGCACCTAGAGTGGGGAATAATTGCCCATTCATCCTTGCAGAATTGTTCGAGTTCAGTCACATTTCGTGGTGAACGGCGATTGACTGCTGTCTTCAAGTCTATCACAGATTTTTTTATTGGATTTACATCAGGGCTCTGACTTGGCAACTCAAGGACATCCACCTTCCCATGCTTAAGCCACTGTGTAGTTTTTATGTCATGCTGGAAGATGAACCACCTGCCCATCTTCAGCTGTCTAGCAGAGGGCCGCAGGTTTTTTTCAAGAATTTGGGTGTACTTGGCAGCATCCATTTTCCCTTCAATCCTGACCAATTGCCCAATCCCCGCTGAAGAGAAACACCCCCACAACATAATGTTGACACCACCATGCTTCACAGTGTATGGTGTGTTTTGGGTGGTGTGCTGTGTTTGGTTTTTGCCAAAACATAATGCTTGCAGTTCAGTCCAGAAAGTTGAATCTTGGTCTCATCTGACCATAAAACCTTTTGCCACATGGCATTAGAATCTTCCAAGTGTTTTTTTGCAAAGCTTTTTCAGAAGAGGCTTCTTTCTTGCCACCCTGCCAGCTTTGTGTAAAGCTTGGGAGATTGTTGTCACATGCACAGACTGACCAATCTCTGCCATAAGGACTTGTAAGTCCTTCAAAGTTGCCATTGGCCTCTTGGTAGCTTCCCTGATCATTTCATTTGAATTTCCATTTATGGCATTTGGCAGACACCCTTATCCAGAGCGACTTACATCTTTATTTCATTTATACATCTGAGGGTTAAGGGTCTTGCTCAAGGGCGCAACAATGGCAGCTTGGCAGTGCTGGGGTTTGAACTCATGACCTTAAGATCAGTAGCCCAATGTATTAACCACAGAGCTACCACTGCCAATCAATATCCTCCTGGCTCGGTCATCCAGTTGGAGGGACGGCCCAATCTAGGTAAGGTGTTGGTGGTGCCATACGCTTTACACTTCTTAATAATGCTCTGAACAGTACTCTGAGGGATAGTTAAAGCCTTTGAAATCTTTTTTGTATCCTTCTCCTAACTTGTGCCATTCCACAACTTTGTCCCAGACCCTTTTGAAAGCACCTTTCCAACCATGGTGTATTCTTTGCGTTGCCATGCACTACTAGTAATGGAATCATCATGGAACAGCCAGTTTTCTCATCTTATCAAAACCACTGCAGTTGATGTCAGGTGGGGGGCAATTAGCATGGTGTGTGATCTGGGAAGTGACTGGTTATACCTGAGCAAGTTTATAATGGTTACTCTAAGGGGCTGATCACTTATCCAAACCAGTTATTTCACTAATTAAATTTTAATAATTGTTCAGAAATTTTTTAAATGTTATGTCCACTTAGATGCCGAGGGTTATAATGTGTAAATACAGCTGGTAAAAGTTAGATTTAATTTATTTTAATTTCCAGGGTGTAATGTGACAAAAGGTAAGGATTTTGACAGGGTATGATGATTTTCTATAGGCACTGAAAAAACATTGGAAAACTCCACCTGCAACTTGGCAACCTTCATGATTTGGGACAGAGAGATGTGGTCTCCATAAGGGGTGGATTGAGCAGCCGTTTTTAGATTTTAGATTTAGTTTTTAGACCTCTGGTCCTAGCTCCTCCCTCTTCGGAACGACCGTGGCCAAAGCCACGGGAACTGCCTCCCTCCATGGTTTAAGGAGGTTGAGGTGGTAAACCTGCCTCTTTCCACTCGCCTTACCTCATAGTCGACATCCCCGACTCACTGTGTGACCTTGAAGGGCCCACACACACACGGTTCATTTCACTAACATTAAAACTTTGTCTGACACAAATAGTGTAGGAAAGAAAGAATCAGTAAGCTTGAAATGTAAATAATAGGACTATTGCATTGCTTCAGATCAGGGTATCATTACAGTGAGAAAAATTTCTTTCCTGCTGTCTGTATTTTTATCTCCTAAATATGGATTGTGAACACTCTCACACATGATTTTGTTGCAGCCCCGGTGTTGTATAAGCATCAGCGGCAGTCACGTCACTCCTGTATGTAATACTGTATCTGAAGTCTATGAAAGGCTTTACAGGTACGTACACTAGAAATATGTCTGCTGCTCTATCATTTCAAAGCACTTCTACCAACTCTCACTTTCCTGTACATACCAATATTATCTCTATATTTCAGATTTTAAGTGTGATTTGCTTAAATTAATTAGAATATTGCTTATCAAAATATGAAATTGTTAAATAGGTCCAACAGCAGTACATGCCAGGATAATATTCAAATAATTTGGAACGTTTATTCAGTCATTAGACAAGATTACCACTTGTGCTGATACCCAAGTGTACACATGTCCTAATCCACCTCTGCACCCCACAAGTAAAATGTTTTTGTTGTTTGGGAGGTAACAAGAGATTAAAGGTTGGAACCAATTGGATTATTCACTGCACCCCACAGCTGTTCATTAAAGACTTTCTTTGCTACAATATATAATAAAAGAGTAAGAGAGACAAGGAGAGAAGAAGTAGCTCAGTAACTTCCACAACTAAACAGCTTTTGAAGCAAACTTATCATCCCATGTTTGGAGCTTATTGTTTGAATTTTACAATAATGATGGTACATTATGAAAGATGAGACCGAATATGATCAGAAATCTATTAAGTTTCTGACTCTAGTTTGTGACTTCCTATTCATTGCAGTAGAATGTCACAAATCTTCTTTATTACATCGGAGTGAACACACACATGGCTTCACAGAGACCCATCTATCTTATTGCATTTCGAGTCGGTATAGAAAAGAATTGTCCCCCTTTTAAATAATCACATTTTGTTGCTTTTCAGTCTGAAAAGGACGACAAACAGTTTTTGTTTTATTCAGCTGTATTTACTCAGTTCAACTTATAACATCCAAGTGAAAGATATAACACCAAAAAAAAAAAAATAAAATAAAATAAAAAATAAAACAAAACAGAATCAGTGAGTTGGAAAAAGGATTCCCCCACTCCTAAAAATGACTTGTAAACTCAATCAAGTGTAGCTAATCACCTTCTCAATGGCACACAAAGCCATTTGACTTTTAACTGTGATCAGCTGTGGTCATTTTGATTAGTTTAGCATGAAAAGAGCTTTCCTGGAGCATTTTGTAGTGCAACTGAAGCAAACAATCAACTATGGGTGGCACGGCACTGTCAAAAAATCTCCGGGATAAAGTTGGGGACAGGCACAAGTCGGGAGAAGGATACGAAAAGATTTCAAAGGCGTTATCAATCCCTAGAAGCACAGTGAAGTCTATTATTAAGAAGTGGAAGGTATTTGGTACAACACAGACCCTCCCTGGATCAGGATGTCACTCCAAACTGGATGAAAGAGTCAGGAGAAAACTGGTCAGAGAGGCTACCAAGAGGCCTACAGCAACTCTGAAGCAGTTGCAGGAATTTATGACAAAGAGTGGTCATTGTGTGCATGTGACAACAATATCACAAATTCACCACAAATGTGGCTTGTATGGGAGGGTCGCAAGAAAAAAGCCACCCACGACTGAGCTTTGCCAAAACACACCTTGAAGATTCTGAGGCCACATGGAAAAAGGTGTTATGGTCAGATTAATTATTTGGCCTCAACACCAGATGATATGTCTGACAGAAATCCAATACAGCTCACCATCCAAATAACACCATTTCTACAGTAAAGCATGGAGGTGGTAATATCCTGTTATGGGGGTGTTTCTCTGCAGCAGGGACTGGACCACTTGTCAGGTTAGAAGGGAAATGGATGGGGCAAATTCCCGTCAAATTCTTGAGGAAAATCTGCTGCCCTCTGCCAGAAAGTTGTCAATGGGAAGCAGGTTACCTTCCAACATGACAATGACCCAAAGCACACAGCAAAACTGACCACACAGTGGTTGAAGGACAAAAAGGTGAATGTCCTTGCATGGCCTAGTCAGAGCCCAGACTTAAACCACATTGAAAATCTGTGGAATGATTTGAAGACTGCAGTCTACAAGTGGTAGCGATCAAATTTAACTGAACTTGAGCAGTTCTGCAAAGTAGAGTGGGCAAATATTGCAAAGTCTAGATGTGCAACATTAGTAGAGATATATCCCAACAGAATAAAGGCTGTAATTAAAAAATTAAGGCAAATTAAAGCAAGGGGGTGATCCTTTTTCCAACTCAGTGATTCTGTTTTTTAATTCTTTAAAACCTTTTTCTGACATGTTGGTGATGTGTATTTCACTTGGATGTTATAAGTTGCACCGAGTAAATACAGCGGGATAAAACAAAAACTGTGTCCATTTTCATTTGCATGGAAAGCAACAAAATGTGATTCATTTAAAGGGGGTGATTCTTTTCTATACCCACTGTATAGACCCTGGTGGTGTGATATTACTGACTGCTGTAATCTTAAATATGCAGTAGTTATTGAATTGTTGGAGGTGTGCTTATGATTTGGAGTCGTAGAAATGTTCTACTGTTGTATCGCAACAGAAAATAACTATTAATGTAAAATATTTAAATTATTTTTAGAACGTTTCATAAAGTGCGGATAATGGACAATCAGATCATTTATAGAGACATCATCTTGCCCATCCCAACAGATCCAGCCAAGAAAATGGATGTAAGTAACTTTCTCCTGCATTTTTGTAGTATCCTAGCTTTTAGACTGAAAGCATCTTACTCATTCATTTGCTGATATTTGATTTATTTCAAAATACTCCTGCAACTGGGTGTGTATGTTAGTTTGTGGCTCTGTATATGTACACTTTTTGTGTTTGCATATGTTAGCTCATATCATAATCATAATCATATTGTACTGTAAAACACACAGGTTGGCCAGATAAGATATCCACTGCTTTTGGTTGTTGGCGATGATGATCAGGCCTGGGCCACACTGGAGTCAGCCGAAGATGTAAGAAGTTTACACAGCTGTACACCATTCATTGCATGTCTGCATATAATATAAATCTGCAATATGATTTGCTGGCTTTTTTCTATTTTGATATTATGGAACCCTACAGTATTTAGAGCTTGGATTTATCTCTCTTGGGTTTTCTGGCAAGTCCTAGAATTTTGCATTCATAAAGTGCTAATTAAGACATAGTAACAGATGGGCTATAGTCGGGTGACTGTATGCCTACATAGTGCACCTGTGCAATGGATATACAACCCCAATCCCAAAAAAGTTGGGACACTGTATAAAATGAAATAAAAACAGAATGCAACGATTTGCAAAGCTCATAAATCCACGTTATTCACAATAGAACATAGAAAACATATCAAATGTTTAAACTGAGGAAATGTACCATTTTAAGGAAAAAATACGATAATTTTGAATTTGATGGCTGCAACATGTCTCAAAACAGTTGGTACGGGGGCAACAAAAGGCTGGAAACGTAAGTGTTACTAAAAAGAAACAGCTGGAGGAACATTTTACAACTAATTAGGTTAATTGGCAACAGGTCAGTTCCGAGAATCTGGTAAAATCTCTGTGCGCAATGGGCAAGGGTGAAAATCAATATTGCATGCCCGTGATCTTCAGGCCCTCAGGTGGCACTGCATTAAAAACAGGCATGATTCTGTAATGGAAATAACTGCATGGGCTCAGAAACACCTCC
Source organism: Cranoglanis bouderius (assembly GCA_023630585.1). NCBI lineage: Eukaryota > Metazoa > Chordata > Actinopteri > Siluriformes > Cranoglanididae > Cranoglanis > Cranoglanis bouderius. The sequence goes on along the minus strand of CM042538.1, from coordinate 15,779,454 downwards.
AGAACTCACTGTCTGTGAACACAATTTGCCATGCCATCCACAATTGCAGGTTAAAGCTCTATTATGCAAAGAAGAAGCCATATGTGAACATGATCCAGAAACTGTGCCATCTTCTCTTCATTTAAAATGGAATGAGGCAAAGTGGAAATCTGTTCTGCAGTCAGATGAATCGAAATTAGAAATTCTTTTTGGAAACCATGGACGCCGCGTTCTCTGGACTAAAGAGGAGAAAGACCATCCCGCTTGTTATCAGCGCTCAGTTCAAAAGCCTGCATCTCTGACAGTATGGGGGTGCATTAGTGCCTATGGAATGGGCAGCTTGCACATCTGGAAAGGCACCATCAATGCTGGAAGGTATATAGGTATACAGGTTTTAGAGCAACATATGCTTCCATCCAGATGACGTCTTTTTCAGAGAAGGCCTTGCATATTTCAGCAAGACAATGCTAAACCACATTCTGCATCTATTACAACAGCATGGCTTCATAGTAGAAGAGTTCGGGTGCTGAATTGGCCTACCTGCAGTCCAGACCTTTCAACAATTGAAAACATTTGGTGTATCATGAAACGAAAAATACGACAAAGAAGACCCAGGACTGTTGAGCAGCTAGAATCCTGTATCAGACACGAATGGGAAAACATTCCTATGCCAAAACTCCCACAACTGGTCTCCTCAGTTCCCAGACGTATACGGACTGTTGTTAAAAGGAGAGGGGATGGTATACAGTGGTAAACATGGCCCTGTCCCAACTTTTTTGAGACATATTGCTGCCATCAAATTCAAATTTATCTTTTTCTTTCCTTAAAATGGTACATTTCCTCAATTTAAACATTTGATATGTTTTCTATGTTCTATTGTGAATAAAATATGGGTTTATGAGATTTGCAAATCATTGGATTCTGTTTTTACATTTTACACAGCATCCCAACTTTTTTTTGGATTTGAGGCTGTAAATAAAATAAAAAAATAAAACATAAATAGAATAAAAATATAAAACAATATGCTGGTTGCACTAGTGTGCACACGCCTTAACTAATACTTTGTTAAAGCACCCTTTGCTGTAATAGAGCAGACAGTGCTCATACTTTTGGGTAAGAGTCTATCAGCTTAGAGCATCTTGATTAGGAAATTGTATTCAACTCTTCCTTGCAAAAATACTCCAGATGTGTCAAAATGTGAAGGGATCTCCTGTGCACAGCCCTCATTCCACAGGTTTTCGATAGCATTTAAATCTGGGCTCTGACTGGGCCTTTCTCATCTTTTTCTGAAGTCATTCCTTTGTTGACTTGGATTTGTGCTTTGGGCTGTTATCGTGCTGGAAGGTGAAATACATTGGTATTTTTTGCTATCCATGATTCATGTGACAGGACATGATTCCCTTGAATAAAGCCCTAGTATCTTCTGAAGAGAAGCTGCCCCATAGCATGATGATGCCACCACCATGCTTCATCATGGGTATGTTGTTATTTGGGTGATGAGGCAGAAAGTTCTACCTTGATCTCATCAGACCAGAACATATTTTATTAATATTATTAATGAACATTTAGGTGGACTTTTTTTGTTATTTTTTTCTTAGCCTTCCTGCCCCATAGCCCAGACATGTGAAGAAAACAAGAGATTGCTGTCACATACAGGGAGTGAGCAGCACTTGCCAGATATTCCTTCTCCTTTAATGTTGCAGTAGGTCTCTTAGCAACCTCCCTGATAAGTTTTCATCTTGTCCTTTTGTCAGTTTTGGGACATCCTGTTCTTGGTGATGTCACTATGGTGCCTCAGTTTCTCCAATTGTTGATGATGGTCTGTGCTCCATGGTACATTTAATGTTTTGGAAATTCTTTTGCCCCCTTCTCCTGATTGATACATTTTGACAGTGAGACTCCGTACATGCTTTGTAAGCTCATTGTGGACCATGGCTTCAGCAGTCGGACGAAACAAAGATGTCAAGAAAATCCTACTGATCTTTATTTGGGATTCATCAGAATCAAGTCATTCATGACAGCTGTATCATAATTACCTTTGAACATGAGTTTGAATTTGATTTGGTTAATTCTGAGCACAGTCACATGTCTTATTATAAGGGCATGCACCCTTGTATGTTATTGTATGTTTTTTCTTTCTTTTTTCCCTAAAACATTTCTATTTGTTTCTTACTTTGATTTTTTTGGTTGCTACATCACATGAAAGGTGGAAAAAGATCTGATATCACAAAAAAACTGCAATTTTAACAGGGGTGTGTAGACTTTTATATCCACTGTAGATAGTATATAGGGCCACCTATTAAGTACACCTCCCTAAAATGGTAGTTGTATAATTATCAACTCACATCTCGGTGTATAATATATGGTAACATCATGTTACAGAGTCCCTTAGACTGACAGCCAGCATATCACTTTAAAAACTGACTTGGACATAACTGCCATATGTGATCCGTCATTTGCAATCCCTTTACCTTCCATTCTTTGACCTCAGATGGAGAGAATATCTGAAAAGGCTGGGAATCGGCATTTGCTCAAGATCCTCATCTATCCTGGTACAGGTCACCTGATTGAGCCACCCTATACACCACACCACAGAGCCTCCAACTTCATGGTTGCTGGCAAGGAGAAAGGTATGTACAGTCATGTGGAGAAAGCTGCGTGCAGATTTCAACAGATAATGAATTTATCACCATGATATGTACAGTATATACTCTGAGTGTGTGTGTGATTTCACAGTGATCATGCTTTGGGGTGGACAGACCAGACAGCATGCATATGCACAGGAAGACTCATGGGAGAAGATTTTGGACTTTTTACACCAACACCTCTGCTATGCAACTCCACAGGCCTGACTGTAGTGGTGTGAGAAGTTGTTTTGCTCTGTGTAAATGATAACAGAATAACTCTCAAAATGTCTGTCACGCTTCTTCACTACCATATCATTAAAACAGAGAGGAATCGCGTGTAAACCTCATACAGATGACGGTGCACAAAGTTTTAAAATGTGTAAATGACCTAAATAAAAAGACATTAATTAAAAGAAATTTAGTTAACAGAACAGAACTGACTGAATTAATCAGCTTTATTTGTCTGTAGATGTAAGAGCAGCCAGCGAAAAAACTGAATTTCTAAAATTGTATAAAATGCAAATTCATATATTAAGGGTAAAACAGAGTATGAATACATTATTATGATTGAACAGATAATGCTTCCTAAACAAATATGCAGATACAGTTTTTGTTTTTTTGTTTGTTTGCTTGCATGCTTGCTTTAAGAAAGCTTGGTAAATGTTACAGATTAAATTTTGTGTTATGAGTTCTGCAAATTTTGTGTTGAGTGCTACTTCCTTTTACCAGTAGGAGGCACTATAACTAGAAGCCATTGCTTATACTGTAATGTTAAAACCATGATCAATACTATATTTACACAATACATATGAAGAGTTCTGGAGGTGTTTCTGAGCCCATGCAGTGATCATGCCTGTTTTTAATACAGTGCCGCCTGAGATCCAAAGATCACGACCATACAATATTGATTTTCACCCTTGTCCCTTGCACACAGAGATTTCTCCAGATTCTCAGAATCTTTTGATGATATTATGTAGATGATGTAGATGTAGATGATGAGATATCCAAAGTCTTTGCAATTTTACATTGAGGAACATTATTCTGAAATTGTTCCACAATTTGTAGACGCAGTTTTTTGCAGATTGGTGAACCTCTGCCCATCTTTACTTCTGAGAGACTCTGCCTCTCTAAGATAATCTTTTTGTACCCAATCATGTTGCTGACCTGTTGCCAATTAACCAAATTAGTTGCAAAATGTTCCTCTAGCTGTTTCTGTTTAGTAACACTTACTTTTCAAGCCTTTTGTTGCCCCTGTCCCAAATTGTGAGACGTGTTATGGCCATCAAATTCAAAATTACCTTATTTTTTCCTTAAAATGGTACATTTCCTCATTTTAAACATTTGATATGTTTTCTATGTTCTATTGTGAATAACATATGGGTTTATGAGATTTGCAAATCAATGCATTCTGTTTTTATTTGCATTGGGGGTATTGGGGTTGTAGATTGGTTTAGATCCTAGTTAAGTGGCAGGGTACACCCACCTCCAGACCTCATGCGATATCTTGTGGTATTCCCCAAGGCTCAGTTTTGGGTCCTTTGTTATTTAAGTTATATATGCTGCCATTAGCTAGTGTAATTAATCCATATAACATGTCCTTCCATCAGTATGCAGATGACACACAACTCTATATCTCACTTGCACCAGATGCCCACAAGTTGATTAGCACCCTTGTGCACTGCATAGAGAACTTTCTGCAGCTGAATAAAGATAAGACAATAAAGATAAATATAATACTTATTATCGGAAATGATGCACAGAGAAAGTTAATTATGCCATATCTAGACTCCTTTACTCCTTGTAGAATTTAGGGAGCGTGTTTGACAGTGATCTCAGTTAAAAAAAAACAAAAAAAACAAACAAAAAAAAACATATTAGCAATGTTTGTAAAACAGCATATTATAACCTTCGCAACATCTCTAAAGTATGTGATATTCGCTCCCCCACAGATACTGAGACACTCATACATGCATTTTTACATCTAGACTCGACTACTGCAACAGTGTTTTGGTTGGCTTACCAAAGAGCTCCATTAAACACTTACAAAGAGTTCAGAATGCAGCTGTAAGAATGCTGACACGTACTAGGATGAAAAATCTTATCACTCCGGCAATTAAATCACTTCAGTGGCTACCCGTGTCTTACAGAATTGATTTTAAAATCCTGTTATTCATTTTCAAATGTCTTCATGTTGGTGCTCCTACATACATTTGTAATATGATCACTAAATATACTCCTGCTAGATCACTTAGGTCATCCAACTGCAACCTGCTGGTTGTACCCAAAACGCATCTGAAAAGCTTAAACTGTGGAACTCTCTCCCTGACAGCCTACGTGCAGTTGATTCAATTAACACTTTTAAAAAGTATCTCAAAGCACATTTGTTCACTAGGGCCTTTCCTCAAACCAGTTAATTTTCCATACTTGATTTTATTTGTATTCTTTTATTTATTCTATTTTATTTGCTTAGCCTTTTATTTCTTCTGTAGAGCACTTTCTAAACATTGTTTTTAAAAGTGCTATACAAATAAAGCTCTACTTACTTACTTACTTACTAATTTGCATAATAATTTATTCATCATGATCACTGGCACATTGGATGACAAATTAGGGTACACAAAGAAGGGAAATTTTCACTTAGAATATAACTAAATTGAATCAATAGTTTTATCTTGATAGAAAACAATACATTATAATTTACTTCTTAAACTGGTCATCAGTGATTGGTCATTGAGAAGCAGTGGTGATTAGTGATTTGTCATTAGGAAGCAGTGGTGATCAGTGATTGGTCATTAAGAAGCAGTGGTGATCAGTGATTGATCGTTGGGAAGCAGTGGTGATCAGTGATTGGTCGTCGGGAAGCACTGTGATTAGTGGTTGGAAGACAGTGGTGATCAGTGATTAGTCGTTGGGAAGCAGTAGTCATCAGTGATTAGTCGCAAGCATCACTATAATACATCTTTGACATCTGCATTTTATTATTCTTTGTTTTAAACTTGGACAATACTTTGAGGAAAAAAGAGTGCTTTTTGGAGTGTCTGTATACTAAGAAAAACATGAAACCCCTTTACCACATGTCATAACAAATCGTTTATCAACAAGTTAATTTGAATGGGTATATTTAATATGGAGTTATTTCTACTGGTCATTTTATTGAAGGTAAACAACAGCATGAAACTTTCCAGATGCCTGTAGGCACAGTTCATAAAAGTGTATTGATATGACAGATTCAGATGGGATTACAACCCAATAGAGAGATGCTCTGGTAATAATTACATTATCCCACCTCCCAATGTAAAACTTATCCAATCAGTTCAGGGCTCATGTTTTACAAAACTCTAAAGTTTGCATATGTACAGTATGCGCAATCTTGCACCTCTAGTCCCCTCCACCTTCACATTTGAATGTGCTCTATATAGGGTTAAATGTGTTGGAGCAGGGAAACACATTCATATAGATTTACATTTACATCTACTTATTAAACAGCCATTAGCAATGCAGCTTAAAAGTAGAGCAGAATGCAGTCACACTATAAAGCTACTCATGGATTCAACAATAATGCAAGTGAAGAAGAACTCATTTTCAAACAATTATCCAGAAACAAGTGTAACATACAGAAAGAAGAGAGGAAGCTGCAATTCAGCACAATGAGTGCTGGTCACAAAGCAGTCAGTCAAATACATTTAATATTGGCTGAGGTCCAGTACCATATTACAGGAATAAATAGAGCCATAATCTTCATTTAAAATCTTGTGACGGCACAGACGCTCATTTCAGAGCCCTGGAAAACTGACACAGTGATGGGTAGAATGATAAAAACATGATATCATAGGATCACAGTATTTAGTTTCACTAAGGTTAAAGTTGGATTACATAGAACATGCGAATGAAATGTTGACACCAACAAACATTACATATGTGTTAAAATGACATTAAACATTACCAGGAAACATGCAGTATTTCTATAAATACAAATGATCGGCTTTAATCCTTCCATGAAGAAGCTTCATTTTCATTAGTTAATCAATTTTCATGTAAATTCAGCAATAAAGCACAGTTATACAGTCTGCCTTTAGAGATTGCTGTATGTGAACATGTGTGCACACAGTGGCTAAGGACTCCAGTGTGGGAGGCACGTATACAGGTGTGGAGTCCATGGCACTGATGTGGAGCCTGCGACCAGTACCAGGCAGCAGAACAGGACTGAGGTATGTCGCATTACACCACTCAATCAAGATCAATTATTATGCAATAAGTCATTTAAAATATAAATATATAGCAATTCTATTTCATTTGAGCACTTAATGCTTAAAACATGAAACTAATTTTCCTAAACTAGTGCATTTTTTATGCAACATTCCCACAATGATCAGTTTTAAGGCCTCTCTGGACAAAATGGAGTTTTAACTCTTTCTACATTTTACATTCCGCAAATCGATTTATCAGACATTTTCAGTCAGTATAAACAAATGAATTATTTTATCTCTGCATGTCTGATATAAGATTAGTCAGGACACTGTTGGATTTCTGTGTGTAGAGTATTGTGACTCTGTTTAGCTGCTGGTGAGCAGGGCGATGGGAAAGAGGAGGGGTTTGAGCCCCCTGCTTGGAAAACAATTCACACCTCTCCACAATAATAACATTGGTACAGAAATAAAACGGACAGCACAACTATAGCTTGTAGCGAATCTAGCTCAAATGGGTGAAATATATCTATAGCTCTAATCGAAGCGTGTTCTGATTAAGTATGGATATAAATCGACCATGAAAGGGAATGTTATATTAATTACTGTAACCTAGCTTTAGAATTAAATGCGAAGCAGCTTGATCTGTTTGTCCACCAAACTTACCAGAGCAGTCTTCGTATTACTCTAAAGGAATAAATTATCCTTCTGGCCACGAAGCATAGTTTATTCTACGTTAACAGAAATCCAGCGCGTAGCGAGGAGCAACGTTAAAAGTGAACCTTGTCATAAGTAAAAACAGACGATCCAGCGTGATAACCATGGATTTTAATAATTACGTAAAAACTACTGATATACACAACTAGGTACAAACAAATAATACATATATATACAGGGTAAGTGAAAGAAACAGAAGGAAAAGTAATGGAAGTAACAATGGCAGAACACAGTTTAACCTCGAGAATCAGCAAAGGAATTCGAATTCAACTTTTTCAACAAAAGTGGCTCTGACTTGAAGGACACCTCTAAAGGTCAATTGGAATTATACTTGCGTTAATTTTATGCAGTTCACGAGGGTCCTTGATTTGCAGATTGAGCGAGGAATTTGCTGGTTCTTCGGCGTCGGTAGAGTAGGGGTGAACGGAGTTGAGTCTCGCCCGAGGATGAAGAATATGGTGATTGCCACGTGGTTTCACGAGACAAAGGAGAGTCCGGAGGAATGCCGGAAACGGAAAGCGGCAAGGTGAGAAGTAGGAAGAGGGTGAGAAAAAGCGAAGGAGCGAGCCAGCGGGGGACGCGTGTCACGGTCTTTTATGGACAATGCCAATGTACACGCCTCTCTGAGCTGCTGGCGAATCCAAAGAGAGATGAGAAAGTTCTGGGGGAAAACTTCTTTGGTCTGTCCCAGAACGGGTCGCATGTCAGGGCGGGGTTTGTGTTAAGTTTGGATCAATATGGTATTTGATAAAACATGGAAAAGTATAGAATGATACATCCTATCGTCCTGTAGTATGCATCATTAATTGGCATATTGTGAGACAATGATTTTGGTACCAAACTTCAAGGAGATTATGATATCTTGGACAGTGTAGGATCATTAGACATAGTTACAGACAACTTAAAAATTAGCTTTTCGCTCAAACTATATAAAATTGCTACAACTAGGTTATCTAGACATACAACACATGCATATACGAATAAATCATAACTATCTAGGGATATGATTACAGGTTACATTCAAGAGACATGTTCACTGTGTGTGTGCGTGAGTGTGTGCATGTCCAGAAGAGGGGGCTGGCGTTCTTCTAAAGTTACAATGGTCCTTTGGTCACCTCAGGGTGACCTTCTAGGGAGGAGGTTCTTTGCTAGACCGGTTGGCTCCGATGTTAATCTCTGAGGTCGTAAACTGAGATTAGATCGAAGATTTACGGGCCCTGGGGTCGGGAAATGGTGGATCCTTGTTGACGAACTAATCCTGAAGTTTCCCAGACGTTCAGGCATCAAAGGTTTCTTTTATTGCGGGAGTAGGTCCTGTGTGGGTTCCCAAAGAGTCTCCTGAATTCCAGAGTTGCATCTGGTCAAAGAAGGCCTCTCGGGTTATTCTGGGTCACTTAAAGGAATGAAACTTTATGTTTCACTTGGGTTAATGTAGAAATCAGTTTGGGCACCCCGATACGTTACAAGCTTTTTTATGATAAAATGCTGTATACAAATGCCACAATAAAACCTAGTAGGCTAGTTTTTAAAAATACTTATGAAAAACTGCATATTCTTAAAGCCCTGAGTGTCTACTTTCATATGAGCTATTAACCACTACTGTGGAGTGTGACATCACAAATAAATTCAGTGCTAACCACGGGGACCCCCAAAACAGGTGGAAATTCCTTTTTTTTTTTAGTTAAGACTATTCTTTCTCATTCATTCAGAACTTTTCATGCTCCTTTGTATTCATTTGTTCACTGTCTCCAATTCAGTCCACAGGTCCTAATGCAGAAACTGGGACCGTCATTTTAAAACATATATTTTGTGTTCCCACAACCATTTATGTCTTTATTTGGGTGTATGTTTGGGGTCATCATGTTGTTGATGGATGTATCTGTGGCCAAGTCTTAACTTCCCAGTAGAGGCAACTAGGATGCTCATCCATTCTAATGCTACCTGGCAGGTTTAATATTGTGCAGATCAGGAATTGTTTGAATAGAAATTTAGAACTATTTTCTGTATTGTTTATTTTATACCATTGATTTTATCCATTCTTTTGACCCTGTTAAATTAAAGGCTATAAAGACATTAGCTCTGGAGAACTTTTGGTGCTATAGAGAACGAGTTCTCAAACTTTGTGGAGCTAGGGACTCACTGATCTTCAAAGCCAAGTACACCTTTACTTGACTAAATAATTGTTTTGGTTTTCATTTTAGTGGGTCCTGCGTTGTATGAGCTGTTTGTTTTTTAATCCACATGTCCATTTTACTTTTGTTCTTACCTTTGTTAAATGTGTCATTAGATTCAAGTTAACACCATTTATCGACCTGCTTGTTTTTGAGTTATTGAGTTTTGGATTAAACCCATTCAGTGCATGTGACAGATAAACCTTGTGCACTCGTCTAATCAATCTCAATCTGTGTAATTTAGGTTGCGAAAGCGAGATGTCCTCACACCAATGGTATTCCACATTTCTATGTATGATGGACACGTGGCTCAGGATTTTAACCAGCTCACACCATTAGTGACCATTGTCATAGAAAGATGGTACATGGCTCCAGGTGTGCAGAGGGTCGATGTACGTGAGAAAGGAGTTCGAGGAACTTTGTTCATCCCTCCAGGTACACATACACAAACACTCAGTCCTGTGTAGAACTTAGGTTGTGAGTTCAAATCTCAGCATCGCCAACTGCCACTGTTACCTGCTCAGATGTATCATGTCTCATATGTATGTTGCTTTGGATAGAAGCATCAGCCAATTGAGTAAGTGTAAATGTAAAACCTGAGAACCAAGGAAACCCATGCGCAAACAAGGCGAACATGCAAAATTTCACACACACAGTAACTTGAGCTCAAGACCAAACCAGAGACCCTGGAGCTACCATGCCGCCCCCTACCCAATATGATCTTTATAAATACCTTAGGTAAATTTAAAAAGTATATACAGTACAGAAAGATAATGATGAAGATTAGATATTACTATCACTATTACTACTAATAGTAGTTATCATTTCAATAATAAGTGATTATAACTACAGTGCTCTTTCTGTTCATCCAGGTCGTGGCCCATTTCCAGGTGTGTTGGACATGTGGGGAGCAGGAGGAGGCCTGGTGGAGCATCGAGCTGCCCTGCTAGCGTCACATGGCTTTGTTGCTTTTGCTCTGGAGTATCTGTCTCCAGAAGAAATAAAAGACATGAATGCCTCTTACTTTGAGGTAATTCAACACAAAGCTCCTTATGTTCTCATGATTTGCACAGACATTCTACATTCAAATCTGAGAGGTGTAAGTCCACATTAAGCTTTATCATGCTTAGGGTGTGTGTAATATTTTCACCCATTTAAATCTTGTGGCTTCTGTTGAAAGAAAACCAGATCTACATAAGAGTGTAAACCAACACAACTTATTAAGAAAATGGACTTCTTCTATGGAAATAAATCAGGTGTTGTGTGTTTTTGTTCAATTTTGAATATTAGTCATTGCACTGAAGTCCCTTTTGACCACACAGCACTCTGTGTTTATCATCACAGTGCAATAATGTGTTGCAAAATTATATTAAAAAAGGTGGCAGAGTCCCGTCCAATGACCTTTGCCTACTGTAACTACTTACTGTTACCTGTGTGCATGTGTTCATCTGTGCCACAACGGCGGATGTACCTTACTGTTGTTACTTGGTTGACATGCATTATGTCTACTATTTAAATATGCATTTTTGTTTTTGGAAAATACTTTGAATAAAAAAGGCATTTTGGGAGAAAGCTTCCCTGAAGAGGGAACTCACAATCTCAAGAGCTCACCACCATTTATGCACACAGATCACATGGATGTTTATCTGCAGCTGTGAACATTTTGCATTTCATTTCATACTTGAGCTCAGGTTGGTGTTTGTGTCTGATTTGTAGGTCGCATATCAGATCATACAGGAGCATCCCATGGTGCTAAGGGACAGAGTGGCTCTGTTGGGCCTCTCATACGGCGCTTCTGTTGCCCTATCTATGGCTGCCTCCTCTTCTATTAAGGTGATTTAGCATTATACATACAATAAACAAATAAAAAGAATATTAGTGATGGGCTTTTCCACTTTCCTCAGAGATATGCAACCATACGTTGTTATTTACTTTTAATTATTTTTAACTCTAGACTGTTAAGTCTATCTAAAAGATATTTATGCCAATACATTTGCTCACCTAACAATTGGGTGGTCTGCCACCAAAGGTCCCATGTTCTATGCCGTTTAACACATCTATATATCAGGAAATTAAATATAAATGTAAAAATATAATAATATTTTTTAAAATAAAAATTTGGACTACAACATCAGAAGACCACATTGGGTTCCAATCCTGTCAGCCAGGAACAAGAATCTGAGGCTATCCTGTTCTCAGTCTCACCCAAACTTTTAATATTTGAGGAAATAATCTAATAACACATGACATTCCTCTTTTGAAGTATGACTTATGCATTCAGTAGATCATAGGACCACTAATTTTCTTTTGAAATATTCAGAATTGTCACGTATATACAATAATAATGTAATGTATAGATTATTTCCAATTAAAGACATTTAATAACAGACCACATAACAGGGTTGAATTTAATTTAACGGGGTGAAAAATATAAACGGGTTTGAAAAATCTATCACAGATTTTTTATTGGATTTACGTCAGGGCTCTGACTTGGCAACTCCTATCCTTAAGCCACTGTGTAGTTTTTATGTCGTACTGGAAGATGAACCACCTGCCCATCTTCAGCTGTCTAGTAAAGGGCCGCAGGTTTTCCTCAAGAATTTGGGTGTACTTGGCAGCATCCATTTTCCCTTCAATCCTGACCAATTGCCCAGTCCCCGCTGAAGAGAAACACCCCCACAACATAATGTTGCCACCACCATGCTTCACAGTAGGTATGGTGTGTTTGGGTGGTGTGCTGTGTTTGGTTTTTGCCAAAACATAACGCTTGCAGTTCAGTCCAGAAAGTTCAATCTTGGTCTCATCTGACCATAAAACTTTTTGCCACATGGCATTAGAATCTTCCAAGTGTTTTTTTGCAAAGCTTTTTCAGAAGAGGCTTCTTTCTTGGCACCCTGCCATACAGGCCAGCTTTTTGTAAAGCTTGTGAGATTGTTGTCACATGCACAGACTGACCAATCTCTGCCATAAGGACTTGTAAGTCCTTCAAAGTTGCCATTGGCCTCTTGGTAGCTTCCCTGATCAATATCCTCCTGGCTCGGTCATCCAGTTTGGAGGGACAGCCCAATCTAGGCAAGGTGTTGGTGGTGCCATACGCTTTCCACTTCTGAATAATGCTCTGAACGGTACTCAGAGGGATAGTTAAAGCCTTTGAAATCTTTTTTGTATTCTTCTCCTAACTTGTGCCTTTCCACAACTTTGTCCCAGAACCCTTTTGAAAGCACCTTTCCAACCATGGTGTATTCTTTGCGTTGCCATGCACTACTAGTAATGGAATCAGCATGGAACAGCCGGTTTTCTTATCTTATCAAAACCACTGCAGTTGATGTCAGGTGGGGGGCAATTAGCATGGTGTGTGATCTGGGAAGTGACTGGTTATACCTGAGCAAGTTTATAATGGTTACTCTAAGGGGCTGATCACTTATCCAAACCAGGTATTTCACTAATTAAATTTTAATAATTGTTCAGATTTTTTTTAAATGTTATGTCCACTTAGATGCCGAGGGTTATAATGTGTAAATACAGCTGGTAAAAGTTAGATTTAATTTATTTTAATTTCCAGGGTGTAATGTGACAAAAGGTAAGGATTTTGACAGGGTATGATGATTTTCTATAGGCACTGAGAAAACACTGGAAAACTCCACCTGCAACTTGGCAACCTTCATGATTTGGGACAGGGAGATGTGGTCTCCATAAGGGGTGGATTGAGCAGCCGTTTTTAGATTTTAGATTTAGTTTTTAGACCTCTGGTCCTAGCTCCTCCCTCTTCGGAACGACCATGGCCAAAGCCACAGGAACTGCCTCCCTCCATGGTTTAAGGAGGTTGAGGTGGTAAACCTGCCATGCCCTGCCTCTATCCACTCACCTGACCTCATAGTCAACATCCCCGACTCACTGTGTGACCTCGAAGGGCCCACACACACAGATCATTTCACTCACCATTAAAACTTTGTCTGACATGAATAGTGTAGGAAAGAAAGAATCAGTAAGCTTGAAATGTAAATAGGACTATTGTATTGCTTCAGATCAGGGTATCATACAGTGAGAAAAATTTCTTTCCTGCTGTCTGTATTTTTATCTCCTAAATATGGATTGTGAACACTCTCACACATGATTTTGTTGCAGCCCCGGTGTTGTATAAGCATCAGCGGCAGTCACGTCACTCCTGTATGTAATACTGTATCTGAAGTCTATGAAAGGCTTTACAGGTACGTACACTAGAAATATGTCTGCTGCTCTATCATTTCAAAGCACTTCTACCAACTCTCAGTTTCCTGTACATACCAATATTATCTCTGTACTTCAGATTTTAGGTGTGATTTGCTTAAATTAATTAGAATATTGCTTATCAAAATATGAAATTGTTAAATAGGTCCCACAGCAGTACATGCCAAGATAATATTCAAATAATTGGGAACATTTATTCAGTCATTAGACAAGATTACCACTTGTGCTGATACCCAAGTGTACACATGTCCTAATCCACCTCTGCACCCCACAAGTAAAATGTTTTTGTTGTTTGGGTGGTAACAAGAGATTAAAGGTTGGAACCAATTGCATTATTCACTGCACCCCACAGCTGTTCATTAAAGACTTTCTTTGCTACAAAATATAATAAAAGAGTAAGAGAGATAAAGAGAGAAGAAGTAGCTCAGTAACTAAACACAGCTTTTGAAGCAAAGTTATCATCCCATGTTTGGAGATTATTGTTTGAATTTTACAATAATGATGGTACATTATGAAAGATGAGACTAAATATGATCAGAAATCTATTAAGTTTCTGACTCTAGTTTCTGAGCTAAAATTTGTTCTTTACTTGAAAGGGGCTTTGTGACTTCCTATTCATTGCAGTAGAATGTCACAAATCGTCTTTATTACATCAGATTGAACACACACATGGTTTCACAGAGACCTATCTATCTTATTGCATTTAGAGTCGGTATAGAAAACAATCACCCCCCTTTAAAATAATCACATTTTGTTGCTTTTCAGCCTGAAATGAAGACAGACACAGTTTTTGTTTTATTCAGCTGTATTTACTCAGAACAACTTTTTTTTTTTTTTTTTTTTTTAAACAGAATCACTGAGTTGGAAAAAGAATCACCCCCCTCCTAAAAATGACTTGCAAACTCAATCAGGTGTAGCTAATCACCTTCTCAATGGCACACAAAGCAATTTGACTTTTAACTGTGATCAGCTGTGGTCATTTTGATTAGTTTAGCATGAAAAGAGCTTTCCTGGAGCATTTTGTAGTGCAACTGAAGCAAACAATCAACTATGGGTGGCACGGCACTGTCAAAAAATCTCCGGGATAAAGTTGTGGACAGGCACAAGTCAGGAGAAGGATACAATAAGATTTCAAAGGCTTTATCAATGCCTAGAAGCACAGTGAAGTCTATTATTAAGAAGTGGAAGGTATGTGGTACAACACAGACCCTCCCTGGATCAGGACATCACTCCAAACTAGATGAAAGAGTCAGGATGAAACTGGTCAGAGAGGCTACCAAGAGTCCTACAGCAACTGACAAAGAGTGGTCATTGTGTGCATGTGACAACAATATCACAAATTCTCCACAAATGTGGCTTATATGGGAGGGTTGCAAGAAAAAAGCCACCCACGACTGAGCTTTGCCAAAACACACCTTGAAGATTCTGAGGCCACATGGAAAAAGGTGTTATGGTCAGATGAATTATTTGGCCTCAACACCAAATGATATGTCTGGCAGAAATCCAATACAGCTCACCATCCAAATAACACCATTCCTACAGTAATGCATGGAGGTGGTAATATCCTGTTATGGGACTGTTTCTCTACAGCAGGGACTGGACCACTTGTCAGGATAGAAGGAAAATGGATGGGGCAAATTCCCATCAAATTCTTAAGGAAAATCTGCTGCCCTCTGCCAGAAAGTTGTCAATGGGAAGAAGGTTTACCTTCCAACATGACAATGACCCAAAGCACACAGCAAAACTGACCACACAGTGGTTGAAGGAGAAAAAGGTGAATGTCCTTGCATGGCCTAGTCAGAGCCCAGACTTAAACCCCATTGAAAATCTGTGGAATAACTTGATGACTGCAGTCCACAAATGGTCACCATCAAATTTACCTGAACTTGAGCAGTTCTGCAAAGAACAGTGGGCAAATATTGCAAAGTCTAGATGTGCAACATTAGTAGAGACATATCCCAACAGAATAAAGGCTGTAATTTAAAAAAAATTAAGGCAAATTAAAGCAAGGGGGTGATCCTTTTTCCAACTCAGTGATTCTGTTTTTTAATTTTTTAATTTTTTAAAACTTTTTTCTGACATGTTGGTGTTATATATTTCACTTGGATGTTATAGGTTACACCGAGTAAATACAGCTGGATAAAACAAAAACTGTGTCCATTTTCATTTCAGGCTGGAAAGCAACAAAATGTGATTATTTTAAAGGGGGTGATTCTTTTCTATACCCACTGTATAGACCCTGGTGGTGTGATATTACTGACTGCTGTAATCTTAAATATGCAGTAGTTAATGAATTGTTGGAGGTGTGCTTATGATTTGGAGTTGTAGAAATGTTCTACTGTTGTATCGCAACTGAAAATAACTATTAATGTAAAATATTTAAATTATTTTTAGAAAGTTTCATAAAGTGCGGATAATGGACAATCAGATCATTTATAGAGACATCTTCTTGCCCATCCCAACAGATCCAGCCAAGAAAATGGATGTAAGTAACTTTCTCCTGCGTTTTTGTAGCATCCTAGTTTTTAGACTGAAAGCATCTTACTCATCCATTTGCTGATATTTGATTTATTTCAAAATACTCCTGCAACTGGGTGTGTATGTTAGTTTGTGGCTCTGTATATGTACACTTTTTGTGTTTGCATATGTTAGCTCATATCATAATCATAATCATATTGTACTGTAAAACACACAGGTTGGCCAGATAAGATGTCCACTGCTTTTGGTTGTTGGCGATGATGATCAGGCCTGGGCCACACTGGAGTCAGCCGAAGATGTAAGAAGTTTACACAGCTGTACACCATTCATTGCATGTCTGCATATAATATAAATCTGCAATATGATTTGCTGGCTTTTTCTATTTTGATATTACAGAACCCTACAGTATTTAGAGCTTGGATTTATCTCTCTTGGGTTTTCTGGCAAGTCCTAGAATTTTGCATTCATAAAGTGCTAATTAAGACATAGTAACAGATGGGCTATAGTCGGTGACTGTATGCCTACATAGTGCACCTGTGCAATGGATATACAACCCCAATTCCAAAAAAGTTGGGATACTGTATAAAATGAAACAAAAACAGAATGCAATGATTTGCAAAGCTCTTAAACCCACGTTATTCACAATAGAACATAGAAAACATATCAAATGTTTAAACTGAGGAAATGTACCATTTTAAGGAAAAAATACTGTAATTTTGAATTTGATGGCTGCAACACATCTCAAAACAATTAGGACGGGGGCAACAAAAGGCTGGAAACATATGTGTTACTAAAAAGAAACAGCTGGAGGAACATTTTACAACTAATTAGGTTAATTGGCAACAGGTCAGTTCCGAGAATCTGGTAAAATCTCTGTGCGCAATGGGCAAGGGTGAAAATCAATATTGCATGCCCGTGATCTTCAAGCCCTCAGGTGGCACTGTATTAAAAACAGGCATGATTCTGTAATGGAAATAACTGCATGGGCTCAGAAACACCTCCAGTACTCACTGTCTGTGAACACAATTTGCCATGCCATCCACAATTGCAGGTTAAAGCTCGATTATGCAAAGAAGAAGCCATATGTGAACATGATCCAGAAACTGTGCCATCTTCTCTTCATTTAAAATGGAAAGTGCCTTAAAAAGGCAAAGTGGAAAACTGTTCTGCGGTCAGATGAATCAAAATTTGAAATTCTTTTTGGAAACCATGGACGTCACGTCCTCTGGAGTAAAGAGGAGAGAGACCATCCCGCTTGTTATCAGCACTCAGTTCAAAAGCCTGCATCTCTGATAGTATGGGTGTGCATTAGTGCCTATGGAATGGGCAGCTTGCACATCTGGAAAGGCACCATCAATGCTGGAAGGTATATAGGTATACAGGTTTTAGAGCAACATATGCTTCCATGCAGACGACGTCTTTTTCAGGGAAGGCCTTGCATATTTCAGCAAGACAATGCTAAACCACATTCTGCATCTATCACAACAGCATGGCTTCATAGTAGAAGAGTCCGGGTGCTGAACTGGCCTGCCTGTTGTCCAGACCTTTCAACAATTGAAAACATTTGGTGCATCATGAAACGAAAAATACAACAAAGAAGACCCAGGACTGTTGAGCAGCTAGAATCCTGTATCAGACACGAATGGGACAACATTTCTCTGCCAAAACTCCCGCAACTGGTTCCCAGACATATACGGAGTGATGTTAAAAGAATAGGGGATGGTATACAGTGGTAAACATGGCCCTGTCCCAACTTTTTTGAGACATGTTGCTGCCATCAAATTCAAAGTTATCTTTTTCTTTCCTTAAAATGGTACATTTCCTCAATTTAAACATTTGATATGTTTTCTATGTTCTATTGTGAATAAAATATGGGTTTATGAGATTTGCAAATCATTGCATTCTGTTTTTACATTTTACACAGCGTCCCAACTTTTTTTTTGGAATTGGGGCTGTAAATAGAATAAAAAGATAAAACATAAATAGAATAAAAATATAAAACAATATGCTGGTTGCACTAGTGTGCACACGCCTTAACTAATACTTTGTTAAAGCACCCTTTGCTGTAATAGAGCAGACAGTGCTCATACTTTTGGGTAAGAGTCTATCAGCTTAGAGCATCTTGATTAGGAAATTGTATTCAACTCTTCCTTGCAAAAAAACTCCAGATGTGTCAAAATATGAAGGGATGTCCTTTGCACAGCCCTCATTCCACAGGTTTTCGATAGCAATTAAATCTGGACTCTGACTGGGCCTTTCTCATCTTTTTCTGAAGTCATTCCTTTGTTGACTTGGATTTGTGCTTTGGGCTGGAAGGTGAAATACATTGGTATTTTTTGCTATCCATGATTCATGTGACAGGACATGATTCCCTTGAATAAAGCCCTAGTATCTTCTGAAGAGAAGCTGCCCCATAGCATGATGATGCCACCACCATGCTTCATCATGGGTATGTTGTTATTTGGGTGATGAGGTAGAAAGTTCTACCTTGATCTCATCAGACCAGAACATATTTTATTAATATTATTAATGAACATTTAGGTGGACTTTTTTTGTTATTTTTTTCCTAGCCTTCCTGCCCCATAGCCCAGACATGTGAAGAAAACAAGAGATTGCTGTCACATACAGGGAGTGAGCAGCACTTGCCAGATATTCCTTCTGCTTTAATATTGCAGTAGGTCTCTTAGCAGCCTCCCTGATAAGTTTTCATCTTGTCCTTTTGTCAGTTTTGGAGGGACATCCTGTTCTTGGTGATGCCACTATGGTGCCTCAGTTTCCCCAACTGTTGATGATGGTCTGTGTTCCATGGTACATTTAATGTTTTGGAAATTCTTTTGCCCCCTTCTCCTGATTGATACATTTTGACAGTGAGTCCCCGTACATGCTTTGTAAGCTCATTGTGGACCATGGCTTCAGCAGTCGGACGAAACAAAGATGTCAAGAAAATCCTACTGATCTTTATTTGGGATTCATCAGAATCAAGTCATTCATGACAGCTGTATCATAATTACCTTTGAACATGAGTTTGAATTTGATTTGGTTAATTCTGAGCACAGTCACATGTCTTATTATAAGGGCATGCACCCTTGTATGTTATTGTATGTTTTTTCTTTCTTTTTTCCCTAAAACATTTCTATTTGTTTCTCACTTGTTTGTTTTTTTTATTGCTATATCACATGAAAGGTGGAAAAAGATCTGACATCACAAAAAAACTGCAATTTTAACAGGGGTGTGTAGACTTTTATATCCACTGTAGATAGTATATAGGGCCACCTATTAAGTACACCTCCCTAAAATGGTAGTTGTATAATTATCAACTCACATCTCGGTGTATAATATATGGTAACATCATGTTACAGAGCCCCTTAGACTGACAGCCAGCATATCACTTTAAAAACTGACTTGGACATAACTGCCATATGTGATCCGTCATTTGCAATCTCTTTACCTTCCATTGTTTGACCTCAGATGGAGAGAATATCTGAAAAGGCTGGGAATCGGCATTTGCTTAAGATCCTCATCTATCCTGGTGCAGGTCACCTGATTGAGCCACCCTACACACCACACCACAGAGCCTCCAACTTCATGGTTGCTGGCAAGGAGAAAGGTATGTACAGTCATGTGGAGAAAGCTGCGTGCAGATTTCAACAGATATCAACACCTATTGACAATGAATTTATCACCATGATATGTACAGTATATACTCTGTGTGTGTGTGTGTGTGTGTGTGTGTGTGTGTGTGTGTGTGTGTGTGTGTGTGTGTGTGTTTGTGTGTGTGTGTGTGATTTCACAGTGATCATGCTTTGGGGTGGACAGACCAGACAGCATGCATATGCACAGGAAGACTCATGGGAGAAGATTTTGGACTTTTTACACCAACACCTCTGCTATGCAACTCCACAGGCCTGACTGTAGTGGTGTGAGATGTTGTTTTGCTCTGTGTAAATGATAATAGAAAAATAAACAGAATAACTCTCAAAATGTCTGTCACGCTTCTTCACTACCACATCATTAAAACAGAGAGGAATCGCGTGTAAACCTCATACAGATCACAGTGCACAAAGTTTTAAAATGTGTAAATAACCTAAATAAAAAGACATTAATTAAAAGAAATTTAGTTAACAGAACAGAACTGACTGAATTAATCAGCTTTATTTGTCTGTAGATGTAAGAGCAGCCAGCGAAAAAACTGAATTTCTAAAATTTGTATAAAATGCAAATTCATATATTAAGGGTAAAACAGAGTATGAACACATTATTATGATTGAACAGATAATGCTTCCTAAATAAATATGCAGATACAGTTTTTGTTTTTTTGTTTGTTTGTTTGCTTGCATGCTTGCTTTAAGAAAGCTTGGTAAATGTCACAGATTAAATTTTGTGTTATGAGTTCTGCAAATTTTGTGTTGAGTGCTACTTCCTTTTACCAGTAGGAGGCACTATAACTAGAAGCCATTGCTTATACTGTAATGTTAAAACCATGATCAATACTATATTTACACAATACATATGAAATGTCAGCCACATTGCATGATGCATAGTGAAATTATACAATGATTTATGTTCATGCATTATCATATATTAACTAATTGCATAAACATGGTGTTGCCTTTTAATATACACAATAACATTAGACACTATGTGCCCAAAAGTTTGTAGACATCAGAACATCAAACCCATATGTGTGTCTTCCATAAAGTGTGGGCACAAGGTTGGAATCACACAAGTACGTGTCTTTACAGCATTACAATTTCCCTTTAATGGAACTGAGAGGTCCAAACCTGTTCCAGCATGACAATGCCCCTGTGCACAAAGTGAGATCCATGAAGACATGGTTTCCCAAGGTTGGAGTGGAAGAACTCAAGTGGCCTGTACAGAGTCCTGATGTCAAGTCCATTGAACACCTTTGGGATGAACTGAAACTCCGCCTGCACCCCAGACCTCCTCACCCAATATCAGTGCCTGATCACACTAATGCTCTTGTGGCTGAATGATCAAAAATCCCCACAGCCACCCTCCAAAATCTAGTGGAAAGGATTCCCAGAAGAGTGGAGATTATTATAACAGAAAAGGGGGATTAAAACGGGGTGTTTAAAAAGCACATGTGGGTTGTGATGGCCACAAGCCTTTGGCCATATAGTGTAATTTTGCATCTTGAATGTCTTGGGGTAGCAATGTCAAAATTTGATGTGAATCTCAGGATTCTTTTAGGAGGAGAATTTAAAGGAGTAACAAGGACTTATTAATAAGTCCCTGTATAGTATTAGTATTAAGAATATTATAATCCCTCAAATAGAAATATTAAGACCTTCAATATATAAAGTTAATTTGCTCACTTGCCAGTTGAGTGCGCTATGACAGTCACTCACTATAGGCATGTGCATGTGAGTAAGCCCCATAATTTAACATGCATGAGAAATTTGGACCACATCAATAAATATACAGTCCGCTCTGAAACTATTGGAACGGCAAGGCCAAGTAATTTTTTAATGCTGTAGGCTGAAGACATTTGGGTTTGAGATCAAAAGATGAATATGAGAAGAGTTTCATCGTTCATTTTAGAATTTCAGCTTTTATTTCCTGGTACATGTAGATGTGTTATCATATAATACCACCCAATTTGTAGGTGAGCAAAAATATTGTAACATGTGACTGACAGGTGTTTCTTGTTACCCAGGTGTGTCCTGTTAGATTGATTGTTAAAACAATAAATAGCTCTGAACATCTACTTTTGGTTTTAGCCTTCAGTTTCACCTGTGAAGACTGTATTTGTTGTTAAAACAGATAATCCTACATGAAGATCAGAGAGCTGTCTATGGAAGAAAAGCAAACCAATTTGAAGCTGAGAAAACAGGGAAAATCAACCAGAGGCATTGCACAAACATTGGGCATAGCCAATACAAAAATTCAGAATTTCCTGAAAAGGAAAGAAACCACTGGTGTACTGAGCAACAGACAACGAATGGGTCAGCCAAGGAAAACAACAGCTGCTGACAGAAATATTGTGAGAGCTATGAAGAAAACCTCCAAAACAATAGTCAGTGACATCACCACCAATGTCCACATGGCAGGGGTGAAGGTATCACAATCCACTGTTCGAAGAAGACTTTGAGAGCAGAAATATGGAGGCCATACCACAAGATGCAAACCACTCTTCGGCAGTAAGAATCGGAAAGCCAGATTAGCAAAAAAGTGCAGATATGTGCCACAAAGTTCTGGAACCAAGATTAACCTCTACCAAAGTGATGGAAAGGCCAAAGTGTGGAGAAAGAAAGGATCTGCTCATCATCCAAAACATACAAGCTCATCTTTGAAACATGGTGGAGGTAGAGTCATGGCTTGGGCTTGTATGGCTGCTTCTGGAACAGGCTCACTAATCTTTACTGATAATGTAACTCATGATGGTAGCAGCAGAATGAATTCAGAAGTTTACAAGAACATTTTGTCTGACAATTTACAGACAAATAAATCCAAATTAATCAGAACCAACTTTATCATACAGCAAGACAATGATCCAAAAGGCACTGCCAACTCAACAAAGGACTTTATCAGAGGAAGGTTCCAGACTGGCCAAGTCTATCACCAGACCTTAACCCAATTGAGTAGCATTTCACCTCCTGAAGAGGAGATTGAAGGGAGAAACTCCCCAAAACAAACAACACCTGGAAAAGCATCACAAAAGAAGAAAGGAACAATTTGGTGATGTCAGTGAGTCACCGGCTTGATGCAGTTATTGCAAGCAAGGGATATGCAACCAAATGTTAAGTGTTATTTACTTTCATTTACTTCAAGACTTATCTGTTCCTATATTTTTGCTCACCTAAGATTAGATGTAAATAGCAGGAAATAAAAGCTGAAATCCTAAACCCTCCCCTCATATCCGTCTTTTGATCTAAAACACAAATGTTTTTGGTGTATAGCACAAACAAATGAATTGGCCTTGCCGTTCCAATACTTTCAGATGGGACTGTATATTTATCTATTTCAAAAATATACAGTACTCTGCAAAGATTTTAGGCACATGAAAAGAAATGCTGTAGAGCAATGATACCTTCAAAATAATGAAATTAAATGTTTTTACATTTTAAAAAAATACTGTAAAGAGCAGTAAACAGTAGTAAATGAAACAACAATCAATGTTTGGTGTGACGAAAAAATAAAAATAATAGTCTCCAGTACAATTAGTGTAGTTTTATAAGGAAATGAGCTGGTAAGTTTTATTGAGCATCTTGCAGCACCAGACACAGTTCTTCTGGAGAGTTTGACTTTCGCACTCTCTTCTTATTTTTGCAGCAAAACCCAGCAGCCTTCATTGTGTTTTTTGTCTGAAAAGTGTCTCTTACGTAATATGCTGCTTTCTTTAATGACATACAAACATTTTTTTTTAAATATAATAAATAAAATAAAAAATAAGTGCAGTGCTGTAATTTTGTATCTTCAGTGAATGAAGTGTTGTATTTTATTTTCAGTGAACGGAGGCAAGACCAATCAGACAGGGTTTTCAGGAAAATATGTGGAAATACTCCTGTCTTATTGGATGACAGGTCTCTAGCTCATATTGTCAGTTATTTTGATGGGAAAATGGATATACACTGATTTTTTTTTTTTTTTTTAACCATTAAAGGGGTCTAAGATGAAACACTCTCATGAAACATCCTCACTTGCTGAGCAGGAAAACAAGGTGTGTAAATGTCTATATGAGTTCCAGTTTACGTGAACACGGGCGTCATTTCCGGGTGGGACATGTCCCCACCACTTTTTGCCAAAGTCACCACTTTTTAAAAGTCACCAGTAGAAAACCATCTACAAACCATCACTCTTCATAATATAATTCATACATGTAACATAAATATAAACGCCGGCCAGAACATCAGTTCTTCATCCACCAGGTGGGCATTTCGCTCTATTGTTTGATTGGATGGGGGAAATTGATGTGGGTGCGAGTCTGATGGACGTAATTCTTCCAAGTTCGGCATCACACCTGCTTTAGCTAGCAAGTTGTCCTGGTACTAAAAAATACATGCAAGTAATTAGAAGTAGAATCTTAATACACACACAAGAATTATGTAATTAATGGGTACGTTGTAGCTGAGCTGACAATGTAAAGGTAAGTTTGCTATTTATCTTGGGTGTTTTGATTGGTCTGCTGTATGACCTTGCTAGGTGTTGTGAAAATATTTTATGTAATGTTTTGGTCATTCTGATTTTAAAAGGAAACGCTGTTTTCCCTCAGAAACTCGGCCAGGCATCGAGTAAATTTTTTTCCACTCTCTCCTCTGACAGCCGTGCTCTGAATGTCACGGAATTTAATGACAATCCCAGATACAGAATTGACTGTGTGGGAGTCAACACACACTTTTCGGTGTTTAATTCTAACCCCAGTTTCCGCATGTGTTC
The DNA here is from genome assembly GCA_023630585.1 of Cranoglanis bouderius. Lineage (NCBI taxonomy): Eukaryota > Metazoa > Chordata > Actinopteri > Siluriformes > Cranoglanididae > Cranoglanis > Cranoglanis bouderius. Next base: position 15,754,674 of record CM042538.1, on the reverse strand, counting down.
CTAGAGCGCTACCGTGTGCTCTCTCGCTTTGCGCTCTGACTGAGCTGTCAACAGCCAGTCGTCTATGTACGTAGCGAGGCGAATGCCTTTCTCTCTGAGCGGAGCCGCTTCCGTGCACTTGACAAACCCTCGGGCTGATGGACAGGCCGAAAGGAAGAACTAAATAAAGTTCTTCCTAAAACTAAACAACTAAATATGTCACCCCCTGGAATGCAAACCTCAAGAATTTTCTATGCGGAGGGTAGATTCTTATGTGGAAATAAGCGTCCTTCAGGTCGATGGGGTTGTGAACCAATCGCCTGGCCGCACTAATTTCAGGAGTGTCGAATGGGTGAGCATTCTGAACCTGTATTTCCTTAGGTATGTGTTCAGTGCACGCAAGTCCAATATGGGGCGGAGAGCTTCCGTCCCTTTCTTCGGAACAAGAAAGTATCTCGAGTGAAAACCGCTCTGGTTTTGCTCAGGTGGAACCACCCTTATTGTTCCCCTGTTCAGCAAAGAGGAAATTTCCTCTTGGAGAACATGTGCCGACTCTCTCCGCACCCGAGAGTGAATTACTCCTCTGAATCGTGGGGGGGAGGTCTGTACCCGAACCGTATCGTCCTTAAAACCCAGTGGGACTGTGTGCGTGTTCGCCAGTGGTTTATGTGTAGCGCTCTGTCGCCATCTAGTGGCTGAGTTGTGAGTGAGTCCGTGGTCTGTACTGCGCATGCGCGGGCACATGCCATTTGGACAGAGTGTAGGTGGTTCACCATTCTCAGCGGAGCGGTGGCTCCCCAAGTTGGTGTTATAACATGTTCTGTCAGTAAGTTTTGCAACATTTTACTTATTTTTTTTTTAAACATTGCAAGCTTTATTAGTGTTTGTGCATGTGAGGTGCTTGTGACTAGTGGGTGGGAGTGCACCACTGCACCATCTCTCGCTCTTTTCACTGTACCGAATCCACTGGCCCAACCGGGCTTGGATTCCCACACAGAACATTTTGGAACATTGGAACTCGCTCCCTCCTGAACGCTGAGAAACTGAGGGGTGGGAGCTGACGAGACTGGGGGCTGATAGGCTCCCATCCCCCGAGTAACGCCATCAAACTGCCTTCTTCTTTCTCCTCACTCCCTGAGGGGGCTGAGGTGCTGGCGGGGCCACCTGGGCTGTGCCGGGTGTAAAGTTTCTCCTGGGCCAGGCAGGTTTCTGCTCTGGAGGTCCGCTGTGACCCGCTGCATTCGCCTGTGGCCTGTGGGGCAGGGGGGGTGCAGCCTGCGTCTTTCTGGGCAGGCAGAGCTGTAGAGCTTCATCATCCCTCTTTTTCTCCTCGCATCTGCATCCGTGTCAGGGCTAAGCCGAATATGCCCCCCGAGACAACCGGTGCATCTAAAATGGCTTCCTTCTCCCGGTCAGACAAGTCGGTCAAATTAAGCCAGCGTCCTCTCTCCTGGATGACCATTGTGGCCATGGCCTTACCTGCAGCTTGGACTGCGCATCTCTGAAGACAAAGGGAGAGATCCGTAACAGCACAGATCTCGCCCCACTCTGCCTGGCCTGGCGTGGCAGACACTCATCCTGCAGCTCCGCTCAGTATGCGGTCAGCATGGAGATCGCGTTCAAAGCTCAAACGGAGAGAGTGACTGCTTTATAGGCGCGTTCCATCATGACCGACTGGAATTGATCCGCCTTAGATGGCAGCATCGGGATTGCAGCCGCCGTGCACCTTGGGTGCAAATGTACTGCTACTAATAGTTCCATGGGAGGTATGCGGAGAAGGCCCTCCTTCTCCATTCCCTCCACATCAAGGGCAGATCCCCCTTGGATGGGCATTTTCCCGGTGAACGGATTTTCCTTCCAGGTGGCCGCCACCTCTTCCAAGAGCTCCGGAAAATTGGAAGGAGCTGTCTTGCTGCCCGCTTCGCTCTCGGCAGCCTTTTCCCCTCGTAGTGTGACTTTGCAGCCTCCGCTACCACAGTCGGCCATGTAATATTGAGTTTTTCCACAATGCGTTTGCACACGTCCTGCAGATCAACACTAAGAAGCAGAGAGGGAGGCATCCCGCTCGCCCCTTCCTTGGATCCCGCTGCGGCAAGGGTTTGTGCCGGCTGCGCGAGGGGAAGAAAGAGGGAGCTCTCAAGATCTTCTTCTTCGTCAGAAAGAAGAAAATCCGAGGGTCCCTCTTCCTCAAAGTCAAGCACGTCCTTCTCATCCTCATCCATGCTGGGCATATTGGAGAGAGGGGCACATGCATCGAGCTGGCCACCCCAGAGCAGTCCCACCATGGTGGGCAGCTCCACAGGAATGGATACCTGTGGGGTGACACCCGGAGCGGGGCTAGCCGACACGAGGGGGTCCTGGCCCGACAGGCTAGCTTGGCGTGCTAGCTTGTGACGAAGGCTCTTCGTAGTGAAGCGCACACAGTGCCCACGCAAACCGGGGCTATCAACAGCCGCCTGGGCATGTTTCAGCCCGAGGCATGCAGAGCAGACCTGGTGTCCTTGCAAGAAATTTTATTCCCGCACGAGCAGAGCCAGGAAGAATCCCCTACAATAGCCGAAGCACTGTGCATTGCTGTAGAGTCGAGGTATTAGTGGTACTACAATAAGCTGGAGTGCAAATTGCAGAAGTAAAGCGAAGAAGAAATGGCTTGGTGGCCAGAAAATCGCCAAAGAACACATTACCGAGAAGATTAGCCAGCAGCTAGCGTGGAGGCTAGCAGTTGACAATCTGAAGTAGTTCAGGCTTCTGGAATGAAGTGAGAAGACATTTTTGAATGCAAGAATGACGTAGTGCTGCTCGTTTTATACTGGAGAGGGGAGTCACTCCAAGACACAAGCGTCATGCCTGCCAGCCAATATGGGCTGGTGTAATGTAATAGGGCGTTAGAGGAATACGCGGAAGGGGCATATCCCATAGTGAGACGCCAAAAGGGATGCTTGAAAGAGAACCGTCAGCCAGCAAATTCCGGACAATTACAGGCAATTGAACATAAATATATAGTTAGTGGGTGACAGATGACATGTCTGTTTTGTGGATTTAAGCTTAGGTGCATGGAATTAAATGATGGGTTTAATTTGTTTTGATAATTTCAGAACATTTTGTGACCATGGCAAATTTGCTTTTATACTGGACATTCGCTGCACATTTGAGATTCTCTCTTCTATTTCTCAACAAATAAACACACAAAAAGGACAAAATGTGTATTTTCTTACTCCGGAGTGGGCAGAGAACCAAGTACAACTGAACATATTTAAAAAATTTTCTCCTGTTAAAGCCATCTCTCAGCAACACAGGTCATCAGCGCTTTATAGTAATGGAGGCAGTAAGGGACCATCTAAAAAGTGCATGACCTGAGCAACTGTTTAAGATTCTACCAACATTATAGTCATGTACTTCACAGGATATCTAACGTATTGCAGTGTTAGGATTCAGTATTTGTTTATTTCCTTTACAGCATATGTTTTATTAATGATTATTGATGATATATTTTTTTTTTTTACACATATAAACTTATTGTGTCATATAAAACCCAGGGTTAGTCATAGCAACTACAGCAAAATGCTGTTTTATTGCTAATTTTTTTTCTGTAAATAAATAGAAATTGTATGATTCACACTATATTATACTCCATTCCTCTTATCAAAGACAACTCTATTTTGGAAATAACTAAGGTATTGTTTGTTTAAAAAGATTGATTAATTAATTAAGTAAGTAAGTAAGTAAGTAATCAATCAATCAATCAATTAATTAATTAATTAAATGTTTAATAAAAACTTATTGCTTGTAGGAGTTACACATGTAAAACCAAATGTACTATGATACAGCTTATTATTGCTATCAACTACAGCAAATAGAATTTGAAATCTGTTTTTAATTATTTTTATTTTATTATCATTTAAAAACAAAAAACAGTTTTATGATGCTTTTTTTATTTTGCAAAAGAGATAAGCAAATTAAATGTAATAACTTTTTGACTGTAGGAGTGTGAAACCAAATGCATGATGATAGCATTTATTATTGCTAGGAAGTACAGAAAATTGATTTTTAAAAACTATTTGTATAAAGAAAAACAATAAAAATTCAAAAGCTTTTTCAATGGCTCTGACTCGCTCTCTCGGTTTCTCCAGAGCCCGTCTACTAGGCCTATTAGAAATTACCATTGAACTCTCTCTCGCTTGCTCTAAAAAAATAATAAATTTAAAAAATCAATTTCCGGGATATTGTATATAATTTGCTACCGTCAGGGAGCCGCTAATAAAATGCGGGAGAGTTGGGCTGTCTGCTAATAACTAACATTGTCATTATTGTTGAGTGGATCTCCTAGGCTTGAGTGGAAACTGAAACTTAATCGCGGCTTTGAGAGCACTTGTTTGCACTTGTGTAATGGGATTTAACCAGTGATCTAACTTGCGGACCACTGATTCATCGAATCTGCTTGCTTGCGGTCTGTGTTCTTCCGGTTTTATTTTGTAGTAACGAAGATGCTTAGTGGAAATGTATCGGAGTAAAAGCATTCATAAAAGTGAAAGTTGACAGAAATATAAAAACTCAAGTAAAGTACAGATTCTCCCAAAAATACTTAAGTACTGTAATGAAGTATTATTACTTTGTTACATTCCATGACTGAAAATGACCTGCGTAAAAAAGGTGAAAATGAAACAGAAAGATAAAGGAGTATACAGACAAGAAAAGGAGTGCACTGCAAACTAACTTCCAACCAGGTAAAGAAGTGAGAGTAAATAAACCCTGGATGATCAAGAAAGGTGAACAAAGATACACTAAACCACAGATAGGGAAGGAAAAGACAGGACCAAATACCTACCTGCTGGAGGATAGCAGAAACTGGAATGCCTCGTGCCTTTCGGCACTTCCAGACTCTATTCCTGTGGCAGAGTCAGAAGGAGTACGCAAAGTCTCCCTTCCCTCCTCTGAGCATGTGACTGATGACACTACATTCATACGAACCAATAGACATAGAAACCCTCCTGCATGGATGAAAGACTTTGTGATGTAAAATTGATTTTGATAAGTACCAAGAAATGTTCGATTTACATGTTCGAAACAGTACTACGGAGCCCCCGAAGTGACCTCTGCAAAAAAAATATATATCACAGAGACTTTTGCGTGCACACGAGAAAGTTTCACGTGAGCACAAGAAAAGTTTCTCGTGCACACGCGTTACAGTTTCCGGTGTGTGTATAGCTCTCTTCCGTTTGTGTCATTGCCATCGTTCATTTACACGTAAACAAACCGAGAGCATGGATGCGCATGAATTTATAAACATATATTTTAAAGTTGGCCTTCAATACAAAGACATTACTTCTGTTCTTGCTTCCCGACATAGGTATGTAATCACAGAGCAACATGATGCAAACGGAAGACAGCTATACACACACCAGAAACTGTAACGCGTGCAGTTCCTGTAGCATTTCAGTCCTTGGTAGTGCAACTGAAGCAAACAATCAACTATGGGTGGCAAGGCACTGTCAAAACATCTCCGGTATAAAGTTGTGGACAGGCACAAGTCAGGAGATGGATACAAAAAAATTTCAAAGGCTTTATCAATGCCTAGAAGCACAGTGAAGTCTGTTATTAAGAAGTGGAAGGTATTTGGTACAACACAGACCCTCCCTGGATCAGGACGTCACTCCAAACTGGATGAAAGAGCCAGGAGGAAAATGGTTAGAGAGGCTACCAAGAGGCCTACAGCAACTCTGAAGCAGTTGCAGGAATTTATGACAAAGAGTGGTCATTGTCTGCATGTGACAACAATATCACAAATTCCCCAAAAATGTGGCTTGTATGGGCGGGTTGCAAGAAAAAAAGCCACTCGTCAAGAAAGGCCACATGCAGTCACGACTGAGCTTTGCCAAAATGCACCTTGAAGATTCAGGTCAGATGAGACTAAAATTTAATTATTTGGCCTCAACACTAAACGATATGTCTGGCAGAAATCCATTACAGCTCACCATCCAAATAACGCCATTCCTCCAGTAAAGCATGGGGGTGGTAATATCCTGTTATGGGGGTGTTTCTCTGCAATAGGGACTGGAGCACTTGTCAGGATAGAAGGGAAATGGATGGGGCAAAATACCGTCAAATTCTTGAGGAAAATCTGCTGCCTTCTGCCAGAAAGTTGTCAATGGGAAGAAGGTTTACCTTCCAACATGACAATGACCCAAAGCACACAGCAAAACTGACCACACAGTGGTTGAAGGAGAAAAAGGTGAATGTCCTTGCATGGCCTAGTCAGAGCCCAGACTTAAACCCCATTGAAAATCTGTGGAATGACTTGAAGACTGCAGTCCACAAACGGTCACCATCAAATTGAACTGAACTTGAGCAGTTCTGCAAAGAAGAGTGGGCAAATATTGCAAAGTCTAGATGTGCAAAGTTAGTAGAGACATATCCCAACAGACTAAAGGCTGTAATTAAAGCAAAAGGTGGTTCAACAAAATGGGGGGTGATCCTTTTTCCAACTCAATGATTCTGTTTTTTAATTTTTTTGTATATTTCTCTGACATGTTGGTGTTATATCTTTCACTTGGATAAGTTGCACTGAGTAAATGCAGCTGGATAAAACAAACTGTGTCCGTCTTCATTTCAGGCCGAAACGCAACAAAGTGTGATTATTTTAAAATTAATTATTTTCTAAAATTCTTTTCTATACCCACTGTATATATAAAGCTATAAAGACATGATACAAATGGAATCCATCATTATTAGCTACACACATAGTATCACACAGAAAAAGATTCCCTATATTTTTAAAGGCTATGGGAATCTCAGACTAGTAAGAGATCAGAAAAAAAAAATGGCACAAACAAATTTCAGTTCAGTTACTATAACACAAGTTACAGCAACACAAAGTGCTACAACTGTAGCTGATTTTGTTTGCCAGTAAGATAAATAAACATTAAGCAGAAAAAGCTGATGTACAGTTTTTGTGTTGTACTGTATAAAGCAAACACTCCAAAATCCCCAGATTCTGAAATAATTTCTTAAAGGAATTCCTTCAGGTTCAGCAGTGAAACAGTTCACTTGTAGCTGATAGTGTTAGGGCGACTCCCTGGGTTTGGCAGTGTGCTTCTGTTCCTCCGACATGTTTTAGTATTTTGGGCGTGGGTTTTGCATATTGTGTTGCCAGATTGAAGAAGACTCACCTCTTTGGGTTGCAGGAAACTGTACTACATCTTAACCAATTTTGCAGGAGCGTAGCCAGACGTTTTACAATGGGGTGACCAGGTAATTCATTTATTGGGGTGGCAAGCAAGGGTGGGGCAAAAATACTAATTTACATCCACAGAAAATTACATGTAGAAACCCCATCTGTCTATGGCCTGAGTAGAGCCCCCATCTGTCACAAATAGCATATAGCTAAGCAACAACTGTTTGTCAACTAGCGTGTTACAAAAAAAAAGTCATAGCTAACATAACAGTAGACTACATCTTATGAAGTATGCTAGTGTTATGGATTCGATATCATTAGTTAATGGTAGCTAATAATGAACTGAAGAAACCAAAAGGTTTTTTTTTTCCCTTCAAATAATGAAAATGATTAAACTAAAAAAGTTTAACCACTGTTTCCTCACCTGTTTGTTCATTGTGGTAAGTGGGGCCATAGTTAGAATAGTTTCTGAGTTATCCAGCTAAACTTGCTTTTGCTTGCCCAGCGTTACACTCACTGATGTTCCTTGCACTGGCTAATGATGAAACATAGTCATTTCCCAGAGCTGTTGTAATAGGTGTTCCATTATTATTTACACTATTCTTTCACAGCGATATTTACCGAGTTGATCAATTTCACTTCATAAGGCATTGGCAATCGCACTGAATAATAATAATAATAATAATAATAATAATAATAATAATAATAATAATAATCCATATAACAATAATAAAGTATTATTTACCCTAAATAAATTGGTTAAATAGATAATAAATATATTATAATAAATAATAATAATAAATAAATAAATATTTATCATTAAAAAAAATTCTTTTGAACACGATTGACACTGGGATATCAACTCTAAATAATAGATAGATGGGAAATATGCACAGAAGTTTAACACATACAGTAGCCTAACCTGAAATCAGGATTAACATGAGGACACTGGAGTCCCTGAGTGTAATCTTAATCTTCATGTAATCTTCATTTGCTATTCATCATAAAGATTTATTTATGTCCACAGCACAGAGAGCATGTTTGCATCCCTGGATCATCGCTATCTAATTTATGCACACATGAGCATTTGCGAGGTTTTTATTAATGTGATGGAAGTTTGAACAGCTGTTTGTGATGGAAAAACTACACGCCATTTGGATAGATCTGGCAACCCCGCTCCTCCCTGGAGCGTTTTCCTCGCTCTGATTCTCACGCACAGCGGTTTGACTGTGAGAGCATCCGCACTGAGTTATGCTGCACGAGCTTTCACAATAAACACGAATCAAGCATCAAGCTGAATGCAACAATGTGGATTTTACAGTGTGCCATGATTTGGGGTAAGTTTTAATAACTTTCTGTCTATAACCGAAGGTCTATTTATGCGATGAATGTAATTAAATAACCTGATAACGGACAGCGCAGAGATGGTAACTTTTTCCATATTTAATCGCATCTGGTGTGTGTGTGTGCGCGTGCGTAGGATTAAATGTCCTTCATACGAATTCGCTCATTGGAGAACAAAACAAAACAAAACAAACAAACAAACAAACAAACAAAAAAAAAAAACCTCCACTGTGCTGAACAGCTAAACCAAACAGCTAGTAATTAGTTCATTAGCTTTATTTTATGAAGAATGAAATGTATACATTTATGTTTTTCAGTGAAGAATAAATGTTTAAATAGTTTTTAACCATTAAGAACCAAAACATTGACGTTGCATTCCATACTTTATGGTCAAACATTTATTTAGGTACCTGTATGTATGTATATGCTGATATTTAATTACTATTATCCTTTATAGGCTATATAGAAGTGTATATTTGAGAAGGTTTGATCTACAATCTGCAGTCTAAATCAATCTGCACCTAACTTTGAAGAAAGAAAAAAAACCTAGATCCTGTTCACTCTATAGGCACATACCCCTGCTGGAAAAAACAAACAAAACAATAGAAACCATCACAGAAATTCTAATGGTTTCCACTATAAATCCCATTATAAACCATCAGCTAACCATTAAAACCATTACCATTGCCATTATTGGTTCTTAATGGTATCCACTAGACATAACATGCCATCAATAGAAGGCAACAAATTAGCATTAGAGACCCACAGGAACCATTACAGTTTCCATTAAAACCAATACAGTTCCCATTATAACCATTAAAACCATTACACATTCTATTAGGGTTTCTATTGGATTTTTTTTTTCAGCAGTGATGACAAGCAACAATCAAGTGTTTTATCTATAGGCTTAACTTATTTACACTTCAAGTGCACTGTCTTTAAATAAAAGTATTAATCTAGAGTCTTAATCCGAGGATGAATCTTAAAAAGCTACTAGTGCTTAAATCTAACTTCCCTCTTCTGCATATACGTGAGCACACAGATGCCCACAACTGGCTAGTATCACTCTAATTGATTCCATCCTTCCCACAGAGAGAGCAGAGAGTGTTTTGCTCTCTTACACTCCTAAATAAAGACACCTGTGGCTTCTTTGGGATTCAATCTACTACAAAACTACAATCTTCCAAGGTGTCGAAAAAAATTTTGACTGGTATTTCCAAGATAACGAGGGGACAATAGTCATAGATAGTCTATGGTCAAGTTGGACAATCTGAGGTTTGCAAATGCAATTGTGTGTTTTAATGTCTGTATAAACACTCTGATGACAAACTGCACTACTTCTGGTCCCTTTACAAGCAGTAATACATACTTGACTTGATGAAGCAGAACAATTAAATTAATTGCGATCATCAGTGTGATCATGATGGCCCATTAGGTAGCGTTGGTGGCTCACAGCTCCAGGGTCCTTCAATCTTGAGCTCTATTTACTGCAGTATATGGCCAAAGGTTTGTGGACACCTGACCATCACATATGTGCTCCTTCCCATTCTGTTGGAGAGCACACAATTGTATTCCCTTCACTGGAACTAAGAAGCCCAAAACTGTTCCAGCATAACAATGCCCCTGTACACAAAGTGAGCTCCATGAAGACAAGGTGTGTGAAGTTTGGTGTAGAAGAACCCGAGTGTCCTGCACAGAGCCCTAACCTCAATACCACTGAACACCTTTGGGATGAACTGTAATGCAGGCTGCACCCAAGACCTCCTCACCCATCACCAGTGCCTGGCCTCACTAATGCTCTTGTGGCTGAATGATCACAAATCCCCATAGCCACACTCCAAAATCTAGTGGAAAGCCTTCCCAGAAAAGTGGAGGTCTTATAGCAGCAAAATGGCAAATAAATCTGGAATGGGATGTTCATAAAGCACATATGGATGAAACCTTTTTCTTATTGTTCTCCTGTAGCTTTGGGTTTGGCTGTCCCTGCACAGCTTCTTCCTGACACTAACAATATGTGTTCAGAGGGAAGCTGTTACCCTGCCACAGGTGACCTGCTGATCGGCAGAGCTCATCACCTGACAGCCTCGTCCACCTGCGGACTCCACTCTCCCGAACCCTTCTGCATCGTCAGCAGCCTAGAGGTAACAAAACTGAACACTCTTCTAAGATCAGCATTATACCTCCATATTTATTACATGAATAATAAAAAAAACTATCCATAATGGATTAATCTAATTAAACTGGTATGTAAAGCTCGATGTACTAAGATGCCCATTACGAAGATTACCAGTTTTGAAATACCTGTTACGAAGACTTTCCAGATCAAAACGAGATAAACCTGACTTGATAGACCAAATCCAACAGAAAAAAAGATTTTGGGTGAACTAGAGTACTTGTTAGCTACATTAGCATTGCAGCTTCAGCACAAAACCAAATAAGCAAAATTTGGACTCTGAACATCACAACTGATTGACTACATTTAGGCTAAGGAGGAAAGTTGTGTAAATCTTTTGCTGAACCATTCGACTTAACTTGGATCCTGCTCGTAAGTCCCTTTGCTAAACGTGTGAATTAGATCACTGCCCCAAAGCAGAGCGATAAATAAATGCAGAATAAAATAAAGACTAGAAATCTGCTATTTATCTAATTAATTTAATTTATCTAATATCTGTCAGCAATATGTCTCTGATCTATGTTATACATGCAGCTTTTTTGTTGTTGTTGTCTCTATTCTGTCTGGAAAAAAAAAAAAAAAAAAAAAAAAAACCTTTCTGGACAACAGTTGTCCCCTTTGTCGAGTTTGTGATGTGCAGAGGATGATTTATTTCTGTCAGAATGTCCCAACCGCCCTCAGGCGTCTTTCCGAGCTCTTTGACATGCCACTATAGTCCACACTGAGAACGTTCTGTGTATTCAGAGCGAATAAGAAGTGGGTGTTGAGTCTTGTGTCTCGCAATGTGGGTATGTAGACATATGCACACATAGTCGTTCATACATAGTCTGTGTTAGTAAACATATTAGAGAAGACAGAGAACACCCTAATGACACAGTTGCTCTAACAGCACATACTCCATGGAAGTAAATGTGTTAGATAGGAAACCTTTTTCCTCCATATAACTAATTCCACCCCATTTATGTATATTTCTTTTAAGTTGCATTTTAAGTAAAAGAGGTTTGAGCTGTGGGCGAGCTAATTTTGATGCTGGAAAATGATCAAAGTGGGAAAATGTTTAGGTTTATGTTATACTTTCTTGAAATCATACTGGAAAAGAAATTAATCAGTCTCTCCAGGATTTTGTGATCGCAGAAATTAACGTAAAATCAAGCAAACGCCACAATATTCGGAGGAGTTTGCAATTTTTCAACATTTTCTAGATTTTCCACAGATTTGGGCCAAGATACCTCATGTGACGTCATCACAATGAGCATTCAGTCAAAGCCGCCTTTGATTCATGTGCGTCGAGCATGAGTACAGCTGAAAGGTCTCATTTACCAACAAACATCATTGCGACAGACCGTGCAAAACAATTTCATGCAATTGTAATTTCGCCAATTCAGGTAGTTTTCTTTTGAGAAGAACATTTCATTTTTTCTTAGTATTTCCTTAATAATTTTTCCTTTTCTTCGAATCTAGAAAGTAAACATAGCAAATGTTTTCCAAGATAATTGGCCAACTTAGCTAGTAATTCTTAAAGCAGTGTTATACAATACATGCCCAAGCTAACATTATTGACTTTCATAACCTTTAAAGCAGTGAAATAAAACTTTAAAATGTATATTTTACGCATGAAATGTTGTGCCACCTGTTGGTTTTTTTTTGTGGACAAAACATGACACACCATGACACAAGGTTTAAATGCTTCTTATTAATTTCATGTCTAACTATTTTTATGGACCAAAGATCTGGAACACATTACCAATAAACACTCATCATGCTCCATTTATCACTGATGAATGAAGCAGCTAAAAACATACAGTATATATTTTTTCAATTTAGCATTTACTGTAACTAGCATTTATTATTTGCTTTAATTTCACGGGCATGTTGTGTTTACATTATGTTTATATTATTTTAACTATTGTACTTTTACATAGCTTATTGTTACACATTTCTATATTTTTATCTTGTTATTTTCTTATTATTATTCTACTCATTACTAGAGTCATCTGATCCACATGTGCAAGTGTGGTATACAATATATGTGTATAAGCATGTAAAAATATGAGTAAGGGAGACAGTAACAGGTGCAAGACCAAAACATCTGGTGTACAGATTTTTCTACCCTGATTCTTGAATGCTTTTCTCGATCCACCTTCAGACTGAGAAGTGTTTTGAGTGTGACTCTCGGGAACTCTACAATGAGGTCACACACCCCAACAGCCACACCATCGACAACGTGGTCACAACCTTTACTCCCAACCGTCTCGTAACATGGTGGCAGTCTGAGAATGGTGAGTGTTCTGTCTGTGTATGAGGTTGTGGTGAAGATAAATAAACACATGACTAAGCATTCAATGTGAAGTGAATATCATAAAACCACACACCAGTTAGAAGTCCTAGCTGAGTGCTGAGCCTTTTCGATCCTGTCCTACTTCCTGTGGAATTACCCAGTGTCTCTTGGGGTGGGACCCCTGACCAGGGAAACCAGAGCAAAAGAGTTCAGCCAAGATGAAGAACAGAGGAAAGGGTGGGAACGAAAAAGAAAAAGAGAAAGGATGAGTGGTGCAGCTGGGTGTGGGAACATTTCAGTCTCTTTCCCACTAGAGTCTCTAGTGACCACTTTCCAGCACTGAATGATGGGATTCATGTGCAGATTTGCTCCATCACTAATTCATGATTTATTAGTGTGTCCTGGGTGTGGAATTATTGGAATTGTAGTTTTGGCTTCTAGAGAGAATTCATTTCTCATGACTCATAGGAAGAGTTCATTATAACCCTCATGATGTATTTGGGTGTAAATGACCCACTGTAAATTTTCACTAAAAGCAGATAATTACTAAAATTACTAAAACTAACCAAAACTGGATAGATACCTGGTCTTTTGCCTTCCTTCAACTATCCATTTTGGGTGAGCCTCTGCCCACTGTAACCTCAGATTTGTGTTCTTGGCTTATAATTATTATATCACATAATTTTATCATTTTAAAGATTTTTTTTTGCCTTTACCTTGGAAAAACTGTGATCTGCAATTTTATGTTGGGGATCTCTCTGTTTGTTTTAAGCTTCTGTTTACATCTTCCTGGACTGGAAATTAGCTCCACCCACTGCTGAAACATAGATGCTCAACTTCAACCCTTTCATCAGAGGGTATGGGGTCTCTAATGAGAGGACTGGGCTTGTGTGTTACATTGCAGCTTATCCAGAGATGTAGATGGAAGCACACATTTCATCAATAAACTAGATTGGCTCGTTAATTTGATGCACACGAGAACACTGAAACGCGTGTCCCATATATAACTACTAGTCAGTGGTTGGGTTTTTCAGTTTAGTCAGGTTCATGTATTGCATGCCACATAATATTTTCATGAGCACAAAGCTTATTTTACACCAAAAGCATTGCCACTGTATATGACCTCATACATTTTATTAATCCAATGTGATTTTTACTCCCACACTTTGTGGATGTATTACCTGTGTTTAGGTTATGGACATACACTGTCCTGAATGAAAGCTAATGCAATAATAATAATAATAATAATAATAATAATAATAATAATAATAATAATAATGTGACAGTTAAAATTATTATTGAATATTACATAAGTCAAGTTTATATGCATAAAACTACATTATACTGTACATAGTGACTGGGAAAAATCTCCTCTGACCTCATCTGCATCTCAGGTGAAATTATATAGTGCCGCGAGTCCAAGGTTGGTTTAAGTTGACTAGTGTTTGACAGTCTGAAAATAAAGGTGATGTTATCAAGTGTCCCATTTCTTCCATGTCTTATTAACACTCCCTGTACACACGCCTGCTATTAGGAGGATCCACAGTTATGAAAGGGCTTTTGGATCTTCCATTAATATTGATTATATTGCTAATAATGAAGACAAATTAAAATTTTTTCCCCCTTTTTTAAATGGTACTGTTGCATTTCTATAAAACATAAATGAATGTCCTGGGTCATTGGATGTTCTTTGCTAAGTATTGAAAAGAACTCAGCTAGATGAGAAATTAGAACATCTCTCTGACACACACTCAACTCTTTGTTTCTGTCACAGGAGTAGAAAATGTGACCATTCAACTGGACTTAGAAGCTGAGTTCCACTTCACACATATCATCATGACCTTTAAGGTAACTCACACACACACACACACACACACACACACACACACACACACACACACACAACACTGTGTCTATATACATGACGCGTTACCTCAGGAATCTCCTGCTTCTGAGGAATGTAGAATATACATGTAAGTGTGTTTCATCTTTCGAGTCAGTGTAAACTTTGTGCATTTTCTGTGTGTGTGTGTGTGTGTGTGTGTGTGTGTGTGTGTGTGTGTGTGTGTGTGTGTGTGTGTGATATGCTCTGCATACAGACGTTTCGTCCTGCAGCGATGGTGATTGAGCGCTCATCAGATTATGGGCAGAGCTGGCAGGTGTACCGTTACTTTGCGTTCAACTGCTCCGCTTCTTTTCCACGCGTCTCCCAGGGCCCAGTCAAGAGTGTTGATGATGTCATCTGTGATTCCCGGTACTCCACCATTGAGCCTTCAAAAGAGGGAGAGGTCTGCATAACACACACACACACACACACACACACACACACACACACACAAAGAGTTATACATTTGACTAAGGGTTAAAGTTATTCTCTTCAGTAAGTACACATACTGTGTGCTGTAGGCCAGAATGTTCTTGAAAGCTGTCAATACAGTGTCGTTTCGCTACCATTGAAACAAGCATAAATAACAAGACCAGGCCTATATTTATATTTTGCTTTTGCCTTCACTTTCATACTCATATAAAGAAGAACAAGAAATAGATTTACTCAGAAAGAAATGATGGCATGGAAATGTTAATTAAAAGCAGCAAAAACAGATCAAGATACAGATGTATGCATAAGTTTGGGCATCCCTGGCCAAATTATATATTTTGTTGGTTTTTGAAGTGAAAAGAAGTAAACACAACAGATTTTCATTTATGTTCATGTTCAGGACTGTGAGGGCCATTCCAAAAGCTTCAGCTTGCATTTCTTGACATTTACTGGAATCCATTCTTCTAAATACAGTACCTGTGCAGTGTTTTCTGTGCCACTGGCTCCCACACAACCCCAAAGCATAATAGATCCAGCCTCATGCTTAACAGTTGTCAAGGTGTTCTTTTCATCAAATGCTACTCCTTTTTTTTTTTTTTTTTTTTTTTTTTTTTTTTTTTTTTTTTTTTTTTTTTTTTACAAACATACCTGAGTTCCATTTTTACTTCATCATTCCACAGCATTGTTTCCTCTGGCTTATCTAGATATTGTTTTGCATACATCAGATGTTAAATTCTGTGATGTCACACATAATGTTTCGTTCTGATGATTCTTCCATGCAGATCATGTTTGTGCAAGCAACACTGCACAGTAAAACATTGAACCACCACTCAGCTAAACCTTCCTGTCATTTTTAATGACATTTTGGACAGTGGAAATTGTGAGCTAGAAGCACTGTGATATATATTTATAGCCTTTCTCTGCTTTGTAGACATCAGTCAACTTCATTTTCAGATCCTCAGTCAGCTGCTTAGAGCAGCACATGGTTGTTGAGTGTTAGCACAAGGTTTGAAGAGTCAGAGAATTTATTATTCCTATTGACAATTCTTGACCTTCCTAATGAGTCAGTTAAGGACTAACAAGTTAAATAAGTTAATTTAAGAATTTTGGACCCCACTGTATATACAGTGAGGGAAAAAATTATTTGATCCCCTGCTGATTTTGTACGTTTGCCCACTGACAAAGAATTGATCAGTCTATAATTTTAATGGTAGGTGTATTTTAACAGTGAGAGACAGAATAATAACAAAAAATCCAGAAAAACGCATTTATAAATTTATGAAGTTATAAATTGATTTGCATTTTAATGAGGGAAATAAGTATTTGATCCCCTATCAATCAGCAAGATTTCTGGCTCCCAGGTGTCTTTTACACAGGTAATGAGCTGAGATTAGGAGCTCTCTCTTAAATGGAGTGCTCCTAATCTCAGCTTGTTACCTGGATAAAAGACACCTGTCCACAGAAGCAATCAATCAATCAGATTCCAAACTCTCCACCATGGCCAAGACCAAAGAGCTGTCCAAGGATGTCAGGGACAAGATTGTAGACCTACACAAGGCTGGAATGGGCTACAAGATCATCGCCAAGCAGCTTGGTAAGAAGGTGACAACAGTTGGTGCAATTATTCGCAAATGGAAGAAACTGTCAGTCTCCCTCGGTCTGGGGCTCCATGCAAGATCTCACCTCGTGGCATTTCAATGATCATGAGAATGGTGAGGAATCAGCCCAGAACTACACGGGAGGATCTTGTTAATGATCTCAAGGCAGCTGGGACCATAGTCACCAAGAAAACAATTGGTAACACACTACACCGTGAAGGACTGAAATCCTGCAGTGCCCGCAAGGTCCCCCTGCTCAAGAAAGCACATGTACAGGCCCGTCTGAAGTTTGCCTGAATGATTCAGAGGAGAACTGGCTGAAAGTGTTGTGGTCAGATGAGACCAAAATCGAGCTCTTTGGCATCAACTCAACTCGCCGTGTTTGGAGGAGGAGGAATGCTGCCTATGACCCCAAGAACACCATCCCCATCATCAAACATGGAGGTGGAAACATTATGCTTTGGGGTATTTTTCTGCTAAGGGGACAGGACAACTGCACCGCATCAAAGGGACAATGGACGATTCTTCTCAAGAAGAAGCACATTAAGGTCCTGGAGTGGCCTAGCCAGCCTATCCCATAGAAAATCTGTGGATGGAGCTGAAGGTTCGAGTTGCCAAACGTCAGCCTCGAGACAATGACTTGGAGAGGATCTGCAAAGAGGAGTGGGACAAAATCCCTCACTGTACCCATAGCACTGCTGCAGCATCTGGCAAAATAATGTTGCATAGACATGAAAGTAAGGCATGTGAAATCAAGATTAAATGAAATTATTTTGGATTAAATGAAAGAGAACTTTAACTTATGAGATGTCGAGTCCTTGGGGCAACAACAAAATCTGTGTTAAGTTTGCAGGACTATGAACTTATTTGTTAGTACATTTTGATGAGGGGAGCACGGTGGTTTAGTGGTAGGCACGTTTGCCTTGCACCTCTGGGGTTGGGGGATTGAATCCCACCTCCGTCCTGTGTGCGCTGAGTTTGCATGTTCTCCTCGTGCTTCGGGGGTTTCCTCCGGGTACTCCAGTTTCCTCCCCCAATCCAAAAACTAGGCTGATTGGCATTTCCAAATTGTCCGTAGATGGTGAATGGGTGTGTGATTGTGTGCGCAGTTGTACCCTTCGATAGGATTGCACCCCGTTCAAGGTATCCCCCGCCTTGTGCCCTGAGTCCCCAGGGATAGGCTCCAGGCTCCCTGCAACCCTGTGTAGTATAAGCGGTATGGAAAATGGATAGATGGGCATTTTGGTGAACTAAGAAAAGGATTATATTTCATTCTGTAGCATCTCATTGTCTCTCTGGATATCTGTTTCAATCTTTGTGTGTGTGTGTGTTTAGGTGATTTTCCGAGCACTTGATCCTGTGTTTAAGATTCCTGATCCCTACAGCCAGCGAATCCAGAGTAAGTAATGAAAAGACCAGGTCCTTTGTATAGAGAGATCACAACTTGAACCTTAAGGCATGTGAAGAGGAGGAATAGCTTCCTCGAAATCTGTATAAAAGGCTGGGTATTTTGTCACTGGCTATGTTTCTTTGTTTTGTACGTCTATATGTTAATAATCTGAATTAAAATGTTTATGTATACACCTAAATCAGAATAGATTAAATTGAATGCTTATGTAAGGAATAAAACAAGATGGTGTATGCTGTTATAGGAAAATAATCAATGGTGAGGTGGTGTGACGTGGCTGTTAATGCTTAGTTTCCAATAACAGCATGTGCCGAAGTGTTTTGTTCCTCTGATTATATTTTATTCAAGATTTATTAAAGAACAACCACAAAACAAATTGGTTCATGTTATCACTTACGTTATAACAGTTATGAACAGTTGTCCCCTCTCCAGCCTCGTTTTTATTTTGTGTCTTTAAGTTAATATGACAAACAGTACAGCTTTTGATGAAAAAGAGAAGCAGTAAAAAAGACCTCTGTCCTCTAGACTGACATCATTTAGGACTATGTACACGCAATTAAAAATGTCAGCTAATACACTGAGCTACCATTAGCTACATCGCCATTAGTTACTCATGTTTTTGGCAACCTTGACACCAAATGCTGCTCCTCATATTCACGTGAATGTGATTCATTTTGGAAGGACTCAATGTAAGCATAGCCAGTGTTAATGGATTTATGTACAGTGTGTGTTTTTGCTTCTGCATAGACCTTTTGAGAATAACTAACCTGCGAGTGCGGATGGTGAAGTTACACACTCTCGGTGATGACCTGCTAGATGGCCGAGATGAAGTGAAGCAGAAGTACTACTACTCTCTCTATGACATGGTTGTCCGTGGCAACTGCTTCTGTTATGGCCACGCCTCCGAGTGTGCACCAGTGGACGACAGTGAGGCGGGGCCTGAAGGCATGGTAAGGCAGAGTCATCCAAAGTCCAAATTTCAGCACAGACAGCAGTGAAAGTCACATTCACAGTGTATATATATGTGTGTGTGTGCGTGTGTGTGTGTGTGTGTGTGTGTGTGTGTGTGTGTGTGTGTGTGTGTGTCTGTGTGTGTGTGTACTCATGATTACACAGGTCCATGGTCATTGTGTGTGTAATCATCACACAGCTGGTTTAAACTGTGAGAAGTGTCAAGACTTTTATCAAGACGCACCATGGAGACCTGCAGAGGGCCGAAACACCAACGCATGCAAGAGTGAGTCACTCACAAACACACACACACACACACACACACACACACACACACACACATATGCAGCTACATGTCAGACACACACACACATGCTTTTGGTATGTCTAAATTTGTGTGACTGACATGTAGCTGCATATGTGTGTGTGTGTGTGTGTGTGTGTGTGTGTGTCAGGATGTCAGTGTAACCAGCACTCGTTTGCGTGCCACTTCGACACGGCGATGTATGTGTCGTCAGGGAATGTGAGTGGAGGAGTGTGTGATGATTGTCAACACAACACACAGGGGCAGCACTGTGAGGGTTGCAAGCCCTTCTACTACCAGCATCCTAACAGGGACATAAGAGATCCTCGCATCTGTGAACGTAAGTATGTTAGTGTACGACCATACTGTGGTTTTGCTGTCTGGATGATGTATCAGGATGATGTTTCTAAATTTATATGCTCAAATTATTTATTTAATGACACTGGAACCATTCATCTATGCTTGTTCTCTATATGCAGTAAATTGTATAAATAATTGGGTAATCATTTTCCAAATTTCTCCCCCTTTAGTACTAATTTTGGGTAAAGCTTTTTTTCTTTAATTAAAGCATGTCCAGATTGTTGCAGCAGAATTAAAGGAGAGCTAAATGATAAATCACAGTATTAGTGAATACTTATTTATTAGTGTATTGAAGAGACCTAGAGATTTTTCGCTAAGCTTATAGAGATAAAGGCTGTGCCTAGAACAAGTTTTAATTCTGTGCATAAGAAACTCACTGTATTGTTAGTCTGCCTACTGCTTGTGTCATCTAGCTGCTTTTTGATGCCTGCGTGAACTTCTTTTCTATACTCTTCTGGCATTACTGAATCATATGCATGGTTTCACAGAAAAAGAAACAGAAATACCAATATGTACTGAAATACATTGAGTGAAGCATGTACAAGAATGTCATGAAAGTTTTTCTGAATAATCTTCCTACAGGAGCTAGCGAGACCACACACCTTGGTGGCAGTAAGCACTTAGGAACTTCCCAAAGCTTCCTGATTAGGTGTCTGTACATAGCAGTCAACCTGCAGAGGTGATAGTCTGAGCTGAGGGTGATCATCAATACCAGTTTATTAATGAAGGATGTTCATACCTGGATATGCATTGGAGGCCTCAATCCTCAGAGCTGACCATAGTGACAGCCACCTGGTTAAAGAGGATTTCAGCAGCTTAGAAGTCAGTAGGTACAGGACTTAAAGGGATTAAGTGGCATGTTTTTGGGAATTTAGCTACAGGTACCAGTATACCATCTTTTTTTTTTTTTTGTTCAGAAAGTGGTAAATCCATTTATAGTCAATGAATAGATGAGGTCATGGTATAGGGAGAGGCAAGGGCTTACCCACTGGAAGTGAACATGAGAATTTGGTGATGGCGTACACTGTAAAAAAAAATTAAATACAGTAATTTACTGGTAAAGTGTTGAAATGTGCTGTAAAATTGACAGTAAAGTACTGTAACATGTTACATAGTATAAAATAACACATAATCCAGTACATTTGCTCATTCAGGATACACCTGAGCCATGCTGGGATTTGAACACATGACCTTCTGATCTGAACTGAAGGCCTTAACCACTAAGCCCACCACAACTAGCTCTATTAATGGACATTGATTCAACCAAATTTTTTGCTAACGTCTGGCACAGATGTGTGTAAAAAGCCTAGATCTGATTTTTTTTTCCCAAAAAAAAAATATCTGATATGGGCCACATTCAAATGAGGTATCTGGTCATCTGGTTCAAATCAAAACACTCACGTCCGATTTTTCTGTTAATACAGAAGTTACCATCATTGATATACAGTATGATGACAGGCTGATTCTTAATAAATGCTTCAGAGTGTCATAGCCGGCTCCTGTCACAAGCCACTACAACACTAACTCAAAATGCTTGGGACAGTTGCGTATGCAAATTGTCACACAAAAATTATAACACGTCATCAAAGATGTTGATTTCCATTCCACAACTGACCTCTCAGCCTCGAGCACATTGCTCAGGAGATGGAGGTTGACCGAAGTAATGCGTTGCTTGCTTGCCTGCCTCGTCTTCCTTTGTCTCATCATTATAACCTGCACGATGTTTTGACGACCTTTTAACATATTTGGAAGAAACTCTATGAAAATGATCTCTTCTACAGTGGGGGCGTTGTTCAGCTAGTGGTACACAGTAAAGTTGCTGTTTTCAATTTAGTGCCTTTGGGAAGGGAAATGATGCAAACACAGGAAGCAGATATACACATAGAAACACAGATAAACACATCTGAGTCAAACTATCAGAACTGTGTATGAAGGACCACAATGTAAACGCAGCCATTGTTATGATTGTACGATACTGCCCACGTAATCCACTGATCCCTCTCTGCAGTGTAATTATGTATAAAAGTGGTGTAATTATGAAAATTGTTTGTATAATTGTGTGTTTGCAGCGTGTGACTGTGATTTACTGGGCTCACTGAACAGTGGTGTGTGTGACAGCGTGACAGACGTGATGAGGGGACTTATCGCTGGTCAGTGTCGCTGTAAGCAGAATGTAGAGGGAGACCGCTGTGATCACTGCAAACAAGGACACTATGGACTTGGCCAAGACCTGCTAGGCTGCCTCCGTGAGGAAACACACACCCATACACTCTTTCACATATGTACACACACACACACACACACACACACACACACACACACACACACATGCACACAAACACAGCTGGTGTTCATCTTTGTGCTCTAACAACCTTGAACTATGGAATACTTCCTGTTTATTTCTGTGTGTGTGTGTGTGTGTGTGGGTGTGTGTGTGGGTGTGTGGGTGGGTGTTTGTAAATCCAGCATGCAGATGTAATCCTCTGGGCACTCTACCTGGAGGAAGTCCCTGTGACACAGATACAGGAATGTGTTATTGCAAACGCCTTGTCACCGGGCGAAACTGTGACCAGTGTCAGGTGAGAGAATGTTTGTGTGTGTGTGTGTGTGTGTGTGTGTGTGTGTATGAATATCTAAATCACTGTATGTGGTCTTATGTCTAAATGAGTGTCTTTGTGTCTCAGCCTCAGCACTGGGGCCTGAGCACAGATAAGGATGGCTGTCAGCCATGTGACTGCGATATTGGAGGAGCTCTGAACAACGAGTAAGAGCAAACAGCCTTCCTCACACGATGAGAACAACAGATTCATTTACTGCATTTCCCCCTCAGTCTCATACAACGTTGTCTTAATCTATCAACACTACTAGCACTGCCAATTGCCATTCATCTCTCTCTCTCTCTCTCTGTCTCTCTCTCTCTCTCTCGCTCTCTCTGTAGTTGTTCTCCAAAGACGGGGCAGTGTGTGTGTAGAGATCACATGTCTGGTAGACGCTGTGACAACATGAAGCCTGGTTATTATTTCGCTGCCCTTGACCACTACACTTACGAAGCTGAGGAAGCAGCATTCGATCCGGTTAGTCCCACCCAGGGCATTATGGGAGTTTGAGTATCACATGTTTTCTATAAAGAAACTCCTAACAGCCATATAATGCACTGGTGCTAACATAAAACCTCAGAGAGGAACAGTATATTGGTAATCATCCCGAGAAGATACAAAGCAATGACACAAAATCAGCATATTATTACAGGAGCTTAACATTTTTTAATGTTCCAAAGCTCAAATAACATAAATCTGGTACTGGAGATGGAGACAGACTCAGGAGAAGGTTTAGCCTCCACGTGCTGGAGGTTTACTAACAAAACAGTATGGCAAAACAGGCAGGAAGTCCAAGAACTTCGAATCCAAACAATGAACAAAATGACAAATCCAGCATGGAAGTAACAAATAAAGTAACAACCAACCAAAACAATCAACGGCTCAGAGCTTACTCAATGAATGTACTGGCAGGACCTCACAGTAAGTTAGTGCATGAGTGAATCTTTTTATAGTCCATAAACAGGAAGCGACTATGGAACAGGAATGTGTATGCTACCAATACCAGGAGAGAACTCATGGTCTCAGACTTTAATGAACAATATCATCTGCTAATAACAGAGATTAGCAGCTCTATCTCTTATACTGGACACCTCTCCAACCTTGGCTGTGTCTTGATACCCTGCTGAAAAAAAGAATTGAAACCATCACAGAAATTCGAATGGTTTCCACTACAAATACCGTACTATCACAAACCATCAGCTAACCATTTAAACCATTAACATTATTGGTCCTTAATGGTATCCATTAGACATAACATGCCACTACAAATAGAAGGCAACAAATTACCAGTAGAGACCCACAGGGACCATTACAGTTTCCATTAAAACCAATACAATTCCCATTATAACCTTTAAAGCCATTACAAAATCTATGAGGGTTTCTGTTGTTTTTTTCAGCAGATTAGACTGTCCATGAAAATCACAAACAGGAGCGGAAACAAGACACACCCTTGACAAAGTCTGACACACACCTTAAAGCTGCAGTACGGAACTTTTGCCTCTCTATCGCCATCTCTGATTGAAACATAAAATTTCAAGTTACTTGCAGAGTTATTTTTTTTGTACGTGGGTTGTGTTTCGGCACTGCTCCTCTGCGAGGATGAGTCAGATGACTTATTTTTGTAGGCCAACCCGGAAGTTAGCATCACCCTGATTCCCTTGACAAAAATCCAACAGGATTTAAAAGACAATAAGCTCTGTGACCAACAAAAGTTTATGATTCGTACACGTTTTGTTCAAGATAATCTTCACAAATGAACAAAACTTTTATGAATTTTGAAGCCTAAATACAATCGGCAGAAGTAAAATGCTAAAGTTAGGCTATAAATGAACTACTTCACGGTCGTATAAGTTCAACGTCACCACCACTAAGCTTCCGGAAACTCTTTCAAACTTTAGTTAAAAAACACTACAACTGGAAAATACTATAAATTGATAAATCTACAAGTTGGAAAGTTTGAGTTGGAATAGTTTGCAAGAGCGTGAGTATAAACACAACGAGGCTGTAGTAGGCGAGTTTTCCTGTTCGGTGTGATGACATTTAATGTCCCCGACAACCTCTATAGTCCCATTTAGCCACTTGTTAGCATCCGCCTTTTTTCAAGACACGTAAAAGCTTAACACAATCACAAGTGGGGTATTACTGATGTATTTTATGTCATAGAATAAAACATGAAAATGTCTTGAGCTTGTGTTAACCACAGACATTATTTTATTTACATTATTTTAACCAAAAAAAAGTTTGATACTACAGCTTTAACAATTTCATCTTAATGCCCTTGTGTCCTTTTGTGTCCTTTAGAATGAACACACGACTCTCATTGCACACATACAGAGATTAATCAACCGATCTGAATCAATTCCTGAAAATTTGTTAGTAAAAACAAATGGCACATGTAAAAAGTTTTTTTTTTTTTTTTTTTTTTTTTTTTTAAGTATTTCACACAATTAACCTTTGGCTGATTGAGAGAACAGCTTATTAGGCATGCCAAATGTGAGCCATATGTGATTATTGTGTAATAACTGTATTCAGGCAGTAACTGTGGTGGCGAGGCCTCTGCCTGCAGATCGGCCCCCGACCTGGACTGGTATTGGGTTCGCCAGCGTACCTGAAAGAGAAACACTGGAGTTTACAATTGACAACCTCCCACAGTCTATGGAATATGACTTGTTGATCCGCTATGAACCTCAGGTAACACACACACACACACACACATACAGTGGGGGAAAAAAGTATTTGATCCCCTGCTGATTTTGTACGTTTGCCCACTGACAAAGAAATGATCAGTCTATGATTTTAATGGTAGGTGTATTTTAACAGTGAGAGACAGAATAACAACAAAAAAATCCAGAAAAACACATTTCAAAAAAGTTATAAATTGATTTGCATTTTAATGAGTGAAATAAATGTTTGACCCCTTCGACTTAGTACTTGGTGGCAAAACCCTTGTTGGCAATCACAGAGGTCAGACATTTCTTGTAGTTGGCCACCGGGTTTGCACACATCTCAGGAGGGATTTTGTCCCACTCCTCTTTGCAGATCCTCTCCAAGTCATTAAGGTCTCGAGGCTGACGTTTGGCAACTCAAACCTTCACAGATTTTCTATGGGATTAAAGTCTGAACACTAGCTAGGCCACTCCAGGACCTTAATGTGCTTCTTCTTGAGCCACTCCTTTGTTGCCTTGGCTGTGTGTTTTGGGTCATTGTCATGCTGGAATACCCATCCACGACCCATTTTCAATGCCCTGGCTGAGGGAAGGAGGTTCTCACCCAAGATTTGATGGTACATGACCCCGTCCATCGTCCCCTTGATGCGGTGCAGTTGTCCTGTCCCCTTAGCAGAAAAACACCCCCAAAGGATAATGTTCCCACCTCCATGTTTGATGGTGGGGATGGTGTTCTTGGGGTCATAGGCAGCATTCCTCCTCCTCCAAACACGGCAAATTGAGTTGATGCCAAAGAGCTCGATTTTGGTCTCATCTGACCACAACACTTTCAGCCAGTTCTCCTCTGAATCATTCAGGCAAACTTCAGACGGGCCTGTACATGTGCTTTCTTGAGCAGGGGGACCTTGCGGGCACTGCAGGATTTCAGTCTTTCACGGCGTAGTGTGTTACCAATTGTTTTCTTGGTGACTATGGTCCCAGCTGCCTTGAGATCATTAACAAGATCCTCCCGTGTAGTTCTGGGCTGATTCCTCACCGTTCTCATGATCATTGAAACCCCACAAGGTGAGATCTTGCATGGAGCCCCAGACGGAGGGAGACTGACAGTTATTTTGTGTTTCTTCCATTTGCGAATAATCGCACCAACTGTTGTCACCTTCTCACCAAGCTGCTTGGCGATGGTCTTGTAGCCCATTCCAGCCTTGTGTAGGTCTACAATCTTGTCCCTGACATCCTTGGACAGCTCTTTGGTCTTGGCCATGGTGGAGAGTTTGGAATCTGATTGATTGATTGCTTCTGTGGACAGGGGTCTTTGAGCACTCCCGAGTGCTCCTAATCTCAGCTCGTTACCTGTGTTCTTTTACACCTGGGAGCCAGAAATCTTGCTGATTAATAGGAGATCAAATACTTATTTCACTCATTAAAATGCAAATCAATTTATAACTTTTTTGAAATGCGTTTTTCTGGATTTTTTTGTTGTTATTCTGTCTCTCACTGTTAAAATACACCTACCATTAAAATTATAGACGTACAAAATCAGCAGGGGATCAAATACTTTTTTCCCTCACTGTACACAAACAGTAAAATAGCTGTATCTACTTTAGATATCAGAGAAGAGTTCTGTAAAATTAAGCCACTACCATTTTTTTTTTACCATTATGGAAAATCCTGTTATCTAGCTTGAGATTTAGATCAGTGTGATTACATTATGTATCGCATTTTTTGTTTCTATTATAAACATAACAAATAATTGAGATGAAGTAATATGTGACAAAGGAGATGTAACCCCCAGTGCCTTCTCTTAGCACACACACACACACACACACAGACATCACACATAAAAAATACAGACAAAATGTGCATGAAATGAATTAATCTATTGATTTGTGTGCATCTGTTCCTAAGGGTGTTGATGTGTGTGTGTGTGTGTGTAGTTGCCAGATGTGTGGGAGGAGGTGAGGATAAATGTGATACGTACTGATCATCCTTCCCCATCTGCACACTGTTCAGCTCCTTACGCTGACCAACAGACCGCGTCACTTCCTCCAGGCTCCAGGTAAGTGTGTGTGTGTGTGTGTGTGTCTGTGTGTGTTAGTTAAGAAGCATGATGTGTAATGCGGTTATGTTTGTTGTTATATAATGTATAGATATTATTGTATGGTTGTACTTCTTTACATGAGAGAAGAAGCTTTTGTATTATAGAGCTACTGTCCATTAACAGTCAGTTACATTATCACCGGAGTCAGATCATTTAAGGTAACTGACATCAGATTTTTTACGAAGTAAATTAATTCACACATTTAACCTTCGCCTGTGCAGTTTTCTCGGGTTGAGTATTATTTGCTGAACTGTGACGATTAAGTGCAGAGCCAACTTTGCTGTAATCACATCCTGCATCTGTTTAATACCCATTCCACCCATTTATCTTATATTAGTTTAGGAAATGTGTCTGTTATATAAGCAAAGTCATTGGCTGGTTCTATAGTCTGCATATTAACCTTTAATGATGATCTGAAAGAGTTAAAAATCGTTTTAAAAATCGTTTCTCCACAACTTACAGGTTAATCAGTATTTGAAGCCATATTGTAAGCTACAGTGAAACAAATACAATGCCCTCCACTACTATTGGCACCCTTGGTAAATATGAGCAAAGAAGGATGTGAAAAATTGTCTTATTGTTTAACCTTTTGATCTTTTGTTTAAAAAAAATCACAAAAATACTCTGCTCTCATGGATATCAAACAAATACAAACAAAACCCAGGTTTACCAAAAAATATATATAATTGTTAAATATAGATGTGCCACAATTATTGGCACCCCTATGAATTCATATGAGAAAAATTAATTTGAAGTATATTCCCATTGATATTTTATAATTTTTTAGTACACCTGGGTAACTAGGAACAGGAAATTGTTCAACCATGACTTCCTGTTTCACAGGGGTATGAATATGAGGTAACACACAGGCCAAATTCCCTTAGTCATTCATAACAATGGGTAAGACCAAGGAATATAGCTGTGATGTGCGGCAAAAGGTTGTTGAGCTTCACAAAATGGGAAGTGGCTATAAGAAAATAGCACAAGCATTGAAAATGCCCATTTCCACCATCAGGGCAATAATTAAGAAGTTCCAGTCAACTGGAAACGTTATAAATCAACCTGGAATTGGATGTGTGTCTATATTGTCTCAACACACTGTGAAGAGGATGAGAAGACTCAGAGCCGTTATCTTGGCAAAGGGAGGGAGCACAAAGTATTGACTAAAAGGATGTCAATAATTGTTTCACACCTATATTGAACATAGATTTTTTTTTTTTTTTTGATAAACCTGTGTTGTGTTTGTAATTGTTTGATATCCATGAGAGCAGAGTATTTTTGTGAATTTTTTTTTAACAGAAGATCAAAAGTTAAAACAATAAAGATTTTTCACAGCCTTCTTTGCTCATGTTTACCAAAAGTGCCAATATTAGTGGAGGGCACTGTAATATAAAAACATAAAAACAATAATAAATGAATTAATAAAGAATTCGTGTATGGCTAGGTGTAGCAGTGGTCTTTAAACTTAGCTTGTGTGTGTGTGTGTGTGTGTGTGTGTGTGTGTGTGTGTGTGTGTGTGTGTGTGTGTGTGTGTGTGTGTGTGTGTGTGTGTGTGTGTGTGTTTTCAGGTATGTGGTACTGCCCAGGCCATTGTGTTTGGAAAAGGGCCAGAAATACATAGTGAAAATGATTCTAGCGCTTTTTTCATCAAACGATCTTCATCATCAGCCGCACATACTGATTGACTCTGTAAGTAACCCTCTCTGTATTACACCACAGCTTCAAATTAAATCTTAAATCACTTAAAACCTCCTAGTCTTCAAACATTTTCTTGACTAAACCTCCACAGTGTCTATCTAATTAGTTTAGTAGATTTATGCTAAGAAATTAGACTCACCAATCTACCTACTGGCATGTTTTTGAGAGGTGGGAGGAAACCGGAGAACCCGAATGAAATTCACATGGCCACATGGAGACCGTGCAAAACTTTGCAGACAGTAACTAGAGTTCAGGAACTGGGGATCATAGATCTGTGAAGCGGCATCGCTAAGACCAGTTTAACAAATATTTTTTAACTAAACCACATGGGTCACAATTATTGGAACCCTTAGATATACAGTCTTTCATTACTGTTACTCTAGCAGTCTGACCTTTGCCTTCTGACTTCTTTCTAGATTGTGCTGTTGCCTGTGGTGCGAGATCTGGAGCTGTTCTCAGGGGCAGCTGACAGAAAAGCAGCGTGGGAAATGTTTCGGAAATACCGCTGTCTCGAGAACAGTAAGAGTGTCCAGAAAATACCCATGACCAACATCTGCAGAGAATACTTCTTCAGCGCATCAGCCCTGCTGCACCAGGGAGCTATGGGTCTGAACACATATACACACACACACGCGCACACACACACACACACACACACACACACACACACACAAAAAAAAAAAAAAAAAACAGTTGACTGCAGAATTATTGCCACCCTTAATAACAAGTGAGCACAAATTGCTCATTTATGTGAAGGGCACCAGGGCACTGGAAAATGGTATGTCTAATGGAAATGGTCACAATATTTTTGTGTAATGTTTAGAATATGGGTTATATAAACAGTTACAGGATGTGTAATACATATACATAATATAAAGCAATCCAAAAAGCCATCCAACAAAGGAATTATATTGACAAAGCTTCCATATATCTTTGTCTTTTTTACGCACACACACGCAGAATGTGAGTGTGACCCACTAGGCTCTCTCAGTACAGTGTGTGATATTAATGGTGGCCAGTGCCAGTGCCGGCCAAATGTGGTGGGCAGGAAGTGTGACAGCTGCGCCCCAGGCACCCTCCAGCTCGGACGCTCTGGCTGCAGGCGTAAGTTTATACACACATCTCACAGAAACACTAATGATCCAGGCTATTAATGATTAAATCTGTAATAATTAATAAAATAATCCATACCTAATAAACTGCTTGCACAGCTGATGAAGGACCTGTCTGAAACCTATGCTGAACTTACTACAACCATTACTAACTATTGTTTATACTAAGGCTGTCAGAATACGTTTAAGCCCTGACAGAAAACGATTAAGAGCCTGATACGGGTTCTTGATGACACCTTGTGTCTGAGCTGACAGTTATTCACATGTAAGTGGTAACAATGTCCAACAAGCACTTATTGCATTCTCCAGTAGTGGACTCTGTGGACTCTGAATCTTAAATAGATATCTTTGGGGGGGTGGCATGGGACAGACATGGGTGACAGAATCCAAACATCCCAGTTCACCACACACCCGTGAACCTTCCAGATCTGCTCCTTTACTTAAGAAAAGAAATATTCACAAAAGGCTTGACTAAATAAATATACGTTTTCACGCTAGACTTAAACACTGAGACTGTGTCTGAGTCCCAAACACTAATTGGAAGACTGTTTCATACTGTAACTGTAGGGCTTTGTAAGAGAAAGCTCTGTCCCCTGCTATAGCCTTCACTATTCAAGGTACCAACAAATAGCCTGCACCTTTTGAATATGAATATGTTCCATAGTGAAAAAGAAACCTGCTTAAATATGGACTGGATTGGAAGGGTTTCATTTAAAAAAAAAAAAAAAAAAAAAAAGATGGTGAGCCTAAGAAATGTATAAAACTACAAATGTCAACAACAACTGAAAAAAATATGATAAGGTTATTATTTGACTTTCTTGTCACTTCCATTGTTTAAGAAAGCAAAGCAACTTATTTTTCACCTTGTCACCTTTGTTTCGTGGCAGCATAACATTATAGGTTGATTAATATTCGAAGACAACATAGTTTTGTGTTTGTGTACTAGTACTGCAAATGTTCTCCAGGATGAAATTATAGGCTTATTAATACTAAAATACATTCAAAATAAATAATAAATATTAAAAGGCATTTCTATTGCTTTAAATAATTTTTTATTTTTTTGTGTCACTTGTATTGTGTTAATGTGTATTTGTGCTCTCTCATCTTTCCCAGCATGTGAGTGTGACCCGTTGGGCTCAAAGAACACTTTCTGCAATTCGACCACAGGCCAGTGCTTGTGTTTACCTGGTGTTTATGGACGTCAGTGTGCCCACTGTCTGCCCGGACACTGGGGCTTCCCACAATGTCAACCCTGCTTCTGTAATGGGCACGGAGAGCACTGTCACCTTCAGACAGGCCAGTGCTTGGAGTGCAGAGACCACACCACAGGAGACCAGTGTGAGAGGTACACCAAGAGTCTATCCTTAAAACTCTACAGCTCTGTATGATATGAAATATTGCCATGATATTACATGTGAACCAGCACCAGAAGGTTTTAATGTAGGTAGCTATACCAGTCTTAAAACTTCGTTATACCCTATGTATGCATTGCATACATTTATTGCAATAACCAGGGTTCAAATTCAGGTGTCTCGTAAAGGGCCTTTGCTTAGAGATCTAGGTTGATTATTATGTTATGTAATATGCAATGTGTTCAAGTAGCAGTTTGGTTTGGATGTGAGGTTATATATCTCTAAATTAGCTCTCAGATATCAGCACGAGTATGTGATTTGCCTCGGCTTGATGGACTGAAAGATTGCACTGTCAGGAGGTTCAGGACCAGTGTTCATTCAAAGAGGGAGATCTAGTATAGTGAATGGGCTTACACACTACAAGATTAAGGAGGAAGGATAAGGGATTAAGTCTAATTCTTTGTTTCTCAGTGCAGGTGTAGCTAACAACTGTCACCTCTAATGGCTGACAAATTAGAAAACTGGGAAAGCTAAAATGTTACAGCCTCCATATCTGTAGGTTTATACAGTGCCTGTCATGGTCCTGGCTGGAGCCTCTGCGTGTTTTCCAGTGTTTCCCTGTTTTTCCCCCTTCCCCGTGTTCCCAGTGTTTTTCTCCCTCTGATTTCTGTTTGCATGTGTGCGTGTCCCTGGGCATGGCACTCCACTTCTCATGCTTTCCAGTGTCATCACTGGACTCACCTGCTTCTCATCAGCAGTGTATGAATACCCCAGTTCCTCAGTCACCCTTCGCCAGACTGTTCCTGCTCTCAGTACGATTTACTACTCGCGTTTCTTGTTGTGCACTCCCGGCTCACTCCCGGCTCACTTCCTGCTACCTTCCCCGCTACCTTCCCCGTGGCTCTCCAGTTCCGTGCTCAGCTCTCACACTGCTGACCCGAGTTCGAGTCCCCTCCTTGACAACACTCCCTGCTCACACTGTCTGCCTGTTCACACTCGGCTCACTTCCTGCAACACCCAACCTCGCCTCGCCTTCCTCGTGGGTTTACCGCCCCTGCATCTGGCTCTCTCATTGTGATTCGAGTCCTGGCTTTGACAACACTCAGTCTGCTCCCGCTCAGCCCCGCTCTCCCTTCCCTGTGGCATATCAACTAAACACACAGCCCTCACACTCTGGACTTGTGTTCGAATCCCGACCCTGTCTACACATTATCACATTTCTTTCCCCACACTCACCAGCTCCCTCAAACCATTAACAAACCCATTTCACCATGTACCCCTGTGTCTATGTTCTGCACTTGGGTCCCCTTGTCTTCGTGTCCATCATAACAGTGCCCTCCACTAATATTGGCACCCTTGGTAAATATGAGCAAAGAAGGCTGTGAAAAATTTTCTTTATTGATTAACCTTTTGATCTTTTGTTAAAAAAAAATACAATATTAATACAATACAATACAATACAATATTAATAAATAAAATAATGAATAAAATACAGTATTCACAAAAATACTCTGCTCTCATGGATATCAAACAAATACAAACAAAACACAGGTTTACCAAAAAAATATATAATTGTTAAATATAGGTGTGCAACAATTATTGGCACCCCTATGAATTCATATGAGAAAAATATATTTGAAGTATATTCCCATTGATATTTTACAGTTTTTTAGTACACCTGGGTGACTAGGAACAGGAAATTGTTCAACCACAACTTCCTGTTTCACAGGGGTATAAATATGAGGTAACACATAGGCCAAATTCCAAATTTCTTTTAGTGTTTTTTTTTATAACTAAAGATATAAAAATATATATAAGATACTACAGGAAATACAACATGAATGTTGAAGCCTAGTTATCATAATACTACTGTTATGATACTGGCATGCATCATAGCATCCTTTTAATATCCACATTGATATGATGTCCATAGGTGCGAGAGAGGTTACCATGGTAACGCGTTACTAGGCAGCAGCGACCGCTGTCGGCCCTGTATGTGTCCAGATGGCCCGAGCAGTGGAAGACAGTTTGCAGACACCTGCTACCAAAACCCCAACTCACTCCAGCTTGTCTGTGTTTGCAGCCAAGGATACAAAGGTAACAACATTCCTATTATATAGCACGTCACTGATAAAGTAGGTTGCACCTATGTTTTAGAACAAATTTCTCAGTAAATAAAATGAGTAAATTAGGTCTTCTGAGTGTTCTTTGTACAACTATTGCATCAGTTGCTTTAGTGTCAGCAACATTAAAGCTACAGTGCATAAGATTTTTTGATGAAAATGATAAAAAGAAAACATGATTATTGATTCAGGGGAGAAAAAATACTTGATGTTCCTGTGAGTCACCCTGACGATCCTGTATCTGGGGTCAGAATTGAAGGAACATTTTTATGCACACATCCATGCAATATGTCAGATATGTCAAATGTCATCATGCACAACAGGCATGAAAGAAGTCTGGCTATTGGTGACTGACAGGAGCTGCAGCCAATCACGAGCAAGAGAGAAAGCAAGAGCATGAGAGTGTAGCCTGAGGTAGCTCATAATAGCATTTTATTCCTAAAATCTAACATCCTGTATCATTAACAGCTCTGAGCTCTGACTGTTGACTGAAATCTGGCTCATTTGTCATTTGATTTGGTTAAAAACATGACAAGTGAGAATGTAATGTTTCTTGCATTTGCAAGTGCAATCTCTAATCTCAGCCTCTCTCTCTCTCTCTCTCTCTCTCTCTCTCTCTCTCTCTCTCTCTATATATATATATATATATATATATATATATAGATAGATAGATAGATAGATAGATAGATGTGTGTGTGTGTTTGCAGTCCAATGAGAGAACTGGTTTAATAATTTTCCAACTGGTTTTCACAAATCTGAGTGTGTGAAAAAACAATGCTGTTTACAATGCTGTCATAATAGAAATTGCCTATTATTTCAACATGTGATTGCATACAGTAAATAGGGCCTGTCATAATTAATACATTAGTTGTCTTAAGCTTATTGACAAGCTTAAATAAAGAACTACAGTTGATTTTATTGGGAGAGCTCTCTATGGCAGATGTGTTGCGGATGTCACTAAAGCCAGAGTTGAAAGTGGTACATTGGTATTAAATTCAGGCCTTGGCTGCATGTTAAGAGCAGCTCTACTTCAATATACAGTTAAAGTCTGCGTAAAATGCCGACTCCTCTAGACTGTGTCCTATCCAGCTGTCTTAGTTCACCTCTGCCCAGGACCTTACTCTAGCTTGAGGTTTTGTTATTGTTGTTTTTTGCCTCTTGGTTGGTGGAGTATATTATTTATGATTTCTTTAGCTGTTTGTTGCTGAACAATGGCATTCCCATATGCTCATATGAATGGAATGTTTGTTCTCATTAGATCTAAGTAAATGATCCTAATCTAAACAAATCTCTCAGAAATCTGGCAGCATGTTCATACTAAAAGTCAGTAAAATGCTTTTGAATGGGAAGCCTGCCATGTGCTAATGGTTTCCAGAGCGCTGTGCAAAGCGGTGACTTTCCCACTGTAAGTGAAACTGATACAAACAGGTTTTAGGTTCAAACTCAGTGCAACCCTGCCTTCATTTGCAAACAAATCTGAAACACACACCCATGGATATGGGTTGTGTCCAGGCCAAACTTCACATCACATCAGTGAAAATGAGGTTAGCAGTTCTAGCAAGGGCTGCATAAATATGGACCAAAAATAACTATTGCTACACTTTGCAGTCATGATGTGTTAGGTTTATCGCACAATTCCGTGTAAACGCTAGAGACTGTTGGGTGTGAAAATCTCAGAAGATCAGCAGTTTCTGAAATATTCAAACCAGCCTGTCTGGCACCAACAACCACCATCACTTTATTAGTATTTCAGAAACTGCTGATCTCCTGGGATTTGCACACACAGAACACACATAAACTCTAGAGTTTATCTACAGGCAGAAACATGTTGTTGGTGAGAGAGGTTAGAGGAGAGTGGTCAGACTGGGTTGAGCTAATAGTATAGCTACAGTAACTCAAACAACCACTCTTTACAACCGTGGTGAGCAGAAAAGCATCTCAGAATGACCACTGACGCTTGCGGATAGGCTATGGAGAAGACCACATTCTGATGTTTGATGTGAACATTAACCGAAGCTCTTGACCTGTATCTGTATTATTCTATGCAATGCTACATGACTGGCTGAGTGGATAACTGCATGATATAGTGTAGCCGGTGTATAGGTGTCCCTGTTAAAGTGGTTTGTAAGTGTATTGATACCAACTGGTCAAATCTTAATGCATCTCATTTCAAAATGCATAAATTTTCCAAAATTTATTATTTAAAAAAAATAATAATAATATATAAATGTTCCATCTCTTCAATGCCTTAATTTATCACACTTACAGAAAACTGAGATGGTCCAAATGCTCATACTTTACAAATATTTCAATATTGTGATAATGCTCTTTCCCTCCTCAGGACCAAGGTGTGAGGAATGTGCACCTGGTTACTATGGCAACCCGAAGGTGTCAGGTGGACGGTGCCACCCATGCCGGTGTAACGGCAACATTGACATGCACAATCCAATGTCCTGTGATGTCCGCACTGGCACCTGTCTCAGATGCCTGCACAACACTGAGGGCCAGGCGTGTCAGCACTGTCGCCGTGGCTACTACGGAGATGCTAGCACCCAGAACTGCCAGAGTAAGTGTGTGTGTCCATCTCCATATGTGTAGAGGAAGAAGTACTTCTCATATGTATGTGTCCATGTGTTTGCTATGATTCCATTTCCATTTTCATTTCCCTAAATTTTGTTGTATTGACAAATTCAGTTTTTGCGTCTTCTGATTTTGTTTTGTGTTGTGGTACATTTGTAGTTTTGTACATCTATATTATAGACTGTTATTTTAAATAAATTGTATAAAGATATATACACAGGTGCATCTCAATAAATTAGAATATCGTGGAAAAGTTCATTTACTTCAGTAATTCAACTCAAATTGTGAAACTCGTGTATTAAATAAATTCAGTGCACACAGACTGAAGTAGTTTAAGTCTTTGGTTCTTTTAATTGTGATGATTTTGGCTCACATTTAACAAAAACCCACCAATTCACTATCTCAACAAATTAGAATACTTCATAAGACCAATAAAAAAAACCATTTTTAGTGAATTGTTGGCCTTCTGGAAAGTATGTTCATTTACTGTACATGTACTCAATACTTGGTAGGGGCTTCTTTTGCTCTAATTACTGCCTCAATTCGGCGTGGCATGGAGGTGATCAGTTTGTGGCACTGCTGAGGTGGTATGGAAGCCCAGGTTTCTTTGACAGTGGCCTTCAGCTCATCTGCATTTTTTGGTCTCTTGTTTCTCATTTTCCTCTTGACAATACCCCATAGATTCTCTGTGGGGTTCAGGTCTGGTGAGTTTGCTGGCCAGTCAAGCACACCAACACCATGGTCACTTAACCAACTTTTGGTGCTTTTGGCAGTGTGGGCAGGTGCCAAATCCTGCTGGAAAATGAAATCAGCATCTTCAAAAAGCTGGTCAGCAGAAGGAAGCATGAAGTGCTCCAAAATTTCTTGGTAAATGGATGCAGTGACTTTGGTTTTCAAAAAACACAATGGACCAACACCAGCAGATGACATTGCACCCCAAATCATCACAGACTGTGGAAACTGAACACTGGACTTCAAACAACTTGGGCGATGAGCTTCTCCACCCTTCCTCCAGACTCTAGGACCTTGGTTTCCAAATGAAATACAAAACTTGCTCTCATCTGAAAAGAGGACTTTGGACCACTGGGCAACAGTCCAGTTCTTCTTCTCCTTAGCCCAGGTAAGACGCCTCTGACGTTGTCTGTGGTTCAGGAGTGGCTTAACAAGAGGAATACGACAAATGTAGCCAAATTCCTTGACACATCTGTGTGTGGTGGCTCTTGATGCCTTGACCCCAGCCTCAGTCCATTCCTTGTGAACTTCACTCAAATTCTTGAATCGATTTTGCTTGACAATCCTCATAAGGCTGCGGTTCTCTCGGTTGGTTGTGCATCTTTTTCTTCCACACTTTTTCCTTCCACTCAACTTTCTGTTAACATGCTTGGATACAGCACTCTGTGAACAGCCAGCTTCTTTGGCAATGAATGTTTGTGGCTTACCTAGTGAACCAAACTGAGAGACCATTTTGAAGGCTCAGGAAACCTTTGCAGGTGTTTTGAGTTGATTAGCTGATTGGCATGTCACCATATTCTAATTTGTTGAGATAGTGAATTGGTGGGTTTTTGTTAAATGTAAACCAAAATCATCACAATTAAAAGAACCAAAGACTTAAACTACTTCAGTCTGTGGCATTGAATTTATTTAATACACGAGTTTCACAATTTGAGTTGAATTACTGAAATAAATGAACTTTTCCACGACATTCTAATTTATTGAGATGCACCTGTATATTTTTTTGGCTCTATGGCCCATGCCTATGTTATATACCTATCTGTAAAAGCTCATTTGTTTTATCTGTGTTGTGTGTGTGTGTGATTAGAGTGTATGTGCCAGCTTTTGGGCACTGACAGCCACAAGTGTGTAGACGGTGAGTGTGAGTGTGACCAGGTGCATGGGCAGTGCCCGTGTCTACCCAGTGTAGAGGGTCTGCACTGTGACCGCTGTGCCCCAAACACCTGGAACTTCCACAGTGGAAAAGGCTGCCAGGCATGCCAGTGTCATCCCACACAATCTTACAGCCTGTCCTGCGACAGGGTGAGTGCGCACACACACACACACACACACACACACACACACACACACACACACACACACACACGGGATGTAGCTGAATATTAATACATTATTCTGAATAAAAAAAGGGCGAGGGTCATCATGTGGGGTGCAACAACAAAAGATTGCGTAAGCGGGAGGTTTTCACTTTCATGCTGGTGTGAGCAAGTGGGCAGATATGAAGCACATATAAACGCAAAAAAAGATTCCGTTTTTGTTCATTCGTCCTTAGTAACTGCCTGATCAGGATTGAAATGGTTTGAATTAGGCTACTAGTTTGTTTAGATTTTGGGAAGTAGATCAGGCTTACAGTGCTGACATTTCTAGTGATAGTTTATATTTAAAGAAAAGGGGAAAAAACAGCACATGCATATCATCCCGTAGCCAGTAGATGTAAAGTTAATTTATTTGGCAAATGATTTTACCCAAGCAATGCCATTCTGAGTTAGTGATCTTACTTTAGCATCCAGAAGTGGCTCAGTGTTAGTCTTTGATCTCACATCCACTGCAAAACAGTCATTCACAAAAATCAGTACACCAGTGGCTGTGTTCTCACTGAGTGGGAAACATGGCTTAATTCCTCTCTTCCTGTTGACTCATAGCGATGTTAGCCATTTGGGTACAAGGTCATTCATGTTTAGCCTTCATGTTTAGCCTGGCTCACTTTGTTCACTGCCTACTCTTGGTGTTCCTCAGATGTCCGGTCAGTGCTCCTGTATGCCAGGATTTGGTGGCAGGACCTGTGAGGAGTGTAGAGCTCTGTTCTGGGGTGATCCAGAAGTCAAGTGTCATGGTGAGTTTAAAAATGTGTCTGTTTGTCTCTCTGTCTGTATAGCTGGCTCTATGTCTGTCTAGCTGTATAGACTACTTGTCTGCTGGCTTGTTTTCTTTCTGTATAACTGGCTGTCTAGCTATCAAGTTGTCTGTCTGTATTTTTTCCTCTGTATCAGATGCTTCAGCGGGCACAGGCTCACCGGAACTCGACAGTTAGGCCTAGTGTTACTGTTTTTGCACTTGCATTTTTCTTAAACAAGGCTTACAAATACAAAAACAATCAATTCACATTCATAACCATACTCATTGGTGGGATCAAAGGCGAGATCATAAGGCAATAAATTATAGTATTTTATACACTGGGAATGTTGGATCTCCTGGTGGACTAGTGGCCAGCATGCGACGCTCTCACCTCTGCAGCCTGGGTTCGATTTCCGATCAGAGAACCAATCCCAGCCACTGGAAGGCTGCACAAGCCAGTGCATGCTCAGTGCCAGTCCCAAGCCTGGAAAATGGAGGGTCCAGCGTAAAATTTGTGACCCACTGTGGCGACCTGAAAGAGGAAAAAAATACACTGGAAATGTTGCATTCAGTGCCATCTTCAGATTTGGCCACAGCTAATTATGTACTGCAATAGCCATAGCAAGGAGTAATAAACTGAAAGGTGCAATAGTTATATATTTTTATTTCTTACTAGTTCATAACATGGAATATGTATATGTAGAATGTGTAGAAATGCTAAAAAAAAAAACAATATAATGGTTTGAGACATGTCACGACAAGACACAGTAAAACCAGAATACACACTGGCAGTGCTTTTCCAAGATGGATTCATTTATTATTGTTGAAGGTGTTATGGCTTTACATAAATCAAGTAGATAAGTGTGTTTTGTTATTTTGTTGTTTTGCTTTTCATTACAAAGTAAAAAGAATAGCACTTTGTGACATCTTCATAGATCATTATGAGCAGAATTTTGCATGTTTGCAGGATTAAAAATAATCTTTTAAATCGTATTCAGCTCTACCCATTTAAGTACATTGAAAGTGGCAGAGATTTAAGGCAAATAAACCTAGGTTATATTTAGCTTCCATGTGAGTGTGTATTTTTAGGCAGTAATGTTCCTATTCTTGAGAGTTACACACACACACACACACACACACACACACACACACACACACCAAAACATTCCAGGGCAGAAAAATACACACGGTCTGGTCATGCTCCATCTGAAAACTAGAAGAATTCAACTCAGAGATTCCAGCTCACATTTTCCCACCATAACTTCAAAACAGCTGTGAGAAAACACACACACACACACACACACACACACACACACGTGTGCAAATAAGTTAGTGGACTGACCACAGCTTGATATTCAAAACACTAAGTATATGAAAAATGTGTGTGTGTGTGTCAGATTGAGGTCCACAGCTGAGTCAGTTTGCTGGAATCTACATTTTCTCCACTGATTGTTACCACTTGTGATAGGGAAGCAGAAGTGGTGTGTGTGTGTGTGTGTGTGTGTGTGTGTGTGTGTGTGTGTGTGTGTGTGTGTGTGTGTGTGTGTGTGTGTGTGTTCCAGCATGTGACTGTGATCCTCGGGGCACCTCTACACCACAGTGTAACAAGTCGACGGGAGCATGTGTGTGTGTGGAGGGTGTAGCCGGTCAGCGGTGTGACTCCTGTGGGCGGGGTTATGTGGGAACTTTCCCAGACTGCCAGCCGTGTCATCAGTGCTTCCGTGAATGGGATGTCACTGTGGGCGAGTTGGCCAATCAGACGCAGCAGTTGGTGGACACTGTGGAAGACTTGAAAGTGACAGGTGTGACAGCAGCCTATCAGGTCACGATAGACAGCTTGGAAGGCAGAGCAAAGCAGCTCACTCAGATACTAGAGGATGACAAGGCTCAGCAAACTCTGAGATACTCTCAAGAGCTTCTGCAGCAGGCCAAGTATGTACACACACACACACACACACACACACACACACACACACACACACACACACACACACACACACACACACACACACACACACACACACACACACACACACACACACACACACAAAACCCCTACAATCTTATAAAGCAGTCAGTGATATAATATGGTTATTGCATAATGATAAGGCAGGGGTAGAAAATACTTTACTGGATTATTAAAGTTAAATCATACTATTACTTATGTACACTGCCAAGAAAAAAACGTACTTTTTTACTCCTTATATTTTTATTTAGACCTTCAAATTACTCGTTACAGATCTCTAAGGTCACTTATTCTCTCATCAAGCCAATGACTGTACACTATAGTGTAAATCAATCAAATGGACTTTGTTTAACATCCAGTCATTTCCGTTTAAAGCATCCAATCAAGTTCTACAATGTAGAAAATAAACTATTAGGAAGTATGCAATTTTGTCATCTGGTGTAACCTTCTCATGCTCCACTATGTGGTTTGGGCTATATGTAACAAATCCAGGATGCAAGGATCCGCATGCAGATAACCTTTCTTAAATAGACAACTAACAAACCAGCAGGGAAGGAAAGAACCAAAAACTAGAAAAACTATTGGGGAATTGTCCATAGTGGAGGTGACACTATAGCCATCAATCTATGAGCGCCCCTGGGCCTACCTCAGTAAAATGTTTCAATATGCTGGATTAAGCAAAGACTTGTGTAAAAAAAAAAAAAAAAGGGTCTCTCCTTTACCACCATAAAGGCATGAACTCCATATAATTTGAAAAAGCTAATTTGCAAACATTAACTGGCTATATTTACCTAAGTTTAGGAATCTAGGAATGCTAGACTAGCATCGATTCCAGAAGATAGATAATGGTAAATATTGGTTATTTACATGATATTTGACTTCTGGTATAATTTTAAGACAGACAAAAGTCTTCTTTTATATGTTTAGTAATTCTCTAATATTATGGATTCCATTCACTCTGCAGTCATATTACTGTTTAAAGCCAGGGTTAGAAGTCCACCCGTCGTTCTGGACATGATCGACAAAGTTAAAACGCTGAATTATAAAATAATCGTTCTTAAAAATACTGTACATAATTAATAAAACATGAAATGTATCATATTTTTTATATTCTACCTGTTGTTGCTTATTGTTGACAATTTGGTGAATGGTTTTAAGTGGAGGCAGAGATCATGATTTTATGAAATCATAAAATCATACTGCACAACAAAATAAAAAAAATAAAAAAAATAAAAAATGGATACTCTACAGGATTATGAATTTAAAATGATCTTGACTCATATGATTTGTTTTATCAGTAGTTGTTTTACTATTGCGTAAGAGCTGAGCTTTTTTACTGGAGTGTGCACCGGACTATATCATGGTTGGTTAGCCTTTTTTATTTTGT
Organism: Cranoglanis bouderius; assembly: GCA_023630585.1. Taxonomy (NCBI): domain Eukaryota; kingdom Metazoa; phylum Chordata; class Actinopteri; order Siluriformes; family Cranoglanididae; genus Cranoglanis; species Cranoglanis bouderius. The sequence goes on along the minus strand of CM042538.1, from coordinate 15,712,365 downwards.
ACTTATATGCTCTGCCGCTTTCTAAACGCTTGTATCTATAAAACTAGATATCATGATATGTGTGACACTTTCAGTTTACTAGTATGGTTATTACTTCAGAACAGTCAAAACCCAGACAGGAAAAATCTCAGTAAAGGCTAAAATGTTCATTCCCCTGCATTTCATTAAGGTGGTCATCCACTTCCACTAAGGTTCTCAGTCTATATCATCACCACTGTTTTTCTTCTGCCTTTGCCTTCTCTCTCACGTCTCCTCTTTCTCATTTTCTGCCTTGTGAAATGTTTCTCTGTGTGTTACTCTCAGGAGGCTCACATCTGACCTGGACCGCTCTCTGAACCACTCGGAGGTGGATGTACAGCAGGTCTCTGAGGAACACAGAAGGATTGCGGAGGAGCTCAAATCACTCAGTCTGGAGACTCAGAAGCAGCAAGAAAGCTTTAATAACACACAGCAACAGGTGCTGCGCATCAAACACTCCGACCCAGTGGGTATGAACAAGCTTTCTGTTCGCTTTGCTGTTACTACTGTATTCTAGTATTCTAGATCCTGAGAAGGAATCCTGTGTTTGAAAATGAAACTAAGCTAATCATTATATTGTATTATAACATGGTCTGTCTGAATACTCGATTTTGATTGGCTGGAAGGTGTGCATTCAAACAGTATAATGCACAGGTAGTTCCAGTCAATTTAAACACTGTTCTAAATTAATGCGCTGCCTATAAACAACTGTAACCATAGTAACATACAGATACAGTTGCATACAGTAGTTAAACTCAGCTTCATTGTTATTAGAGATGCGGCATAGACACAGGTAATTCACAAACACTCACTCACTCTCTCTCTCTCTCTCTCATATATATATATATATATATATATATATATATATATATATATATATATATATATATATATATATATATATATATATATATAATAACAAATGCATGCCCTCACCACTTGAACTGTGAGCATCCACCCAAAACGCATGATCATGTCACACTTATCAGTATAATTGTAAAGATTATGAAGTGATTTTTACATTTTTTTTTAGTATAGGCCTATCCCAACCACTGCAAAGTAATGGCATTAAACTGGGATATTTTGCTGAAGATATGTAGTGGAGTAAAAGTATAAATTCTGCAAAAATGGAAATACTTTAATAAAATACAGTTACTTTAAAAAAAGTACGTAAGTACAGTAATGTATTACGTACATGTATCCACTACTGTGTATACCTAATAAACTAATAAAATTAGCCCAGTTTTTAAATGTTTTCTAGTGACTCCAAGGCATAGTGGTAGGGTTAGACCACGCCCACTTCCGGTTTAACTCTGACTACGACAACAGATAAAAATATTTTGAGCACTAAACCGAGTCAGATATAGATAATATGGTATACAGTATGTAAGGAATAATTGACAACGGGCCGTTGAATTATTAGAATATAATACACACCCGAAGTGGCAGTGCTACGTTACACCGTTATTATTTTCTAATAATTCAACGGACCGGAGTCAATTATTACTTACTTATTTCTGGAAAATCAAAATTGTTTGTCATTTTGTATGTTGTTAAATGTGTGTGCTGTAGTGGACAGCAGGCTAACTTTTCCGTTATTTCAGTTAACTTGGCAAAGTGATATTGAGCTGTAATGCGGTCAAGACCTGACTGGAACTACTTTAGCTGGGCATTTACTGAAAAATAATTGCACACCTCAGAACGTCTGTCAGCCAATCAGAATCGAGAATTCAACAGCACTGTGGTATAAATAATAATAGCATTGTGTTTTACCCTGGATGTGATAGTAACGTGACTTGCTGTTATGTGTACAGGTGCAGTAGACAGCATTAAGGAATATTACCAGCAGTCAGTGGAGGCAGAGAGCCGAGTCAATCAGACCACCACAGACACGCACAGCCCAGTGGAGCAGTCATCTGGTCTACGGCAAGCCACAGAGGCCAAACTGGACTCTGTGAAGGGAGAGTTTGACCTCAAACAACGGCTGGACTCTGAGATACTGAACACACTGAACCAGGAGCTGGAGCAACATGACCTTTCACAACTCAGCCAGCAGGTAAACCAACCTGAGAATTTTAAAAAAAATTAAAAAATAAAATAATAATAATAATAATAATATGACAAGGATTAGGTAGCTACAGGTTGTTTCAGTAAAAAAAAAAAAGTACTGTTTTTACATGAAAATAGAGATAAAGATGGGCATTATAGAATAAATATTACTTGTAATTGTATTGTATTGGTATAAAATCTAAATAAATGGTTTTTGGATCATCCGTTGCTTTGTTGTGAACAGAACAATAGGGTTAAACTGTGATCATATTAGTGAGCATGCTGAACAGATTTGTGAATTGTTAGACTGAGATCTCTCACTGTTTTTGTGAAGGTGTGTGGTGGAGAGTGGAGCCAAGATGGCTGTGGAGAATGTGGAGGTTTGGGGTGTGTGGGTGAGGATGGAGAGCCTCAGTGCGGAGGACAGGACTGTAAAGGTGTGATTACTCAAACTAACAACGCATGGAAAAAAGCTAAAGACCTGGACAAGGACATCATGGACTCTCTAAAAGAAGTGGAAAAGCTCCAAAGGATGGTGTGTGTTAACTAAATAGATGGACTACAGTAATAATTGTTTATCTACAAATCCAATCTGTATGTTGGGTAACTTGATGTATTTTATAATCTATTCACATGTTTGTGTGATGCAGGTTTCCGCTGCTCAAGGACAGGCAGATGAGAGTAAAGTCAGCGCACAGGACATCCTGTTGAAGGCCAATCAGAGCAAAGCAAGAGTTAAGCATACCAATCAGGAGCTACGAGAGCTCATTCAGCAAATACGAGACTTTCTTACAAGTAAGCACACACTTACACACACACATGCACATTCATTTTGTCCAAACATGTTTCACATGTTCAAAGTGTTCGTTCAGTGATGTTTTCCTGATGGAATCCGAGTTATACCCGTAAATACAGTCCCATCTGAAACTATTGGAACGGCAAGGCAAATTCAATTGTTTTTGCTGTAGACTGAAGACTTTTGGGTTTGAGATCAAAAGATGAATATGAAATATAATAAATAATAACTAAATATAATGAAATATAATTTCAGCTTTTATTTCCTGGTATTTGCATGTAGATGTGTTAAATGATATAGAACATAGCCCATTTTGCATCAGGTCACCCAGTTTGTAGGTGAGGAAAAAATATTGGAATGTGTGACTGACAGGTGTTTCTTGTAACCCAGGTGTGTCCTGTTAGATTGATTGTTTAAACAGTAAATAGCTCTGAACAGCTACTCTTGGTTTTAGCATTCAGTTTCACCTGTGAAGACTGCATTTGTTGTTAAAAAGGATAAGCCAACATGAAGATCACAGAGCTGTCTATGGGAGAAAAGCAAACCATTTTGAAGCTGTGAAAAGAGGGGATATCAATCAGAGGCATTGCACAAACATTGGGTATAGCCAATACAACAATTTGGAATGTCCTGAACAATAAAGAAACCACTAGTTTCAGCTGGAAACCTGAGCTGGAAACAACAACCGCTGATGAAAGAAACATTGTGAGAGCTGTGAAGAAAAACCCTAAAACAACAGTCAGTGACATCAGCAACAACCTCCACAGGTATCACAGTCCACCATTTGAAGAAGAGCCCATACCACAAGATGCAAACCACTCATCAGCAGTAAGAATTTGTTAAGATTCACAAAGAAATACAGAGATGAGGCACAAACATTCTGGAACAAAGATTAACCTCTACCAAATTGATGAAAAGGCCAAAGTGTGGAGAAAGAAAGGATCTGTTCACATTTCAAAACATACAAATTCATCTGAGAAACATGGTGGAGGTAGTGTCATGGCTTGAGCTTGCATGGCTGCTTCTGGAACAGGCTCACTAATCTTTATTGACGATGTAACTCATGATGGTAGCAGCAGAATGAATTCGGAGGTTTACAGGAACATTTTGTCTGAATTTTTAGAAATTAGAATTTGAAATGCATTCAAATTAATCGGGAGCAACTTCATCATACAGCAAGATAATGATCCAAAACACACTGCCAACTCAACAAAGGACTTTATCAGAGAGAAAAAGTGGAAGGTTCTAGACTGGCCAGGTCAATCACCAGACCTTAACCCAGTTGAGCAGCATTTCACGTCCTGAAGAGGAGACTGAAGGGAGAAACTCTCCAAAACAAAACAACTGAAAGAAGTTGTGGTACAGGCCTGGAAGAGCAACACAAAAGAAGAAGCCAACAATTTGGTGATGTGAATGAGTCACAGGCTTGATGCAGTTATTGCAAGCAAGGAATATGCAACCAAATATTAAGTGTTATTTACTTTAAGACTTGAATGTCCCTATACTTTTGCTCACCTAAAAATTGGATGGTCTGATACAAAAGGTTCTATGTTTTATGTTGTTTAACACATCTAGATGTAAATAGCAGGAAATAAAGGCTGAAATCCTAAACTCTCGTCTCATATCCATCTTTTGATCTCAAACCCAAATGTCTTTGGTGTAATAGCACAAAAAAATTAATTGGCCTTGCTGTTCCAATAGTTTTGGAGGGGACTGTTTTAAGATAACATTTTATTGATCCCAAGGGGAAATTAGAGAACATTCCATCAACTGAGTACAAGCCAGGAGTTTTCTATATTAGCACGTTCACAAGTTTTCATCCCAGTTGAAATGCTCTAATTAATTGATGTGAATGTGCCACATTGAGCCGTTTGAACATGTCATACCTTAAACAAGACTTAAAGTAACTGTGTCAAATATTTGAAGTCATTAGACACATCAAAGTCTCAAGCAGTTTACTGAGCACAGTCATATTAAAGAGTGGAATAGAAACAAGCCATAACAAGAAGCTTGACCGAAGTTTTTAGGGACACCATTACCAGCAGTGAGAACCATAGGAGTGGAACAAACACAGACCCAAAGACAATGCCAAAGAGCAGAAAGAAATTCTTAGAGAGATTTGCAAACAATTCAAACAAGCAGATAACATTAGAGAAACTTACACAATCAAGACCTTCAGTGTGTCTGGTTTCACTGATGTTCTTTCATTGTAAAAAGTAACAATAATTGTCAAAATGTTTGTTAAGATATTGATAGTGGGGAAAAACCCCCAAAATAATCCTCTAATAACTTGCTTGGTAACTGCATCCAACTTGCGAACAGCTTTTAGATTCCCGTCTGAATTGACATGTTGGTAAAGATTTTGTTATATCTTGTTGGAAAAGAGGTTTAGTGCTCTTTTCAAACCAAAAGTACTGGCCAAGTTTAAAACGCAAAACAATAAAATATAGACGTTGTTTATGCTTCTGGTGGTTTTAGGTAAGTTATTGAGCACAGTTACATCCTACAGACATGTTATGGTTTGTGACCTACTAAGCACACATTGCACAGCCATGCACACTACAACGTTCGCTTATAATGAATGTCAAAGCAATAGTGTTTGTAGTAAAATGAGGTGTTTTTGGTATGGAGTGTGTATGGTGTGTGACAACCATGTGTACAACATGAAGCCACGCCCATCTCTGCGATTTATATATCACTTATCCTGTGAAAAATCAATCCTATTTACTGCAGACGTCATCTGGCAATGTTACTTCATCTGGCGAGGTTATATGTCCGTAAAACCAACAACAAACAAAAAAACGTCCGAGTAGTTGTTTAGAGTTTAGTCAGATTAAAAAGATTAAAGCACTGTTATAGGAATTAACGTGACTGTGTGTGTGTGTGTGTGTGTAGGTGGAACAGATCTGGAGCGTATTGAAGCAGTATCTGATGAAGTTTTGATGCTGAAGATGCCGGTGGTTGCCGGCGAGCTGAAGAACGTGACCACAGAGATCCGGCAGCACGTGGCCAGTCTGACCGGTGTGGACGACGTCCTGGCTCAAAGTGCTGAACAGGCACAAACTGCCGAGAGGCTGCTGCAACAGGCACGCATTATCAGGTACAAACACACACACACACACACATACACAATCGGCACACATATACAGTAAATATACTGTACTTACAAACACAGACATCATAGACATGTGAGAGACACACATTCATGGTGTTTGTGCTGCAGTGAGGAAGCTACACAACTGAGGGAGGAAGTGGACAAGATGAAGGCGACGCTAAATGAATCTGAGCACGTTCAATCTGCAGCAAACAACATCTTGAAAGCAGCCAAGAGTGACATTGACTACACACAACAACAAATAGCCACTGTGAGTGTGTGTCTCTAAGCGGTCTTGTATGTGTGTATGTGTGTGTGTGTGTGTGAGGATGGGTATTGAGTCTTTTGAGTCTGGTTCCTCTCGAGGTTTCTTCCTCATGTCATCATGGATCTAAATCTCTGGATTTCTGTAAAGCTGCTTTGTGCCACTCCGCTGTTAAAAAGTGCTATACAAATAAATTTGAATGGAATCGAATGGAAGTTTGCAGGCTACCATCAGTTCTTTGTGCTTTATTATTATCCCTCAACACTGTGTGTGTGTGTGTGAGAATCACAGATGTTGCGGTCCGTGGTAGTTCTGTGAACACAGCCGATGGAGCCAAATACTAGTTACTAAAACAAGAGCTACTAACAAACAAATCCTTATTGAAGGTGAAAGGGTTTTTCAGTCCGTGTTTTTGCCAAAAATCAGTCCCTCCAGGATTTTGCGACTGCAGAAATTAACGCAAAACCAAACAAGCACCGCAATATTCACTGGAGTTTGCGATTTTTCAAAATTACCACAGATTTGCACAAAGACGCGTCATGTGACGTCATCACAACACGAATTCAGTGTTCACAACATGAAATCCTCTTCGATTCACATGCGTCGAACATGAGTACAGCTAAAAGGTCTCATTTACCAACAAACATCTTTTTTCAAAATTTGCGATGCAACTTGCAGAGTTTTTTGTGCTTTTTTGCAGAAAGCTACTTGAATTAGCGAAATCACAATTGCATGAAATTGTTTTGCACAGTGATGTTTGATGGTAAATGAGACCTTTTAGCTGTACTTATGTTCGATGCACGTGAATCGAAGAGGGCTTTGGCTGAATGTGCGTTGTGATGACGTCACATGACACATATTGGCCCAAACCTGCAGAAAATCTGCGGTAATTTTGAAAAATTGCAAACTCCTCCGAATATTGCGGAGTCTGCGCGATTTTGCGTTCATTTCTGCGATCGCAAAATAACAAAATCCTGGAAGGACTGATTTCTCTGTTATGTTCCGTCAGCGTGCTGCTCAGGCTACAAAACACAGTTTACATGCTGTGTCCCTCTGAGGCTGGTGGTAGCGAGCTGGCTAATGCGTTTAGTTTTGATTTTGTAGGGACATCGTTTCCCATGAGTAAAACTGCATTCACAAAAAGTGAACGTTTTGTTTAAAAAAAAAAATAAAAGAGGTTTTAGAAAGTTTACATTAATGTTCATTCTCCTCAATTTGGTCATCTGCCAATTGCCACCTAGCAGCTAGCTCTCCCCCATCACACGTCAGCTAGGAACCAGGCTCTGAGACACTTCAAACCAGCCAAATGCATCTTTTTGAACTGCTGCACATGCAGCTTCGCAAAGCAGTGTAACACACTTGGAGGAACGCGCTAGCTGCCCTCTTCCACATACACAAGCTCACAGACAGTGTCACTGCGACTGTGAGAACGCGTATGCCATCCCTCGGCCGATTTTGCTCCCATGGCTCCCGGCCACAGATGGCTGTGAAATGGTCGGGATCTCCAGGTGATAGGGTGAACACTTTTGTGTTTTGTCACTCAGGAGCAAGTTAAGGTTATTCTGGACCCCCTGAAACCATATTATTTTCAGTCCCTAACCCTTTTTAATTTCATATTCTGGCAAGGCAGCATAGCACTAAACATAGCACTGCAGTATTTATGTCATTATGAATTACGTGTGTGTGTGTGCGTGTGTGTGTGTGTGTGTTTTGTAGGTGGACTCCGAGACGGCAGCGTCTGAGTTCGTGCTGAGCAACGCCACTCAGCGGTTGCTGGATCTTGAGAGGAATGTGAATGCCGTGCGACAGAAAACTCGGGAGACCGCCAACAGTGCAGAACTTGCTCAAAACAAGGCCGACTACGCCTCTGAGGACACAGAACAAACCAAACAGGTAACCTGATCCCCTCTTAAAGAGAAGCTTTTGGAGGGACGGTCTTAAGTAGAGAGGAAGGAAGAAGAAGAAAAACAGAGCTTGGAATTGCTTAATAGTTAGGGAGAATGAAAACAACCAGATAACTGCATGTGACTGGATAATTGAGTGTGTGTGTGTGTGTGTGTGTGTGTGTGTGTGTGTGTGTGTGTGTGTGTGTGTGTGTGTGTGTGCGTGCGTGCGTCAGACACTGAATTTAGAGGTGCAGCCGAAGTACCAGTCGGCTCGTGGCCTGATGGAGGAGAAAGCAGTGGGTGTATCTGATGCACGCCAGAGAGCAGAACAACTGCAGCAGGAGGCAAAGAATTTAGTGACTGATGCCATCAACAAATTACAGAATCTAAACAGTAATCTCTCACACACACACACACACACACACATTATGTGTATAGTATGTGTGTAAATTAATTCAATTTCTCCATGTGCACTGATTGGATAAGAAGTAAAATGATAATGAACCGGTCACACTTTAATAAAATAAAAATAAAATAAAAAAAATCAATCAACATTAAATCTTAGAATTGAAAAAGAGTTATGATTTACTAACATACTCATGTTTGAAGAAATCCTTTTAGAGTACTAATGCTAATAATAAACTGGTGCTGATGTGGCAGAAGATTTTTTTTTTTATTATTTGTAAAACCAATGCTAGTATAACTTCACCAAATCTTCGACACATTTTAACACACAAGCATTATTCTTGAAACATTGCGACCTTTTTCCTAGTAATATCATGGCTTTTTTTTCTGGAAATATTATGACTGATATTTCAAAAATATTACCACTTTTTTCTCATATCCGATATTACAATATATTTATAGGTATATTAGGACTTTATTCTCATAATATCAGACAATTTGACTTTTTTTTTTTTTTCTCAAAAAACAAACAAACTTATAGACTTTTAGCACTGGATCATAAGTGCACCTCATAGTGAGTCTCAGTTGCGCACACCATCAGTATGTGTGCAGATAGTACAAAATAAACATTTAATATATCTAACATCAATCTCCACCCACAACACTACTACTACTTTCTCAAGGATTCATTTTGGAACAACGATCTGCGAAAGTAGCAAAGCTAATGCATCAAAGAATTTACAAAGCAGAGCTGAAAGTTATACTCAGAATGATATCATTAACAAATAAATCTCCACGAGGAAAAAATACTTTTAATATGTTATAATATTTCTTAAGAAGCTAAATCAAATCACTGCTTAGTGTATTGAATCAAATTGTTCATATCATTTACTAAAATGCTTTTGAATCAAATGGAAAACTAATGGACTGTGAATCAAATTGAATCACTATCAGACCAAAGATTCACAGCTGTAGTCTATTTACCATGACGTTTTTTTTCTCTCACAGAGCTGGAGCAGACATTCTCAGAGAATCAGAGGACTCTGGCAGAGAGAGCGCAGGAGGTGGAGGAGCTGGAGAAAGAAGCTCAGGCCGTGCTACAGGAGCTCAGCCAGAGAGTCACAGTATACAGCACGTGTCTGTAAAAAAAAAAAAAAACTATCCCCAAAGTGATTCATTTATAAACACCACATTATAGATACTTTCTAACACTGAATTACTTTAACCACACTCCCCTCTTTAAAAAAAAACACCAGTATATTATTTTTTACAGTAACATTCCTGTAAGTCAGTAATGACTCTGACTCTGTTGACAAGCTTTGCAGTTTTCTGCATGAAGCGACTGAGATTCTGGGAGAAACATCTGCTGTGGCCCGAACACATATACACACAGACACAATAAAGCACTCTTCCCCTTCTGCTAAGCCAGTATTTCTCAAAACCTGGTCCTGGAGTCCCACTGCACTGTACATGAACTGAAATAAGCAAAATGAATTCATATGAGGGGGAAACTAACTAATAATAATCAATAAGGTGGATTTGGTAAGAATGCACCTGTAAAGGTTGAGCTCAACCAAAATACAGTCATTTGCTTTCAGTTCTAAGATGATTTGTTTAAAACATTGGAGTTCTATAACAAAACATGAGCCATGCTTTGATTTCTGTCATTTTTCATTCAATATTCCTACCATTAAACAGCCAAACATACAAGATGTCTATGTGGAAGTAACAAATATTACTTTGTACTAACCCCATGAATATAAACAAATTTAGAATTTGATGCATTCAACACACTCAAAAAAAAAGTTGGGACAGAGGCATGTTTACCACTGTGTTACATCACCCTTCCTTTTAATTACACTTTTTAATGGTTTGTGAAATGAGGATACTAATTATTGCAGTTTTGCAAGTGGAATTTTTGCCCATTCTTGCTTGATACAAGACTTCAGCTACTCAACAGTCCTTGGTCACCATTGTCTGATTCTCCACTTCATGATGCGCCATAGGAGACAGATCTGGACTGCTGGCAGACCAGTCAAGCACATGCACTCTGTGTCTACGAAACCACGCAGTTGTAGCACGTGTAGAATGAGACCTAGCATTGCCCTGCCTGGCCATGGACTTCCTGGGAAAAGTCGTTGCCTTGATGACAGCATATGTCTCTCTAACATCCCTATATACGCCTCTGCGTCAATGGTACCTTCATACCTATGCAAGTCAGCCATGCCGTGGGCACTGATGCACCCCCTTACCATCACAGATGCTGGCTTTTGCACCTTTCACTTATAACAGTCTGGTTGGTCTTTTTAGTCTTTGGCACTGAGAACTCAACGTCTATTTTTCCCGAAAACAAGCTGAAACATGGAAGCTCGAAGGTCACACACATTCAACAGTGGTTTCTGGCCTTGCCCTTTATGCAGTGAGATTTCTCCGGATTCCCTGAAACTTTTCACAATATTAGGCACTGTAGATGGTGAAAGACCTAAATCCTTTACAATATTGCACTGAGCAATGTTGTTTTTGAACCAGCTGACAATTCTCTCACGAAGTTTGGCAGAAAGTGTTGAGCCACGACCCATCCTTGCTTGCAAAGACTTAGCTTTTGGTGGATGCTCCTTTTATGCCCAATCCTGATACCCTCCCCTGTTACCAATTAACCTGATCCTCCAAAATGGTGTTACTTGAATATTCTATAAACTTTTCAGGCTTATTTTGCCTCCGTCTCAAATTTTTTTTGAGTGTGTTGAAGGCATCAAATTCTAAATTTGTTTATATTTACAAAATACAATTAAGTTGGTCAGTGAAAACATTGAATATATTTTCTTTGTACTTTTGTCAGTTAATTAAAATTTGAAGAGACTTGACAAATCACAGATTTGTTTCTATTGCATTTTAGAAAAAATCCCAACTTTTATGGAAATGGGGTTAGTATATTAAAAAGTAATTTGCTCATTAGAAAGATGCTTTGATGAATATTTAAGCAGGCGTTTCTGATACTTCCGCCTTGTTGTTACTTCCGACCTTCCAAGGCTAAAACAGCCGGCTTTACGCATAGACAAGTTACCTACAAACTCACCATCCACTTTAATAGGAACACCTGTACACCTGCTCATCTATGCAGTTATCCAATTATTCAATCATGTGGCAGCAGCACAATGCATAAAATCATGCAGATACAGGTCAAGAGCTTCAATTAATGTTCGCATCCAACATCAGGATGGGGGAAAAAGTGTGATCTCTGTGACTTTAACCGTGGCATGGTAGACTGGCTGGTTTGAGTATTTCAGAAACTGCTGATCTCCTGAGATTTTCCCCACACAAGCTCTAGAGTTTACACAAAATGGAACGAAAAACATAGAAAGTCCTGTGTGTTCATTTAAAAAATGTTTACATTTATGAAATCAACTCATTTTATAAGAATTCACTTTGACATTCATTTGCAATAAAATTATTTTTCATTTAATGTGCATTTCACCAAATACAATTTCTATCTATTTCTTCCTATTTTCATCCAGGATTTATTTGGCACATTTAGTTGCTAAGCATTTTGACCGTCATCAACTGATTTGTTCAACAGTGTGAATGCAAAGAAAGAAATTCAATACAAAGAGAAAATAATTAAAGCTGTAGTACAAATTTCTACCCTCTCTGCTAGAAATATATTATTACAGCAGAAATATGTTATTATAGTGGTTCTGTTCTCTGACGATTAGTCGATTGTTGCAAATGGCAAGCCGATAAACATTTAAGAATTCGGCTAATGCGGTGATGAGAAAAACATAAACAGGAAAACATAAAACATGCAGCGTAGACTATTTCCAAGTCCAGGATTTCCTTTCCCCCCCCCCCAAAAAAAACTTCATATTTCAAATGCATTCTTACACACACAAGATACTAACCACCCACCATTTAATGTGTTTAAAATTATATGAACTATATCTATATGCTATATTTGACAGGCATGTGAGACCATAGGGTTTTTTTGTATCCAGAAAATGTCTCTTCAAGGTAAAATATTTAAAAATGTAAAATTGCACTCAGTGGTAGACTATAAAAAAAAGGAATAAACATTGTAGTAGGTTTAAGCTACAGTTCCCTACCTTATAATCAATCGCCACACCCACACTAGCCGACTGTCTCCTGCTTTATGAGTGTGTGTGTAACTGAAATTTTACCAATAAAAGTGTCTAATAATTACAAAATCTTAAGAAAAAAATAAATACCACTGGAACAGGTTTTAAAGATGGATCGATCAGTATTTTTACTGTCCTGACCTTGGAATTATATGGATTTATCCATCTTTTCTTTGCAAAAATATAATAAATATGTCATTTACATGCCACTGGATACATCCGCCTTCATTTTCTCTTTTAAACATTCCTAATTCCAGTCAATTAACAGACTTCTGCCTAGCGTTGGTAGAGTGGTTTCCTCCAACACATAACCACTATTTATTGTTGATCCTGTTTATTTAATTGGATTCTTACTAATTTGCAGTTGGTTTTCCCTCTACACTTAGTTCAGGGGACAAGGCGCTGGCAATGGGGTTCTTTACAGCCAAAACCTTTGTTCACTGTATAGCAACTACATACCATCAGTGTGTCCTGTTGACAATGCCACAGGGATACAAACTACAATTCCACCACCAGCCAATTTCAGGGCTCGGGAAAAAAAAAAAAAAAAAAAAAAAGAAAAAAAAAAAAAAAAAAGATTTCCTCTCAGTGATTTAGACAGGCAATGTGATGTGCTCTTCATGGCTGGGTGCATTTATCTCAATGAGCACAAGAGGGCAGCAGAGTGCTTCTCAAATTGTTCAAGCATCAATTCCTCAGCATCAAAGAAACACTTCTGCGTGAATTCTATAACGTTTAAGACAATTATGACTAGGAGACCACTGAAAACAGGAACACTTTACTTTGACATTCTGTGTAAGAATCATGACAGAGAAGCACGAAACAAATGAATAAGTGCAAAGTCTTAATACATGCATTCACAGGGAGACTAGAAAACATTGAGAGGTAATTTGGTCTTGTTGCATCTAAGCCACAGGGACAGTGTTTGCTCTTATAGACTCAAGCAGCGTTAGTTCAGGTCTGTGGGTCTGATGGTCTAACAACATCCACTACAGCTACGATTCTGGGAGTAGCACCTTCCTCCAATTCCGAGGTAAATAAACAACCACAATTTTGTTTCGTCATTTATCCCAAATAGAGTCTAATCAGTTTGCTTCTTTGACCTTCATTAAGATCTCATTCTTAAATAAACAACCTGTACAGTAAGCAGTGAAAGTCTAAAATTACAATGTTTTGGACTTTTTGGAGCCGTGGCCCATGAGGCCGAGTTATAGCAATAGATGTTAAGAGAAAGTCATTCCGGTTTAGCAATATGGCTACCCCAATGTTACAGCTTTCATCTACACTGTGAGAATCATGCAACAAATGCAATGCAATGAATACTGCAGTCATACAGCCATCTTTCCACTGTTCTTTTCTTAGATCACATGTACACCATATGTGACTCCGATGAATGTAATAGGTGTTCTCCAAAGCTGGCGATACCCCCCTTCTCATCTCTTCTGCCTTGACAGAACTACATGCCAACCACTAGCACATCTAGTCTTATTAGGTTTCACTTACTGTGCTGTTTACTTCTTATCTCTGTGACTTTACAGTAGGTGTTCATCATCCCCACCAGATCTGGTTCTTTCTCTGCATTATGTCCTTGAGTATTCTACATCTTGCACCACGTGTAGACCATCACCAGGTTTCCCCTCACAATTCCATGTGCCTTTCACAACTGAGCCTGCTTAAATAGATCAATTCCTTTAACTTGTAACACTGGTGCTGGACTGGTGTTTCCACCAGGACAGGTCCTAAATCTGCATGATCTCCTCAAATATTTCACATCCATCACCGTTTGGCTGACCAGCAGGTCTCTGGCTATGTGTTGCTAGCATGGATGAGTGGTTTTCCCCTCATTAACCCACACTCCTTTCACTGCCAAGCCTCCTTTTCCCAATATAAGTGGTAAACTGAGCCACGGCGAGACCTGTGCTCATGCAGTCAATGTTGGAGTCTCGTGTAAGCTGCCAAGATGGTTACTTATGTAACTATGTATGTACCACTGGTTACTTATGTAACTGAGGTTCTATAAACACCGGATACCTTCCAGGGGTCCTGATTATTCGGAATGAGATCCAACCAGATGAGAATTCAGTGAGAAGTTTACAGGGAAAGATGGCTATATGACAGCAGTGTTTATCAGAAATAACGCATCATGTTACTATAGAGTACAATAAATCACATCAGCAAGTCTGACTGACTACTGAAGAATTAGATGTGGTGAAATAATGATGTATTTAATTACTTGTTAGCTAGCCTTGTAGCTCTAGTGTCAAACTAAAGAAACAAATGAACACTAAACATCTTTTGGCTGTTCAACTACATCTGGGAAGTGAAAAACAATTTTTTTTTTTTTAATGAATTATTGCTCATTTTGGTTGCAACCCAAATAAAGAAGTCTGCTCCAGCTGACTAAAGTGGTCCAAAGTTAGATTAGCTGGGCTGTAATCAATCATTCATTCATTAAGGAAAGAAAATGTTTAGTGGAACATACAAATCTGAAAGAAGGCATCTTTAAAAAGCTGTTATTGTCATTGCCTAAAATAATGTTAAAGAGAGGAGGTGATGAACACACAAACAGCACATGAGATAGCAACCACTGTATTCACAGACTCATCAAAACCGTTTCAGAGGTATAAAAAATAGTCCTACATTTCATTCTAATATACAGCTCAGCTTCCCACTGTTCAAATCGAGACTAAAACACTAAAACACATATTTAAAAAAAACAAACCAAACAAACGTATTTGCTTTCTGTGCACAGTTGAAGTTGAGCATCACTTGCACTGCATTTCAGACAGCTGGTGTGTGCGGAGCTTTGGTTTATTCCTGCTCTAGAGGAAAAGTGGACCATAAAAGAGACAAACACTGCTGGCACACAAAGGTGCAGGTGAATGCATTTACACCAGCTCAATGTAGTAGTTAGACTGTGAGATCACAGTACAGGGAATCCAACCTGATCACCAGAGTTTTGAAGGATTCGACCATGCAGGAGTGATTTAATTAAATAAACAAAGATCCCTCTCTTCATCTTAACTGTATCCATTTAGAACTCCATAGACAACTCCCAGGGAACAGTGTTAAAATATGAATTTAAAAAACTAATATTTGCATAATGACAAACACCAGTTTAATTTGCTGATTGGAGAATGAGAGCAAGTTTGGTCTTATTCTGTATTCTTAAAGTAATGCTTGATAAATATCTCTTTGTTCAAGACCTGGTTGTCAACCCAACATCCTACCCAATTACAGATTTAACACAGTAGATTACGCTTGCTACATTTGCTTTCACTCACTGGACTTCTCGTGATTGGTGAGAGTAAAGCTTATCTAACCCTTATCTAAGATTAGCTTTACCCACTTCACGTTGAACAGTGAAGAAATTCTGGCAAAGTAAAAGTAAACATTGGAAAGTAACCAATTATTTCTACTTTGTACTGCATATTGTGGCTGCAAGAAGAATATTAACCTCAATAGACAGCAATTATGGACTCGGGTTCCCGTCGACTGCAAATTTGCATGTGAGAGACCGGGTTGCATGAACCAGAGCAAACTGTACAGTACGGTTACTGAGATAGAAACACCTCCTACAGAGTCCTGTAGCCACACACAAGACACAAGATTTAAAGTTAAAATCCGAACATTTCTTCCTGACCCGTGTTCCAGTGTCCCAAGTCACAGTCTGAAAACACACACACACACACACACACACACACACACACACACACACACACACACACACACACACACACACACACACACACACACACACACACACACACACACACACACACACACACACACACACACACACACACACACACACACAGAGATAATCTTCATCTGGTCAGAAGAATTTGCTCCACCACACACTGAACGTGCTCCCAGTGGCTCCAGCCGAACACAAGCAAACACACGCATGCCAAACTCGCAAGCACGTGTAGGCGGCTGCGCAGTAGTGGCGCTGTGAACTTGGCCGCCGTGGAGACGCACACCAGGATCACTGTGGCGATGGCTAGCATGATGTTGATGCACTTTCCCAGTAGCACTTTGGCATCTGTGCTCTCCAGCTGCACCAACTGTTGCTGCTGCTGCTGCAATTCCAGCTTACTGAGACGCGTCTGACATGCCTCCAGTGCCTCCTACAGAGATGACAGAGGGGGACATGGAGAGACACACAAAGAGAAAAAGTCAGACAGACGAATAAGCGAAAGACAGAAAGTAAGAGACACACAGAGAGGCAGTGTGTGTGATAGTCTACACACTAAACATTGTGTCTCAAATCATATCAGTCTGTACAGATTTCAGTGTTTTTTTGAGATTGTTATGGCCAAAAATACTTGATTTTGAGATGCAAGTTGAGGTTTTTGTGCTTTTTTTTGTGGAAAACTACTTGAATTGGCAAAATTGCAATTGCATGGAATTGTCTTTCATAGTGATGTTTGTTGGTAAATGAGACCTTTTAGCTGTACTCATGTTCGACACACATGAATCGAAGAGGGCTTTGGCTGAATGCATGTTGTGATGTTGTGATGCATGTCGTCTTGGTCCAAATCTGCGGTCATTTGGAAAAAATTGCAAACTCCTGTGAATATTGCGGAGTTTGCTTGATTTTGCGTTAATTTCTGCGATCACAAAATCGTGAAATCCTGGAGGGACTGATATACTGATGTACTACACTAGACTGTAACGGTTTTCCTATTACAGCAAGAAAATTTAAAAACCTCTTTAAAACTTACCAAAAAGTCTGTTTTGAATACCACTCTCCTTGATTTTGAATGCATGGTGAGCGTTTTCAATTTTAGATGCAGATCATGACAACAATCACATAGACGGCAGAAAGTGTTGTAAAAAGAAGCAGAACTCATCTGCCTGTTTAATGTCGCGGTGCATGAACTCACTAACATTACCGCTTCACTTTTAAACCTGACAGACAGGGATGTTGTGGCTCTGACATGCTATCTAGTGGATGCCACTTAATCCTCCAGGTGTACCCAAGATATGCGAGCGAGCTATGTGATCAATGCCGATTGCGTAGCAGCTGTGCATGTGCGCACTTACTCATGATGAAAGTGAAGTGTGTTTGCACCTAATGAGTGCGAGAGTGAAAGAAACAAAGCGGATACAGTGAGGCACACTGAGACAAAATATTAGACAGGAAACACTGAGAGGGAAAATAAAGAATGAGTAATCAGTTGGTAAACAAACACCAAAGTGCTGCTCCTAATGCCACAGGCCTACTGAGCTGCAGCTCAGTCTGAATACAGGCACGTTTCCAAAGGAACATTTCAGAAACTGTGGAACTGCAGCCACAGTTTATTCGCATACCTTGGGCTGATTTTAATTCTTGGGTTAACTCTTTTTTTAATTCTAAAAGTATATACAGTACTGTGCAAAGGTTTTAGGCACATGCAAAGAAATGCTGTAGAGCAAAGATGCCTCCAAAATAATGAAATTCAATGTTTTAACATTTTAAAAAAAAAATACCGTAAAGAGCAGTAAACAGTAGTAAATAAAACAAAGTCAATATATGGTGTGACAAAAAAATAAAAATAAACAGTAGTCTCCAGTACAATTAGTGCAGTTTTACAAGGAAATGAGCTGGTAAGTTTTATTGAGCATCTTGCAGAACCAGACACAGTTCTTCTGGAGACTTTGACTTTCGCACTCGCTTCTTATGTTTGCAGCAAAACCCAGCAGCCTTCATTGTGTTTTTTGTCTGAAAAGTGTCCCTTACGTAATATGCTGCTCTCTTTAATGACACACAAACATTTTTCTGTAACATTTCATTTTGTGCTAGAAAACTAATATTTGGGAATCTAAAATGTTTTTTGTACTGACTTGATAATGTAGAAGTCATAAAATAAAAAATCTATAACAAAGTTTGTACTAAAAAAAAAAAAAAAAATAGGGTGCCTAAAACTTTTGCACAGTACTGTGTATTTCTGTGGACCAGGAACAATTGAGAAAGAGCTTTACACACTGAATTCTTGACTTCACCCAAGTTGTAACCTTAGTATGAAGGTTACCTCTCTCAGTGAAAAGTAGTTCTGAGATGTGGGACATCAAAGATTTGACATTCCAGCTAGCAAATCTCTGAAGTCCTCCACTTTGGGGTTACTTCTAAATTACATTATCGAAAGTACATTTTTGAACATAAGGTTCTATCTGCAATCAGCTAATTATTCTGTAAGATCAAATACTTTTTGGTTTTGTAAAGTTCTACCTGAATTTCTTTTATAAATCACTAATGATCATAAACGCAGCAGAGAAAGTGATTTTGAGCCTATTAAGTCCACATTTATCATATATGCGTTCTTTTTTTTTTACTGTATCTCTTGTCTTTTTCTCTATCTAAAATACAAGATAGTTCACATTTAAATACAAATGTTTCTAAAGTAGATATTTAAAAACTTTTCATTTTAAAGTTGTTCTTTTTTTTGCCAGAGTGTAAAGGCTATAAATGTCCACAGCCATCTACGCTAACCCTAATCCTAACTCGAACTTCATCCTGGATGATGATTGGGTAGAAGCTAGAATCCTATAAAAGCCAGTTTACCTGTGAATTAGACCTCTTAATTTTTTCAGATATTACCCCAAAAGAAGAATGAAGTACCCCCCATTGTGAAGTTTATGTAATTAATTCATTTTCGACCAAAATGCCAGACAGAACCTCATGATACTGAAGTCTAGAAGAGTCAACAGTGTGGCAGAGGGAGTGTATTTTATAAACAGCCACTCGCAGCACATATACAACAAAGCATAGCTTATTGCATGTATAACCACTGCAGTGTGGCTTGCTGCTGGTTGCATCTGGTTTATAAAGCTACATTAATGTTAACATCATAATTACACAACAAAGGAAACTGTTGTTTTTTTGCTACATGAACAAATAGTCACATAACGGTCACGGTTTCTCCACTGTGGTTGGAACCAAACCTGGAACTCTTTCAGCATCTTTGTGGTTTTCATTCAGGAGAGTTCAGAGACTTGGCCAGGCCCAAAATTTAGACAGACTGCTGTGTGTTTGTGCGTGGTCTGTGTACCTGCATGTCACGGGCTCGCTCGTAGGCCTGGTAGGCTACTTTCTCCTCGATGCTGGCCAGCTCCTGCTTCAGGTTGGTGGTCTCGTTCTGATGCAGCTCGGTCAGGTCGTTCAGCTGATCCTCCAGGCGCTCACACCTACCAGAGGAGACCAGCATACACATGGCCCGTGTGAGTATGTGTGAGACATGAAAAATGAAAAGATGAATGTGGTATCCATCATGAAGACTAAAAATAAGGGAACAGCTAAATACTACAGGTTCCAAATGTGTTCTAAATTTCAATACGTTTCCAGGTCTGTAAATTAATGCTGTTGAATGCCAGGCCTGTGCAAGAACCCTGGCTCACTACAAAGCGTCTAACATAATCGCATTGTAGAAACACTGTAGTGTACTAAATACCCACTAAAGCATCATTTGAGATTTATCCAAGAAAAAAAAGAATTGCCATTGTTCATGAAAATGTTTCAACGTGTGCTGCCTACATTAAGCAACTAACAGTAGAACATGGGAGTTTATGCATTTCTGTGTTGGTTATTTTCACCGGCATGTTTAAATCTGATGTCCCTAATAGTTTGTGTACCTGTAGCGCTCTTCCTGCAGCATCTGTGAGATGAAGCCGTAATTACGCTTGGCCTGGCTCCTCAGGCTTTCGATGTCCTCGGTGAGGTGACCTTGTGCCTCTCGGAGCTCCCTCACCTCCTCCAGAGCATCAGTCAGTCTGTTCACACTCTCCACCTGCCCCTCCTCAGCTTGCCCGCCATGCCCACTGCTCTCTGCTGATGCTGATGTTCCCGTTGAGCACTCGTCGTCACTCGGGTACTTCGGCTTGCTTGTTAGCGTGGCACTGCCACTCAGTGCTCGCCCCACCCCCTCGGCTCTCAGCCCGCCTCCCGTCTCCATCGTACTCTTCAGGTGTGCAATGTTGTCGGCGCTGCCAAATTTGTTGCGGATGAGGCTGGCAAAGCCTCGCGACTTGTTGAAGAAGAATGGTGGCGAGAGTGAGACACCTGGGCCCACCGTCTTTACCTTGTCCAAATGTGGGTTTCGGCCACATGCTCTGGCCCCTGCCTCCTTGGCGCAGTCCTTCAGGCTGTCCCTGGATGCTTCTTTAGCTTCTTTAACATCTTTGCCTGGCATCTGTGCCTGTTTGGTGCCATTGGCCGAGGCAGCCGTGTCACACTCCTTGAGCTTCCGGTGGTACTGCTCGAGCTTGCGTTGCAGCTGCGCGATGGTCTGCGCAGACTTCTGGTTCTTCTTCTCAAACACATGCTTGATGCGACTGCTTTGCTGCTTGTCGGCAGTATCAATGAGCTTTAGGTACTCTGCCACATTCTCGTCCCTCAAGGCCTGCTCAATACGCAGCTGCTCAGTCACCTTCAGCATCTTCTGCTGCAGGCTGTCCAGACCCACCCGAGGACGCGTTCCATCCCGAACAGTTGCGTCACTCTCAAGCTCCAGACACAACTCTGAACTGCCACGCTGCATTACGCCTGGGAGACCGATCCCCTCAGCCACTCGCTCCGACTGCAGACAGACATAGATAGATAGAAAATAATTAGTCTCAACCTCAGATGCTCCGCCCACAGGACACAGAACCTCTGATATCTTTTGTACACTATTCTGGCCACAACCTTCAAGGTTGCAATCTAACTGGTTTCCAGCACTTCTGTGCGCTGGTTTTGAACACTATGACCTCTTGTGCAATTCGGAGCACAATAAGGTCACTGGACTGTAAAAAGTTTTTTAAAATCCTATCTTTGAAAGTTATTATTTGAGCTATTTGAGAGTTGTGTGAAGCAGTAAGTAGTGAGTGTATGACAGTGCTGCATGTTTAATAATGGACTATGGGAAAAGATCTCTGGTTTGTCATTTGCCATGTCAGTCATATTGTCTACTTCTGTCGATGTGGTGGTTCTTGGCCATGCTTATTGGCAAAATAATTGGTGAGATTGGCGAAAAACTCTAATGAAGGTGTGTCTTGGAAGACTAGAAAATAATCAACCAGAAAGCAGTGAGAAGCAAGAATGCTCAAGTCAGGTCTTTTTGACATGATTGCTTAAAAGTGACACACCGACAATCTGGGAATTTGCGATCACAGCCTTCTGTTTACTTGAGTGGACTCTTACTCAATACATTACTACTGCAGATGTGCTGTCCAAGGTAGTCTGCCTTGAGTATACCCACAAAAGGACCCTCTACGACCTATCCAAAAGAGCAAGCTAGATATCACCTCAGGTGATTTCATCCAATAACACAATATCGAATTGCTACATTCAAACAGGGAATTCAACATACAGTGCTAATTATTTGCCTAATTTCTTCTGTTTTTGTGTACCTCTCATTCTAAATAGTTTCAGAAATTAAAACAAAATCTAAGATAAAACAAAGGTAACCCGAGTAAACACAAAATACAGTTTTTAAATGATAAATGTTATTTACTGAAGCAAAAAAGTTATACAATACCAACTGGGCCTGTGTGAAAATGTATTTGCCCCCATAGTTACTAATTCCCCAAACCTATGAAACTGCATTCATAATGGGGTTCAGCTGGACTAGACACAACCAGGCCTGATTACCGCAAACCCTGTTCAATCAAATCAACACTGTAATAGAACTTTTAGTACTGGGAAGGGTAACAAAGCTATTTCAACGGCTATTTTCAAACCTTTTGGGAGAATGTTCTGTGGATTGAGGAGTTGAAAGTGGAACTGTTTGGAAGAAAGGGGTCCCGTTACATCTGGCGTAAACCAAACACAGAATTCCACATAAAGAACATCATACCTACAGTCAAGCATGGTGGTGGCTCTGTGATGGTGTGGGGATGCTTTGCTGCTTCAGGGTCTGGGCAACTTGCAATGATTGAGAGAAACATGAATTCTGCTCCCTACCAGAAAATCCTAAAGGAGAATGTCCAATCTTCAGTCCATAAGTTGAAACTCAGGCGCAACTGGATTATGCAGCAAGACAATGATCCAAAGCATAGGAGTAAATCCACCTCTGAATGGCTCAAAAAAAGCTAAATTAAAGTTTAACCAATTGAGATGCTGTGGCAGAACCTGAAACAGACAGTTCATGCTCAAAACCCTCCAGTGTGGCTGAACTAAAGCAGTTCTGCAAAGAGTGGGCCAAAATTCCACCAGAGCACTGTGAAAGTCTGATCTCCAGTAATCAGAAGCATTTGGTTGTAGTTATTGCTGCTAAAGGTGGCACAACCAGATTTTAAATTTAAGGGGGCAATTAATTTTTCACATTGGTGATATTTTTTTTATTGAAGCAAAAAAAACACCTAATAAAAAAAATAATTAAAAAACTGTATTGTGTGTTTACTCAGGTTATCTTTGTTTTATGTTGCATTTCATTTGAAGATGTAAAACTATTTAGTATGAGATATACACAAAAACAAGAAATCAGCATATTTTTTCACAGCACTGTATTTGCAGTTGTGGTACGTTGGAAGTCTTACACAAGCCATAAATCCTGCCTGTATGTTTGTGAGCTGAGGACAACTGTGTTCAACTCAGACAGGTTAAAGGACTGGCCCAAGGATCTGTGCTGAACCGGAGTGTGTACAACACTGGTATATAAATTAGCAGCAAGTTCCAGAGCACATCCTGACTCTTCGTAAAACCAACCCACTGTCAAAACATTGACTCTGTGCTTGAGGATACACAGTTCTCTGAGCCGTATTACTGATTTCATTTATATACATTATAATCAAATAGATAAAGGGCTGCTTCTGGCAAATCTGGTTTCAAAGATGTGGGGTGTGTGTGTGTATATATGTGTGTGTGAGAGAGAGAGAGTGACGTCAACTTAAGCTTGATCTCTTAAACAACCAATGATATACCTAGGGAGACATTTTAGCTGATTTGATAAAGAGTCAGGGTCTGTGTTTCATTAAAGTCATAATACATTCACAAACACTTCCATCACCTACCACACATACGCTCACAGGCATGCACACACCATTCTCATTCTCTGAACCAGTAAGTGCTCATCCATTCTCATGGTTTTAGCAAAGCTCTGTGTGCACAGCTCACTTCTCTCCCTTGAGATCGCATTATAAAAGGTGAATCTGCAAGAGACCTTTGTATCTTCACTATTAACTCAAATGTAATAGTTGCCATGGCAGCCAGCACAAAAACACCCTGATCTCACCCTACAGTGCAAGGACACAGCCTTTTATTAATGAAAGAGAGTGTATCCGGAAACCATCTCTCAGTTATGATTACTATGTTGACATGGTAAAAGCTCGCTTTTTCAAGAACTAGGTCACTACCTATTATATCTCTCTCTCATCTATATCTATATCTATCTATCTATCTATCTATCTATCTATATATATATATATATATATATATATATATATATATATATATATATATATATATATATATATATACACACACACACACACACACACACACACACACACACACACACACACACACAGATTTGCAATGGACCCTTCATCTCATGCATGCAACATATTCATGTCTTTTGGGAAAAGAGAGAGCAAGAGGCTGAAAAGAAAAATAGAGTCTGTGTTGGAGAAAAGAAACAGTAGGGGAATAAAGAATACAGGTGGATAGAGCTGCATGATAATGGCTATACTAAGAATTAGAATTAATTCAACCAATTAAGAAACTAAATATTTTCATTAACAGAAATTGCCTTCATCTTCAGTCTCAATGTCCTGAGCTGATAAGACTAAACATATGCACCAGATTCACTAGATACAGTGCCCTCCACTAATATTGGCACCCTTGGTAAATATGAGCAAAGAAGGCTGTGAAAAACTGTCTTTGGTTCGAGTAGCCAAAAAATCTCCAAAGATCACAGCTTGAGAACTGCAGAAGTTAGTTGCATCTTGGGGTCAGAAAGTCTCCAAAACCACAATCTTAAAAAAGAGAGAAGTAGACATATGGAAAAGTACCTCATGCCCACGGTTAAATATGGTGGTGGCTCTTTAATGTTTTGGGGCTGTTTTTCTGCCAGAGAACCTGGACATTTTGTTAGGATACATGGCATCATGGACTCTATCAAATATCAACAGATATTAAATGAAAACCTGACTGCCTCTGCCAAAAAGCTTCAAATGGGCCATGGTTGGATCTTCCAGCAGGAAAATAATCCAAAACATACATCAAAATCAACACAAAAATGGTTTACTGACCACAAAATCAAGGCCCATGGCCATCCCAGTCCCCTGACTTGAAACCCATAGAAAACCTGTGGGGTGAACTGAAGAGGAGAGTCCACCAGCGTGGTCCTTGATATTTGAAGGACCTGGAGAGATTCTGTATGGAGGAATGGTCTCAGATCCCTTGCCATGTATTCTCCAACCTCATCAGGCATTATAGGAGAAGACTCAGGGCTGTTATCTTGGCAAAGGGAGGTAGCACAAAGTATTGACTAAAAGGATGCCAATAATTGTTGCACACCTATATTTAACAAAGATATATATATATATATATATATATATATATATATATATATATATATATATATATATATATATATATATATATATATATATATATATATATAATTTTATAAACCTGTGTTGTGTTTGTAATTGTTTGATATCCGTGAGAGCTGAGTATTTTTTTTGTAAATTTTTGAACAAAAGATCAAAAGGTTAAACAATAAAGACAATTTTTCACAGCCTTCTTTGCTCATATTTACCAAGCGTGCCAATATTAGTGGAGGGCACTGTAACTCACTAGCAACAAGAACTTATATACAACAACTTTTTCATGAACCATAATGTTTTGAAGTGGAAATGAAACGTAACAAAAAATATATATATATAACAAAAAAATAACAACAAAAAAAATAACAGCCCCTATGGTCAGAGCACAAATCCTTCCCACATGATGCTAGCCACGAACTGAAACACAAGGGAGGGGAAGAGGTTTTGAAATAACCACAGTACTAATACTGTGAGGGCTCTATATTGAGGAATATAGACAGCTGTTCATGTAACAATTTGACTCACTGTTTATGTGGCCTCACACAGGAACATGAGACGAGGACTAAAAAAGGTCAGACAAAGACAAAGAGTTTCCACATTACAGCTCAATGTGTGCAAATCCCCAGAAATTGGCTCCTACTCCATTAGAAACAAACATGGGGTAGGTGAGTGCACGCGCGCGTGGCAGAAAGAGACCATAACACAGCTGAAATATCAAGATTATTACTAAATGCCTGGCAGAGCGAGATTAAGAATCAATTAATGCACCTGACATCACACTGGCGCAAATGTCATCATGCAACCGTCCCTTACAAATGTGTGGACATTCTCAACTCACTCAGTCATATACTGCAGGAACAACAGCTGTGTGTGGTTTGCCTAATACATAATACAACATAATTCTATACGACACAAAGCATGAAATTCATAAACAGGTCTACATGTTTATGAATTTCATTTACTACATACATACATACATATACTTTACAATACAAGCACTAGTGGATGTTTTCAGTTCAGCTGAACTAATTTAACATCCCAGATTACATTTTTTCTCAGAAACCATCTCTTCGTCGATATGTTTCAGTTATTCAAACTGGACTGCGATTTCTCTCTGGTCAAACAGAGACAATGACCCTGTCCTCATCTCGGCATATTGAACTGGAATTGAATGAATCGCATTATTCTAGCTTTCAAATGGGAAGCGATACAAGTTGAGCTGGATGATGACATTTTCACCTCCTTCAGAAAAAGGCTTTCTGTTAACCCAGTACTGAATCATATCCTGCCTCCGAGCTGCTCTGTGTATAATTATGGAGGAAATTCTACATGTAAGTGTTTTCAGTGGGTGGAAAATTTGTAAGTTTTGATAATATTTTAATCGGTCGTTACAAACCCAAACAGCAGAGTAGTTCCAACAATTACAGGATTATGATAAACATTCAAGAAACACTCGTGCCAATGTGCAAAACTCAGAGACGCAGCCCCAAAGTCTGTCTGAAGATAAAACTTACATTCCTTTTTCCTCAAAGTGTCAAACACTTGAGGTCTTCTTTAGTGAGGCTGTCCACCAAGTCACACAGTTCACATGCAAACCGCAAACTGAACTGCATGTCCTTGCTGCCATATGTTTAATATTGGTACAGCTGGCATGACTGCACATCTGTCTCATCATCAACAGCCTCTGGTCCGATTCTGCAGCTGCCCTTCCTTTTCCCAGCTGTCCCCCTTCAGCAAACAACCTTGTACTTGAGTTCTGCATGTCGTATTGCTCACTATACGTTTTGGGTAAAGTTCAGATAAAAATTAAAAATCAACACTGACTGTGTGTGCATGGTGTTCTTTCACAAACAGCGGCAATTTTAAGCAGCCAATCCACCTACTGGCATGTTTTGAGAGGAAACTGGAGAAACCTACACAGTGGCTCACGGGTAACTCTTAACATGATTCTACCACTAGCATGCTTCACTGTGGGGATGGTGTCCTCAGGGTGATGAGCAATGTTGGGTTTCTGCCAAATGTAGAGCTTTGTGCCAAAGCCAAAATGTTAAATATTTTAAGAGAAACTTTTCCCACATGTTTGCCAAGTCTGGAACGCATTATGCCAAACCTCAAATTTCAAACTATTTCATATGATTCCATTAATTCATAAATCCTAGCTGTTTAAAGTTTTCAAGCGATGGTAGCCCTGTGAAAAGCTTCTCCCATCTGAGCTGTGGATCTCTCCAGAACTCCCTCTTCAGTTACCCTTGGCCTCTTGGTTGTAAAAGAAAAAAATGTTTATGTGCATACATGGTATAACAATGGTTGAGTAATGGTTCAAAGGTTAAAGGTTGTCCAAGACAAATATGTGATGATTCAGGAATGCAGTTTGCATTATGCTAAACTGAAGTGCATTAAATCACACTTACAACAGCAATAAAACCTGAATTCTTAATCTGGAAGTATTGGAATTCGTGAGAGATCTGCCAGAGTACAAAAAGAAAACAATGGAAATTTTGGGGTATCAGGAAATTACATGTTAAACCCTAAATAATTGCTGTTTTATTGTGTTTAACAATGAAGTATTTGTACTCAATGAAACTAGACCACTCTCATTCACACAAACATACACAAATACATTCTCCGATTACACTGGGTGTCAAATCAGTGTTTAAGGAAATGAACAGCTTAACCTCTCAGAGTAAGAGCAAACATACGCACAAATATTTACTTATATGCAGACGCTCTTAATCCAGAGTGATTTACAAAAGCATTAATGAATAATGTAATAGTATCTGAGATCAATGCAGCATTTTAAATGTCTCAGACCTTCTCTTTACACGGAGTACACATGCACATCTGCACCAAGGCTAATGCCGTGTTCCTGGTACCTTGTAAGTGGTACTTTGCAGGTTGTAATGATGTCATTTCCCCAACTCAGCACATTTAAATTGAAAAAAACAAAACAAAACATGTCTCCATGTCTTTTATTGGCTGTGTCAGAGCACATGAAGCTCATGAGCTACTTTAAGCACACTTTTACAGTTACAGGCCTGAGAGGCTACTGGTGCTGTTCTACTACAGTGAACTTCAAACATTCATGCAACATTTCGAACTGAAATTGCAGCACAGCAACAACAGTTAACAGTATAATCTAGCAACAATAATGTTAACAACAGTATAATCTAGACTATATAGTACATATAAAAGCTCAACTGAGTGAAACAATATAATAAAACTTTTAAACAAATACTTACATGTGAAATGTTTTGCCACAAAACAAAAGCAGGTTTATTGACAAAAACCAGAGTATTTTTGAGACCAGTAAGGCTTCCAAGTGGTGTCACCTGGCTGTGTATAGAATGATGTAATCGGCTATCTTGGTCTCCAATTTGCATATAGTTTCACTGCACAAGCAAATGCTTACGAAAAGGAAATACAAACACAAACCACTGGGCAAAATGCACACAATTTGCATCCTAAAAGCCCATGTCAGTAAAGCACAACAGCCAGTGACAGCCAGTATAACTTTGTGCCTGTGTATATTAAAAAAAATGATTCAAGATTAAAGTTTTTATTTGTCACATACACAATTATATACAGTATATAACTTGCAGTGAAATGAAAAATGAAACTGAAGTGAAATCCTAAGTCATTCTCCATTTGCTACCTTACCAACTGCCTAACAAGACACATCTTCCTCCCTTTCTCAGTTTTAATCCCTTCTTTCTGGCACAGATTAACAGTTGCAGAGAGCAGGGGAGGTGCCGTTCAGACTAGACTTGCCATGTTGGTGTGTGTGTGTGTGTGTGTGTGTGTGTATTAAATAAGAAGCACTGCTTTAGGCTTAATGTGATAAACAATAGGCTTACCAGTATTGACTTTACACAGCGACTTCAAACACAACGTTAGATTTCAGACAGCATCTGAAGTTGTGCCTTACAGAAGCCTTAATCACTGAAACTGTGACTGATAATGAACTAATCCTCAGAAATTCACAAGGCTCAAATTTCAGTGGTGGGAATCATCAAAAAAAAAAAAAAAAAAAAAAAAAAAAAAACAAGCATTAAAATTCAAATGAACAACCATTGCAAAACATGTTTACGTGTTTTTTTTACTAAAGACGCACAAAGCAGTAGATGTTTCAGCCTCAGGCTAATGTGTGATTTACACATCATGCAGACTTGTATAAGACTTCCACAAAGATCAATCCAGGAAGTAACAGCCCCTAATGGAACTGACCAATCCCATGCCCTGCCATATATTTAACTAGGTTTATTACATGTTCATCCACTACATTACTACAGAGCAACTATGTTTATTACATGACAACAACAATTTTACGATGGTTTCTTATAGTCACTACGGCTGTCATAGACAAGGGAATAACATTAGCATTGTTTTAATGTTGTAATTATGTTAACTTACTAGTTTAATATATTAGTAAGAGTAAAATTAGGACAGACGTACCACAGTAACCATGGTATAACCACAGTTCACAAACAAAGGTTTGTGTTTGTGCTACAAACAGACAATTTTACATAAGTGACTTACGTTTGTCACGTTCTTAGCACTTCAGCACGTATATCAGAAATTTTCACCTGCTTGCAAATCAAAACATATACTTAAAGTAAGAAATGTCAGTTTTGGATTAGTACTCACCATCAGCTACACAGACACTGTAATCAAAGACAAGGCCATCTTGAACATGTATTAAACTGTGCGATGCCAAAGCAGTACTGAATTCTCAATTCTGATTGGTCAGAATTGGTCCGTGGTCAAAAAGTTTTGATTAATTTTCTACAGTAACAGCAGCTGTGATGATAGTGCGGCTGCTACACGAATGACATGCAGTAAATTAATGCGCTCATTCTTATACGTTAATGTTCCTATAGTAACTAATTCACAGGGATGGCAGATGCTCCACATAATCTAATTCTAATCAGAAATGGATTTTTAAAATCCTGTTGTTATTTTACCAAGAAAAATATGCAGTTGCTGATATGGTGAAGCTTTTTATAGAGACATTTATTTAACATTTATGGAAGGAGTCTCCAGTGTCAATGTTTTATAAAACTGAGGTACCATTAAATTCTCAGGCAAAGCAAAATCACAGGACAGAGGGCTTTGTATATTCCGGTTTCTCAGTAACATGACAAGCTGTGTGGGTTTCCCCGCCTCCCCTTATTACTGTGAAGAGAAAGGGAAAAAAAAAAAGGAAAAAAAAAAAGAGAGAGAGAGAGACTGATGAGGGAACAACTGGTTATAGCTGCTATACCATAAGTGATAACAGGAACTAGTCTCGCGAACATTAAATGTAACTACAGTACTGTGTAAAAGTTTTAGGCAGCCTATTTTTTTTAGTACAAACTTTGTTATAGATTTTTTATTTTATGACTTCTACATTATCAAGTCAGTACAAAAAACATTTTAGATTCCCAAACATTAGTTTTCTAGCACAAAATTAAATGTTACAGAAAAATGTTTGTATGTCATTAAAGAAAGCAGCATATTACGTAAGAGACACTTTTCAGACATAAAACACAATGAAGGCTGCTGGGTTTTGCTGCAAAAATAAGAAGCAATTGCGAAAGTCAAAGTCTCCAGAAGAACTGTGTCTGGTTCTGCAAGATGCTCAATAAAACTTACCAGCTCATTTCCTTATAAAACTACACAAACTGTACCCTAGACTACTATTTTTATTTTTATTTTTTTGTCACACCAAATATTGACTTTGTTTCATTTACTACTGTTTACTGCTCTTTACTGTATTTTTTTTTTTTTATGTAGAAACATTTAATGTCATTATTTTGAAGGCATATTTGCTCTACAGCATTTCTTTGCATGTGCCTAAAACTTTTGCACAGTACTGTAAAAATGAATAAGAATTGTAATCATTGGCAAATTGCTTTGGTATAAAATGAATAAAAACCTTTTATGGGGGGTAAACCAATAATGCTCAGATAGTGTAAGAACAATTTGTTCTTACACTATATGAGCATTATAAGTTTATCATTCTTTTAACAAACCCTATTCTTTGTAGAAATCCTGCTGTGCTTTGGTGTTTTGGTGTCTTGATGTGTGTGTGTGTGGGTGTGCGCGTGTGTGGGTGTGCGTTTACACACATCACAGAATTGTGGCATCAATAAAAATCACCCTTTATCCCTAGGACAGATACTGAAAATGTGAGAATTACAAAGTGCTAAAGAAAAATAATGAGTTGGTAACATTTATAAATAATAAACACTAGTAATAAAAACAGAGCTGTGGGTATAATATTCCGCTTTAGTGATACAGA
Organism: Cranoglanis bouderius; assembly: GCA_023630585.1. Taxonomy (NCBI): domain Eukaryota; kingdom Metazoa; phylum Chordata; class Actinopteri; order Siluriformes; family Cranoglanididae; genus Cranoglanis; species Cranoglanis bouderius. The sequence goes on along the minus strand of CM042538.1, from coordinate 15,680,929 downwards.
GACTCATGGTCTGGATTTACATACTGGAATGTAATAGGTGTTTATAATTTATGTCACATGTTCAATTTCCTGGTGGGATTCTCAGCTCCTACATTTTTCAAATGCAAAACCTCTGCTTACTATATTAGTACTCTGATCATGCTGTACACCCAGATTAATCTCCCTGAAAGGAGTTAACATTTAAAAAAAAAAAAAAAACATTTTAAGGTTTATGGTGAAGAACCATAAAAAATAATTTGACTTTTCCATTTTCTCAGAAGATGTCCTTGGGCAATACGGCACCGCAAACTCATTACACACATGACTGAGGTTAAACAATAAACATGAGCTTCGAAGAAAATGTGGAAAATCAGGTGCTGCCCTCAAGCCACACACACACACACACACACACACACACACAAAAAAACTTTTACATGATTACATTGTAAGGAGTCCTAGGAAAAAATCTATTTGCCATAGTGATGAAGAAGTAATAAATTAAAGATAGCTCAACGGGCAAGTAGAAGAATATAAAAGAGCTGTCAAAAGGCAGCCCCTCTCCAGACACCCACAATTCTGACTCGGCAGAAAGGACACAGAGGTACTACCAGTACCAGTGCTTCATTTGGCAACAAACACACATCATGGAAACATGAAATATGGGTGAGGTGTGCTTCAGAACGACACAGTGTCCCAACAAGGACATAAATGAGAATAATTCTCTCACACACACACACACACACACACACACACACACACACAGAGAGAGAGAGAGAGTTAGAGTAAGTAATTCCTGTATTAGATCAAAACTGTACAGTTTTGTGGCCGATCTACATTGCGTGTGTGAGCATGACTGTCCACCGCTGAAACTTTACTAACTTTGTTCTGAATACATACCTAACCAACTTTGAGAAGACAAAAATTCTGATATTTGTCAATTTTAAAACATGAACATACTTTGTCACATTATGTCACATTCATGAATGCAGCTTTTCATAGAAAACACAAAGTGTGTTCTTATCGGTGATTTCCACCGATAAGGGACTTTAATGCTTTTTTATTTATGTCTTACCTCAATTCTTCCCACACATTAACTAATTTCCCCTGTCGCACGATACCCATCAGTCATAAATCTCTGAGGGCGAGGGCTAACACATGCTTCCTTTCTTTGTGATTGCCCGACTTACAAGCTCCTGGTTGGTTTTTACCAAATGGTAAATAATTGTGTCAAATAATTTATACAGAAATCATTTGCTGTTTATAATGCGCTCAGCATATGAGCTACTGTATATCATGATTCCGAAGTGATTATGTAAGGAAGTGATTATGATTTGGTTACTTATGTTGTTTGGACACGAGAAAAAAAAACAACAATGGGCATAAGAACATATCCTGCTAACTCAAGAGTCAGCAAAAAGTGAATGCCATGGAACTCGAATTTTAATCATGGTTTCTCTCAGCAGTTTGGGGCTCATAAACTGGTAAAGTGTACGACTGCCTCACTATGAGCGCCAGTTCGACATGTTCTCCTGAAGAAGTTACCCCTTTGGAACTCGTTCCTTGTACACTTGCCCTTAGAGACACAGGAAACATCTTTCCAAACTGCTGTTCATATGACATCACAGGACAGGGAAGCACTAAAGCACTGCATGACCTCTAGCAACATTAAACAGGCTGACGAGCTCCATTTCTCCTTAAAACTTTCTGCCATCAGTGTGACTGTAGTCATGATGTGCGCCTCATAATCAAAAACCCTCACCTTACATTCCAAAATATTTACTAATCTAGAAAATCCAGAATACTGGTACTCAAAACAGACCTTTCGGTAGGGTTAAGACTCAAACACTAATCTAAAATTTGATCACCAAGTGCAATATATTAAAACTGTTGGTACTAAAACTCTCAAACGCGATTTGAGACACGACGTTAGTTTGTTTATTCAGTTGTAGACATGTGTCTCCAGTATTTACGGTGGTATTGCACCACATGGACACAACAAATGAACCCAAAAGATATACATGGCGGCCATCTTGAGCATGTCTACGCATAGTTAACAGCAAGTATCTATGCTAGTACTAAGTACCTCTCGGGAGCCCATTACCAGACATCCCAAAAAAAAAAAAAAAAAAAAAAAAATCACCTGAGTATTTGACTAATGTCAGGTAATACAATAGAGGAATTTTAAGTTTGCATTTATTCCATGGGACTTTCTTCCAATTTATCAGAATTGGAAACAAATTCCCAGGCCAAAGCTACCATGACTGTCAGCACAGATGAGCCACTGGTATGAAAGAATAAATATGATGGTCTTAAACCTTCCACTGCTTCTCCAGAATAATAATAATAAAAATAAATAAATAAATAAATAAAAGAGGTCTCATATCTTTCATTCACGTTTCATTTACAGTATATTACTGAAAACATACACCATCTTGTTGATTATTACTAGATTGGTAGTTTGTGAAACAAGAAAAAGAACTGGTGCATATACTATAGCATACAATTTCTATTATTTGACTTTTGAATTTTTCATCACTTTCCACAATTTCACTTTGCTTCTGTTCATCCAGGGGATGTGTAATGTACACTAGAAGGCCAAAGGTTTGAGTATATCTGTTCAATAATCCATTCCAAAACCTTGGGCATATATATGTGGACTTCATCCCCCTTTGATCCTATAATAGCCTCCCACTCTTCTGGGAAGGCTTTCCACTAGATTTTGGGGCGTGGCTGTAGGGATTTTTGTTCATAGAGCCACAAAAGCATTAGTGAGGTCAGATACCGGTGTTGGGTGAGGAAGATGGGGTGCAGTCAGCATGTCAATTCATTGCAAAGGTGTTCAGTGGGGTTGAGGTCAGGGCTCTGTGCAGGACACTTAAGTTCTTCCACACCAATCTTGGCAAACCATTTCTTCATGGACCTTGCTTTGTGCACAGGGGCACTGTCATACTAGAACAGGTTTGGGCCTCTTAGTTCCAGTGAAGGGAAACTGTAATGCTACAGCATACAAAGACATTCTATACAATTGTGTGCTTCAGACTTCGTGGCAACAGATTGTGGAAGCAGTACATATGGGTGTGATGGTCAGGGAAACACAAACTTTTAGCCATACAGTGCATCTATGAACAGAAGCTTTGACTTTCCAGCAATTAGCTACTTGATCATCATAGTTCTATATAAAACATCTATTTCTACCGAATTTCTGCTTCAGGACCTGGGCACTGCTGGCTGAGTGGTTAAGGTTTTGGCCTGCTGATCAGCATGTTAATACTGCCAAACTGCTACTGTTGCGCATAGCCTATAACCTTCATCTGCTCAGCTCAACTATAAATCATTTTGGATAGCAGCGTCTGCCAAATGGAACGAGTGAAAAGTTCTTTGCATGGGAACAGCTATGAGAACCAGATGGGTCATCAAGCATTAGTTTAATTTACTGCCTCATAACACAACTTTCAAAAACAAAGTTCTTATCAGAATGGCATACATCAATGTAATATGCTATGGGTAACTTGTTTTAACCAGAAAATCCATAACCCTTGGCCTTACCGAGTCAGTTCCTCTCTAGATTTATTATGTCAAGCAGTGATGGTAAAGCAATTCAATTACAAAGCGTCTAATAGGAAAGGCTCTGTGCTTTCACTTCATTACTGCCCAGCTTAATGAACCACACGAGTAAGAAACTTACTTACTCACTCACATACACTTACGTCTCTGACAAGTTTAGATTCTTTATGCGTAAAAACAGTCACAGCTGTTTAACGAAAAGCCTCACTCCATGGCACTGGAAATAGCTTAGTTCATTAAATATCCATCATATTCTCAGCAGGCTATTGTAGGACACTTTACACCTGGTTTGTTGGTTATGGACTTATATGTCTGAGTCCAGAGCGGTCTGGTCATATTGCTCTCAGTTTTCATGATCAGGTGTGTTAGCGAAGCAGAATCACCAACCTGTACTGAACTCTGAGCATGCAGGACAAACATATTCTCAAAAGAATTCCTGGAGTGTGGATCAGATTCTGCTCTGTTCCTGTCGAAATTGGGGGCGCGCAAAGATCACGGCACGACAGACTTAATTGAGCTCTTGCTTTTGTATCAACGACTGTAACCCTTTTGACTCCCCCGAAGTCCTGCCTTTCATCGCCGTCCTCAATCAGTGATCCGTGTTCTGTTCTCCTGTTGGACGAAGTTTCACTTTTTACTGTTGTTATGATTAACGATCAGCAATTTGATGAACAGTTCAGCTGGAAAGTCATCCTGTCAAGGATTCCCTGCTCTAGACAGATACAGCTACAAAATGCTTCTGGAGCCACCAATTAAATGCTGACTTGCTCATTTGTGATTAAAAAGTCACAGAATTTAGCAATGAAATTCTCTGAAACTTCAATATCTTTAGACAGTAGTGTCAAAATATTAATTCACAATACTATACTATAGTTACTATCACTATCACAGACTGCTCTGACACACTCTTTTCCCCCCCTAAGGTAGAGTTAAACTTCTTCCTTAAGACTTCCTTTCTTAACTTCCTTAAGACTTCTTGGATTTCTGAGAATTTAGTTCTTGCTTTCTTGTGTTTTTTTTTGTTTTTTTTTAAAGAATGAATACTGTGGTAAAAAAAAAAAAAAGAAATAAAAAAAGAACAAGAAGGGGAGGAAGAAGAATTTCTTCTCATGGATCTTTCATAACATGTTCACATCATGTAGAAATTACTAAAAAAAAAAAAAAAAAAAAAAAGCTATGTATCTCCTTGTAAACGAAAAGTCATTCTTTTCTATCGCAATGTCAAAATGAATGCAACAACAACCAACAATTAACTGCAGTATACGTTCACGGGATTGTTTTAAAATAGAGTTACCTTCTATAAATGGCATTATAGTTTTCATTTCTAGAAAACATTTGACATTATACACCTGACAGCCTTTAACTGTGAAATCCTTTAACTGCCATTTTTTATAGCTATGTTTATTTATAAATTGTGATCACACATCATCGAGTCTCATGGCTTTTGTGGTAATCATGAGTTTGATGAAACATCAACAGTTTTAACAAGTCATGACCGTATGACTGGTATGAGACCGTATGTCTCTGTACGAGATCGTATCACTTCAGAACTTGCGCAACGTACACTCACTGTTACGGACAGATGAAGTCAACTGCATAATCACCACATTATAGTGTATGATGATGCAAACATACTATAATGCCCAGGAACACTCAGCAACACAAACAATATCAATTCAAAAATGTATTTGTATAATAAAAAAAAATATATCTAAACATCTGCACTAATCAACCAAAAGCCTAAACACTGACTTTTACAATATTTTACAAGGAAAAAGCACCAATACTAGGCTGGTCATCAGTGGTGCACAACAGAACACGAGAGATGGTAAGGAAACTAGAGTCTAAAGAATAAACTTCTATATACTGTAGATGTGAGAGAGATCAGTAAGAAGCATTTACAGCCTTATAGGTAAGATTGAAGATACTCTAAGTAATAGGATATTTGACTGGGAGCCAGTGATGATTAAAAACAATGAGGGACATGTGATCCCTGGGTTTGACACAAGTCAAAACCCTGGCTACTGAATTTTGTATGGGTCACATTTACCAGGAAGCAAAACAGAAGAAAGGAGAAGGTGGTAAAACATTCACAGTACAGGACACTCGAACGTCACTCTTCCACTCCAACCTGGGCAAAATAGTGTCTTCGTGGAGCTCGCTTTGTGCATTGTCATACTGGAACAGGTCTGCACCTGTTAGTTCCCGGGAAGGTAAACTGTAAATTTACAGCATACAAAAGACATTCTATACAATTTTGTGCTTCCAACTTCGTGGCAACAGTGTTCGGGGGAAAGGAGCACATATGGGTGTGAGGATCAGGTGTCCACATACCTTTGGCTATATAGTGTATTTCCATTAATTGTATTGGAACATCATACCATGTTTGATGAATTTTAATGAAGCTAGAACACCATGACCATCAAGCATAATAGCTAGCAAATAACGAGGAGATATTGCTGAAAATATTTAAAGACCTGAGAGCATGAGGGATAAAGAGTGACAGCGAGAGCTGCGAGACGAGTTTGGTAGGTAGCGGGCTTCATCACAGTTGAGCTGATGAGAAATAAAGCTCCGAAATCAGACCGTCCCTGACCTTCTTATAAGGAGCGTCAGTGAATGCACAATATTTAAAGGGTAGTCCATTGCTGTGTTATTGTTTTATTTAAAGCTACATTTGCCATGTGTGATACATAAATAAAGTGCAGTACAAACCAACAAAAGTTCACTCTAAAATGAAGAGATTTTTAAAAAATAAATAAATAGATAAATAAATAAATAATAAAATAGAAAACAAAAGAGGAGGAGTTTAAAATACAGAACTCAGACATGCAAAGTTTTGTGGTGGTGATGCTGTTTCACACACACACACACACACACACACACACACACACACACACACACGATCAGCTGTTTGCAACCTGTCCTTCTCTACAGTTTCAGTTTTCATGTGCTTTATTGGCATAACATAATTGTACAGGAAAAATAAAATAAAAAGACAAAATGGATTTAAATAAACAAAAACAAAATGCGAACGATGTAAATGAATTAAGGACCAAATAAAGGCACTGTATACAGAATAATTTTTAAAAAAGAAAAAGAAAATGAGTAGAATTACAGAATAAAGTGGTGCTTCTCTACAGTGTGTGTGTGTGTGTGTGTGTGTGTGTGTGTGTGTGTGTGTGTGTGTGTGTGTTTTGTCATGTGAACCCTGACCTGTTTGTAAACGACACCGTGGCTGCTCACATGGTTATCAAATTTGTGTTTGTTTTGTTTTAAACTCACTATAAACCAGCTCCAGTGTTTAATTCGTAATAGTTAAAGATTAAGAAATGGAATAATCAAGAAAACCTCCTCAAATGGTATCTAACGTTTCTCCCTGTCCGGTGTGAATAAGTAAACAGCCCAGTCAGGCGGTAAACAGCCCAGTCAGGCGGGAAACACCGACTCACAACACTGAGTTTGTCAATAAAAGTGCAAAAGCGGTAATGGGAAAAAAAAGCAGAGGTACCGAAGAGCTCAACCTCAATCACCAAGCGATATGATGGCAACAAATAGAACACACCCTGATACACATTCACGCGCGCGCGCACATGCACACATAGTTTTTAAACACAAATACCATTTTCTCCGTGAAGTCTTGTGCAGGAGTTGCAGGTGAACTTTTCCCAGCTGCAGTAGCGGCGCTGTGAGCATACTTCCCCCGACAAAAACAACAATCACTCGGCGTCCTCTCTGCCTCGTTTCGGCTACATTATGTGAGTGGAATGAACGGGGGCGCTCCCTCTCTCTTTCTTTCTCTCTTTCTTTCTGTCTTTCTCTTTTCTCTGGGAACTCTCTCTCTCTCTCTCTCTCTGCCCCGCGTGATGATAATCCGGCTTCGCTCGAGCTCAAGCTGAAGCGACCCCGACGTAGCCGACACTCGCATTATTACTACTATTCACGCGCCCCGCGCCCGCCTCGGCCCCTCCTGCTAGCTGATTAGGTTTGATTCGCGAATGAATCGGTTCTCTTTCGCGACTCATGAGTCGAATCAACATCTTTGAGTCAAATCTTTCTATTTATATGGTGTAATGTTTACTTACAGAGCACTAGTCAGACAAGTACATGCACATTCAGTTGTGTAACTATGAATATTAGCTAGGCAAAGCAAGTTCATTCACTGTCACCGAAATAACCTAAATAATTTATATAACTTAGATAACATGAGAGTTTGATATACTAGGCCTGCTGTAGCTGTGTGGCTCCTCCCTCCAGGGTTTGGGGTTCGAATCCCGCCTCTGCCAGGTGTGCGTGGAGTTTGCACGTTCTCCCCGTGCTTCTGGGGTTTCCTCCAGGTACTCTGGTTTCCTTCCCCAGTCCAAAGACATGTGCTGCAGGCTGATTGGCATTTCCAAATTGTCTGTAGTGTGTGAACGTGTGTGTGAGATTGTGCCCTGCGATGGGTTGGCACCCCGTCCCGGGTGTCCACCGCCTTGTGCCCCGAGTTCCCTGGGATAAGCTCCAGGCTCCTCCGCGACCCTGTCGCGGGTAAGCGGTACGGAAGATGGATGGATGGATAGTTTAAGTCACTTTAATGGGGGTAAGAATCAACGCAAGCCAGACTTCTAGCTTTCATTACAGAATCTGGTACATTTTGTTACTAAACCTACATTTACAGGGAAAAAAGCCATTTGAATGACATTGCAGACAGTCGACCACAGAACCACAGAATAGCAGCTGTAGTCTCCCTATTTTTTTATTTTTTTTATTTTTTATTTTTTTCAGAAAAACCCTTAAATAACTGTTAAAGATAGAATGTTGTGAACTTTGTTTGATCCACTGGCTATATCTTGCTCGGAAATGTGCATTGTGTCGTTGTTGGAAACTGGAACATAGAAATGGTTTATAAAAGTAGTGGAGAGCAAATGAGATGGCAGACTCCATGATTCTGAAGCTCGTGGCCAGAAAAGTGTGGCCTGGGGGTGGAGCATCTGAGGCTATGACTAATCACAATGAACATACAAAGTGTAACAAAAGAAGTGCGAACATTAAGCTCAATGTTGAATGTGCAGAACTATCTACATGGCAAAAGCAGGTGAACTTAACTACATTGAAACAACATTCATATGTGGTGTCACCTCCTAGCCTGATAAACATTTCATTCTCATGAACTTTTTGGTCTTGTTAGCATCTAGTAACTTTTTAAGAATTAACCTGAGCTATGTAAATGCAATAAAGGAAGCAATGCTACCACCTTGCTACTGGAAAATGTAATGTTATTTTTGGTAGTCTGTAGGCTGGTTTCATAAGTAATGGGTAATAACACAAAATCAACTTTTCCTTACCTTCAGCTTTGTGTCAACTTTGCACAGTTTTACATATGAGAAGTTTCAGTGAGACTCTCATATCCTTGTTTGACAGCATGAAAGATTTATACATCTTAGTGGTTTTCTGGCTCCAACAGATCTAACCCAAGTGATGAACTCACTAACAACCTTTACCTTGAGGGTAAAATGGATGTGTTAGAGCAGGAAACATGCTAAAATGTGTGTGTTAAGGCCCAGCGTGGAGAATCGGTGTGTTATGTCACTTACCTGTCAGTTTCTGCAAAATGAGGCTATTTTCTTGTAAATGATGCAAGTTTGCAGTTTGCCACATTCTCCATCCAGACTGGCATAATGTCAGCCCTTTTTTCTGAAATCTCTATCACTCCATATCACGTCTGATTCTTTGCTCGATGATCAGCAGCACTGCAAATCCACAGGTAAAATATGCAAGAATTTTACAGTAAAGCCACGGTTGATAGAAGCTCCACACAGATAACATCAGATGTCTCCTGGGTTTTTTCACACTACAAACTTTTTAAATCACCTGCGCCTATCTGACTGCAACAAAGCTATAAAGCATCAGTGTCTCACTAGGAAAAAAGAGAACCAACGTGGAATCTGATAGCTTCTTGCAGCAGTTAGACACAATGGTTCCTAAGCACATTAATGTTTCAGCGGAGAGACGCTTTCACGGCTTTAGTGAATTTTTAAAGGACCAGCGGATTAAAAAAAACTATGTACAGCCCAAGCTCATCTGTCGTGCTGCATGTTGCTGGGTTTTTTTTCTCATTCTCTCCAGTGGGGCACATTGTCAACAACAGGGACGGCCGCAATAAACTCATGTATCAGATGAGATCTATGATGACTTTGCTTGGATGAGATTAGACCAAATCTGAAATGTCCTAAGCAGATGGAGCTTGCTGTACAGTTAATAATTTACCTTTTTTTTCCTGTGCATCCAGTGAACATTTGGCTCTTGTATGTGTGGTCTGGTACAGCAACAGTGCAATCTAATCTCAGAGCACAAATCCTTTGATCTGAATGCCGCACTAATAATCCCATGTGAATACAAGTCTCTGAGAGGAGAAGATTGGAAAGAACAAGACGCCAAATCATCCCTGCCTCTGACTTAAAGTATGAGTCTGGGGAAAAAAATTAAAAATATATATACACAAAATGTTCTCCCCTCACCCTAATCAGTCAGGATGTTTGATATCCAAAGTTTGCCTCTTTAGTTTGGTATTGGAACCAAGAGGATAATATGACTAACAAGTAACAAGGAAAGCTTACAGCCTCTAGTTTAATATCATGCAATCTGCATGTCTGAATCATCACACACTGCCATTTGTCTGATGCAGGTGTGGACTGATACTAAAATACATTTTGAGGAACCACCACCTTTGAGGTTTTTGCTACTGTTTTATATGTTCAACATTTCTATCTGTTTTACCTTTGGTCCAGTGTCTCAAACAGTGTCAGAAACCACATAAACAAGACTGTTTGAAGTACCGAAAACCTCAGTGTGTTTGAAATGACTGTGTGAAGAATTAGACACGCAGTTTGCACAGTGCTAAACTGGAGGCTATAAGCTTCCTTTACCTGTTAGATACATTATCCTACATTGTCCAAAATGAAATCAGACCAAACATTTCTTGGTTGATAAACTGCATGTATATTTACATTTACAGCATTTAACAGACACCATTACACAAAAGTGCTTTGTAGTCTATCAAAAACATTTCCTCAAACTACAGGTTGCTCCAAAAGTCTGCATCCATAAGGGACTATGTACACCGGCACCGTGTCGGTTGTGCCTTCGTCAGTGGAAGTTGGTGGGCGTCCACTTCTTGGTTAGTCCGCAACACTTCCAGTCTTTTTGAATTTGTTAATAAGTTTGGCAACAGTGTCGTGTGTGATGTTCTTGCCATGTTTCCTGTTAAAGTCCATCGCAACTTTGCAACAGCTTCCCGATCCAGCCATGAGAATGATTTCAATACGTTCTTCTTTTGTCAAAGGCATTCTTAAAAGCTATCTGAAAAAAATAATAAACTAAGTATTTTGCTAAAAAGTGTTAATTTCCCCTATGTATAGAGACTTTTGGGACACCCTGCTAAATAAAACTATTAGGCAGAGGTTATTATAGCATGAAATTAACACACACAAATCAAGGGATATATTAAATTAAATGAAATAAATGTTGATTCAAGAGGTTGGTGAAGAGGACGCATTCTGGGTAAGGGGAAATTTCATTTTTGGCTAGGAAAACATGACAGCAAGAACAAAAGGTTACACATAAATAAATGGACTGATGAAAGTGTAGTGTGTGTGTGTGTGTGTGTGTGTGTGTGTGTGTGTGTGTGTGTGCTGACAGGTGGATGGATTAATCAGACGTTTAACAGCAGATCAGAAATCCCTTCTCCAATCAGGCACCACCATTACTCAGCTTCTCAGATCTCTGTCCCATACTTACTCTTTCACACAGTTCAGTGAGCTGAGAGAGGAAGCACACATCTTAATTTACTCTCTCATATCTCACACTGCTCCCTCTGGGAACAGGTAATAAACTGTACCTTTCAGGGTACAACACTTGTCATTGAGGTGCCTCCATCAAAGGTACATATTTTGTACCTTTAACCAGAGAAACTGGGTTTTTAAAAAAATTCATTAAATGTACATAATTGGGCATTACGGATATTGAGAGTGCATTTATATTGTTTGTGTGCCTGTATAGTACTTTTTAACCGACAGTGTGTGATAGTAAATTAAACATGATGCATGACATACACTACGGGATAGAAAGAAATTCACACGTTCAGCTGTGCAACACCAGTACATGTTGTGGTTAAGTATATCAATGCACATGTATTTAAATAGAAATCCTCCTCTTCTAATTATGCCTCTGACTTCTCAACACTGTGATGGTAGCCAGACCTTCTTTCTGCCTAAGGTTGGGGCCTGATGATGTATGACATGCATGTGTCCAAACCTCCACCCAAACAGAACTCAAGCAGCTCTGACTGTCAGATACTATTACAGGCTTGTCGGAATGACTCAGAGCAGCTCAGGAACACCATGTTTTGAGTATTTTTTTCTCCCTTAACCGCTTATTTTTCCAATATTAAGAACAAATAGGGAACGTACTGGGGTTTCAAATTTAAAAAAAATAAAAAGGAGCTTTTAACAGATAGACGAGTGCCACTAAGCCTTTAACACAGTTTCACTTCCTCAGCGAGTGTCTGATTTACAGTCTGCTTTATTTAGAGTGCTAGTGCTAATATTATGAATATTTAAAACAACAGTTCACCCAAAAATGAAATATACACAGTTTCCCTAAATGTAGTCCAACATCCAAAACATGTTAAGTACTAAGTTTACTGCTTAATTCTTAACTCTAATGTAGATAGTAAGTAAAGGAAACATTCTATAGCCATGAGTTAAGCATTGTGCAAACCACAGGCCTGACTCATCACACACTCGCATGGTGTTACTGAGCCAAACAGTGCCCTTTGAATCTGATGTGTGATGATTTAAATGGGTGAAGTAAATACCTTTGGGGAAAACTGTGTAACTTTCATAGCTAAACTTTCCATCAACCTGTATAATGCCTAATTACCTTTACACCACAGCTCAGTCGTTGTGTATTGCTCTTATCTGTGGGTTTTAGTCACCAGCCTTTTGCATTTATTGACACATTTTGAAAAACTTTGGGGTTGAAAACTGTACACCTGTATACCTGTCATTTGTGCAAGTATCCAATCACATGATAGTAGCACAATATCAAAAAAAATATATATATATCATGCAGATACAGGTCAAGTGCTTCAGTTAATGTTTATATAAAACATTAGAATGGGAAAAATGTGTTCTCAGGGACTTTGACCGTGGCCTGGTTGTTAGCACCAGGCACACAGTCACAAGTCCACATCAAGTTTCACTCCTCGCAGCCAAGAATGGGAATCTGAGGCTACTATGGGCACAGGCTCACCCAAACTAGACAGCTGAAGTTTGGATAAATGTCACCTGAGCTGAAGAAGCTCAATTTCTGTTGTGACACAGATGATAGGGTCAGAATTTGGGATCAACAGCATGAAGTTCAGGATGGTAGAGGTGCTGTAATGGTGTGGGAAATGCATTCTTGGCAGACATTGGGCCCCTTAATACCAATCAAGCATCGTTGAATGCCACAGCCAATGAGAAGTGTTGCTGAACACATACTACATCCCTTCATGAACATGATTTACCTATCTTATATTGGCTAGTTCCAACATGATAATGCACCATCCAGTGTGTATTCCTGCCTCACACACAGTGTTTCATGGATAGGCTTCAGATCTACTGTATTCCTGACAAGGTTAAAGCAGAAGATGAATGAATGAATGTTTTATGCCCAAGTAATTATTAAAATGTCAGATAAGCATATCTACACTTTAACTTTCATTAAAATGCCAGGATGTATAAATATAACTAAATGCCCCATGTCCATGTCCAGGTTCAAATAACCAACCCTCTAGTTAACTGCTAGTGAACTAGCTTGCATTTATCATGGTAGCCCAATTACTTATTAATTAATTATTATTTATTTTATAATTATATTTTAATTACTTATTTTTAATTAAGTAATTAAAAACTACTACTAATTATTATTCAGTTATATTTCAGCCTCAATTTGCATTGTTATTTTCTTAGTGATGTATAGCCAAATCTGTCTAAATACACCAAATATATGATTTCTTCATCAAAATAAACCATTTAGATATCAGTCATCATTAACATTAGCAAAGTTAGCTAGCTAGCAAACTAGCTTGCAGTTGCTACTTCGAAATATCAGACATGATCAGTTCAAAGTCTCTTCATGACATTACAAACTGAGCACATAAATACATTTCCTTCAAAAATTGTTCAGGTACATTTCATTGTAAAAATGTAGACATTAGTGTTGTGGTAACAAATTTGTTATAGCGTTTTTAAGTGCACTTTAAATAGAAATTCTGAAGTCAGTATAAATAACTGTAAGGACTTAGTCTGTGTATTCTTGGTTCATTGTATCACACCCACACCCACATAAATGTTCCTGGAGACTCTGAATATTCCTGTTTGTTCCCCCAGATTTCCTGAAGAACTTCCTGTCTCTGTCGTTTGGCTCTTTAAAGAATAACCTGCACTGAATATTATTTCTACCGTACCGTCACATAGACAGATACAGGTCAGCAGGATTTCATGGGCTACATTCCAATAATTTTATTAAATAGTGCAAAATTGAGTCTAACAGAAAGCCTATTTGTTACCATTAGATGACATTTTGCTGCCATTTAGACTCAAGCAAACACTAATTATCCAAAAAGCTTCAATGGACTCACTCATGCAGAATGTGCCTGACACAAAATTTCTAACACATTAGAGAGCAGACGACAGGAAGGAGAATGTTCATTAACTTTCCTGGTGTTTGGATTCACTTTTGTTGGACGCATCTTTTTTGTTCTGATTACCATTTTTCTGTTTATAATGAACAATGACTTGCTTGATGTGGTGGTTTTAGAGAAAATGCTAGACACAATAGGAAAAGGGACAAATGCACCTACAACCAGGGGTATAAAATACTTGAGTAATTGTACTTCTATACTATACGTAATTATTATTTTGGGGTATTTATACTTTACTTAAGGGTTGTTGTAATGGAATACTTGTACTCAATTACATTTCAAGAAGAAAAACATTTTATTTATAAAAATAAATAAATAAATAAATAATTTAGACCTTCACAGCACTCATTACAAACCACAAAGTTCTCCTATGCTATATGACTGGATGCTATTGGGTATACAAATCGAATGGGCTCAGCTTAGCATCCAATCATTTAAGCTGAGCTTATGTAATGACTTTCTGATGCTACACAATCTAGTTAAAAAATATAGCTATTCTCGTGTTCCTGAAGATGGATAAGCTCCCTGGCCCTACCTCAGTAAAATGCTGGAGTAAGCAAAGACTTGTATAAAATGAGACATCTGCTTTAACTAGCTAGAGGGTCATTCCATCTCATCTTACTGGAGTGTAAAGCATGCAGCTTTTCCAGTTTAACAGACAGCCACAGGATTTTTTTAAAAAATGCTTAAAAAATCTCATGCGCAGTTGTACACTGAATGGAGGATAGCAACAGGGAACATTTTGATTGATGTGGCCAGATAAGTGTACGGTATACATCAGATGGTGTGTGGGGGGGAAACTAGAGAGATGGTGGTGTTATATAAAGACCATGTGGAATTACATAAACAGGAGAGTGTCTACAGACTGACCAGGTTATGTCAGCCACTTCATTCACATTCCTGATACTCTTTCCCTCTCGCTTTCAATTCATTGCAGTTGCTGTGCTGAAAGCTTAGACGTTAACGATCCATATCCATTAGCATCAGGACTTATGGAGGTTAACAAGGCACACTGGCAGCCAGAGGCCAACTCTGACCCTGTACCTCCTTTTGTGTGTGTGATAAAGGACTCTGGGATGTGTGAAAAAGTGAAATTCCTAGCTATAAACCTCCCCATGTAGATACTGTTTCTTGAATGAGCTGTTAAACCTAAAAAGAAAGGAAATATAATGCTCCCATAAACCAAATGTAGCAGACCAGTCTTGGTTGTCAGACATGGTTGATGTCTGAAATGGTTATTTAATTCTGGACTGGAGCTACAAAGCTACAACAGTTACACCAGTGACAATAACACCAGTGACAGTTACACCAGTGACAGTAGCTCCAGTGACAGTAGCTCCAGTGACAGTACCACCAGTGACAGTTACACCAGTGACAGTAACTTCAGTGACAGTTACACCAGTGACAGTTATAATGACAGTAACACCAGTGACAGTTACAGTGACAGTTACACCAGTGACAGCACCACCATTGACAGTTACACCAGTGACGGTTACACCAGTGACAGTAACTCCAGTGAGAGTAACTCCAGTGACAGTTACACCAGTGACAATAACACCAGTGACAGTTACACCAGTGACAGTTATAATGACAGTAACACCAGTGACAGTTACAGTGACAGTTACACCAGTGACAGCACCACCATTGACAGTTACACCAGTGACGGTTACACCAGTGACAGTAACTCCAGTGAGAGTAACTCCAGTGACAGTTACACCAGTGACAATAACACCAGTGACAGTTACACCAGTGACAATACCACCAGTGACAGTACCACCAGTGACAATAACTCCAGTGACAGTAACTCCAATGACAGTTACACCAGTGACAGTTACAGTGACAGTACCACCAGTGACAGTACCACCAGTGACAATAACACAAGTGACAATAACACTAGTGACAGTAACACCAGTGACAGTAACACCAGTGACAGATACACCAGTGACAGTTACACCACTGACAGTACCACCACTGACAGTTACACCAGTGACAGTACCACCAGTGGCAGTTACACCAGTGACAATAACACCAGTGACAGTACCACCAGTGGCAGTTACACCAATGACAATAACACCAGTGACAGTACCACCAGTGACAGTACCACCAGTGACAGTTACACTAGTGACAGTATCTCCAGTGACAGTACAACCAGTGACAGTAACTCCAATGAAAGTTACACCAGTGACAGTTACAGTGACAGTACCACCAGTGACAGTACCACCTGTGACAGTACCACCAGTGACAGTTGCACCAGTGACAGTAACTCCAGTGACAGTACAACCAGTGACAGTAACTCCAATGACAGTTACACCAGTGACAGTTACAGTGATAGTACCACCAGTGACAGTTACACCAGTGACAATAACACCAGTGACAGTACCACCACTGACAGTTACACCAGTGACAGTACCACCTGTGACAGTTACACCAGTGACAGTACCACCACTGACAGTACCACCACTGACAGTACCACCACTGACAGTAACTCCAGTGGCAGTTACACCAGTG
The DNA here is from genome assembly GCA_023630585.1 of Cranoglanis bouderius. Classification (NCBI taxonomy): domain Eukaryota; kingdom Metazoa; phylum Chordata; class Actinopteri; order Siluriformes; family Cranoglanididae; genus Cranoglanis; species Cranoglanis bouderius. The sequence goes on along the minus strand of CM042538.1, from coordinate 15,664,149 downwards.
ACAATAACACCAGTACCACCACTGACAGTACCACCACTGACAGTACCACCAGTGACAGTAACTCCAGTGACAGTACCACCAGTGACAGTACCACCAGTGACAGTTACACCAATGACAGTTACACCAGTAACAGTTACACTTGAAAGCTAGGAAACAAAAACATGTATGAGAGTCTAACCATTTTTATTGCATAAGAACCTTTACAATGATTTTTGTTATTTGGGGCTTCTTAAAAAAAAAAAACTATGTCACGACCAATAAGTTAATGGACAAGTTTGTCACCATATTCTGAGAATGGCTCAAACTTGTTTTGGCTGATCGATTACATTTAGGGTAAGCACACAGCACACCTCACACTTCAGCTCCTTGCCTCTAGCAAAAGACGCAGATTAAAACATGCCTCTTCAGGAATGCTTCTTTCCTTCTGTCATGACAAAACTCAACTTATAACTACTCAGAGGCTGCTGCAAGGCCCTGGTTCTTTCACATGTTTGCACACACTATAGTTTACCACTGTGTTAAATATGTACTCCTAATTCGATAGTATTAATGTATCGTCATTACTGTTCCACACTTTGCACTGCTGCTACTGATTTTAGTGCATCTGCTCTGTTGCAGGATTTGCACATCTTCCTGCTAAACCTGCACTCAGTATTAATGCACATTCCCTAAACATCTTATCTTGTTCTGTTTACTTTAATATTTATCGTTAATTGTTCATCTGTACTGAAGCACCACCGACCATAAAAAGAATCTTGAGTTGAATCCTTGAATCTTGTGTGTTTCAGTTTTATTTTGTTTTGTATTTTTAACTATTTTCTTAATCAGTTTATGAATCACCCTGGTATGGGCAATCCATTCATTTATGGAGAGAAAGACAGCAAAATGAAAGAATGTGAGTGAGTGAGAGAGAAAGACAGAGAGAAGATAAAAGGAGCATTGAAGCAGTGTGACCCAGAGAGCGACCTCTGGCCCATCAGCCCACTGAGCCCTCCTGCAGTGTGGGACATCACTATTCAGAACTTCAGCTCCTCTGATGGCAGAGATAAAAAGAGAAACACGTATGTGTGCGCACACACACACACCCGCACACACACACACCCGCACACACACCACAGGCACACAATACATCAACAGAACCACTGCTACCATTTTTCTTGACTGATGGCATAATATTCTCTGACATACACACCCACACCCACACATGCACGGCTTGATTTGACTCACGCTGCTCATGCTGTCACTTTATGAATGATTCAGGTTCCTGTCTCCGACACACTTGAATTATAGATGAAGAAAACTGCGTGTGTTAGTTTGTGTGTGTGTGTAGCTTTTCAAAGTTTTTGACTTAACAGACCTGCCTGATAAGTCAAACATTTTAAACTTTCAACACGCATTCCAACCACTGCTTTCTGATTAATGACATGGATCTTATCTACACTTAGTGACATCACTGACAATGCCCAAGGCAAAACAGGAAATTCCCCACGATGCTGGAACAAACAGAACCTCATCCTCAGAATCACACTGTGTGCATGCTACAATATAAAGACTTACATAGAGCCTGTTCCTGTATGTCATCACACACAGATGTTCTCCTCTGTGCATTTCGACATTTGCAGTATTAAAAAGGGGAGCGCTGAAGTTCAATTAAAGGAACAGTTCAATCATTTCAAAGAAATGAAATTCACACAATGTAACCCAAATATCAGTTGAGACGGTTTTGTTGCCTGACGTTTACATCTGGAGCTACCAAGCTAATGTACTGGAAGTCAATATATATGTACAGTACTGTGCAAAAGTTTTAGGCACATGCAAAGAAATGCTGTAGAGCAAAGATGCCTTCAAAATAATGAAATTAAATGTTTCTACATTTTTAAAAAATACAGTAAAGAGCAGTAAACAGTAGTAAATGAAACAAAGTCACTATTTGGTGTGACAAAAAAATAAAAATAAAAATCTTAGTCTCTGGTACAATTAGTGCAGTTTTATAAGGAAATGAGCTGGTAAGTTTTATTGAGCATCTTGCAGAACCAGACACAGTTCTTCTGGAGACTTTGACTTTCACACTTGCTTTTTATTTTTGCAGCAAAACCCAGCAGCCTTCATTGTGTTTTTTGTCTGAAAAGTGTCTCTTTATATATATATATATATATATATATATATATATATATATATATATATATATATATATATATATATATATATGTGTGTGTGTGTGTGTGTGTGTGTGTGTGTGTGTGTGTGTGTGTGTGTGTGTGTGTGTGTGTGGATGGGACACAAGTCCAACACAGAAAATATTTTTCTTTTTAAAACTATATCATGTAACCATCTCATTTAAACCATTCAAGAAACAAATTTTAATCACCAAACACATCTGGCTGATGGTCAGAAATGAGAAGAAATAAAATACAATGCAAATATTAGTATGCCTCTTTTAGTTTTCAATACATTTACTGGTAAGACAGGAAACTCCTTTTTTTTTTTTTTTTTTTTTTTACTTCAGAGAGCTTCAAGAAACTTTAAATTCTCAAACAGTACAAAGCTAATCTAATGAAAGTGACAACAAGAACAAGGAGGCTGAATGATTAATCTTTTATTTGTAAAATCCTACATTTAATGTACATTTAAGTATTCGTACATATACATGAATGCACAGTGGCTTACAGCAAAGTATGAGCACAGAGATGTAAATGTCCTTATATTTAACACTATTATTAGCATCTTTCATGAGCAGTGATGGCATGATATTAAATGGGAGGCTAAAATGTAATATCTATCAATATTGACAGTGAAATTATAAAAAATACACTATATCACAAGGTCTTGAAAGCATAATAAGAATGATGTGGGGAAAACTATTAAGTGTTTGAAGTTGTTAATGCTCTACTGGGTTCTAGGGTCTGAATATAATAGTGAACATTCACTAGTTGAGCTGTCAAATATTTGGGGGTGGTGGAAAAAAACAGTGAGGTAGATAGCAAAGAAAGCAGGCTAAATGTACTTTATTAGTCTGAAAATATTTCAGACTAGATGAAGCTACTTCTACAGTCAACTGCATAACACTATGCTGGGAAAATCCTCTTTTTTTTTTTTTTTTTTTTGCTTTAATGGAGCATTAACACATCACTTTGCATAAAGTGGAGAGGTATGTGCGCTTCCAAAGGAATTCCTCCCACAGTTATTTTTGTTGTCTTTATGCATAATAACCCTTTCATGCATAAATTATTTTTAAAAATCCACATTATTTTATATTACTTAAAATTGCATGTTATATGATTTTTTAAAATAAATTTTATTTGAATTAAAAAGTAAATGGATTGTCCATGTGAAACACCATGAGGAAAAGAAGGATAAAACATTATACCTGAACTTAAAAAGAGCTAAACTTAACGAAAATTGTTGGCATTCAATGACCAAAATTATTGAAAAATATTGTTTTTGAACAATATTTTTGATGTACAAAAGTTTAGAACTATTGAATGATGAAGCTGATTTGTGTAAAAAAAATAAAATAATAAAATAAAATAAAAAAAAGAATCTTCAATAAAAAAACAAAACAAACAAACAAACAAAACCAAAAAACTATTTTTTAATTGGAGACTGGCACAAAAGTATATATTCTTTTTCCTTTCCACTTTTTCCACTTCCATTTTTCATTTTGTGTCAAAATGTTGTAGAAAAGTGCCAGAGACCTGCTACGTTAAGAATAACAAATAGTCAAGAGACAAAGAAATCAGAAATAATGATTTATGGTCAGTTATAGTGATGGTGTTAAATGATTTAAAAATAATTTTACAATTGATATTTTTCTAAAATAAACAACCTTAAATTGGCTGTCCATAAGTGTGAACACTGTGCATGAAAGGGTTAAAATCTAAATAAAGTCTATCACTGCAGCATAGTGAATTATGTTGTGACCTGTGCGTGTAAAAAAAAAAAGCTTGCAGAGCCGCAGGTTGCATATCACCATCCTATAACACACAACTACAGCCATGGCCAAAAGTTTTGAGAATGACACAAATATTAATTTTCACAAAGTCTACTGCTTCAGTGTTTTTAGATGTTTTTGTCAGATGTTACTGTTACTGAAGTATAATCACAAGCATTTCATAAGTGTCAATGACTTTTATTGACAATTACATGAAGCTTATGCAAAGACTCAATATTTGCAGTGTTGACCCTTCTTTTTCAAGACCTCTGCAATTCGCCCTGGCATGCTGTCAATCAACTTCTGGGCCACATCCTGACTGATGGCAGCCCATTCTTGCATAATCAATGCTTGGAGTTTGTCAGAGTTTGTGGGTTTTTGTTTGTCCACCCGCCTCTTGAGGATTGACCACAAATTCTCAATGGGATTAAGGTCTGGGGAGTTTCCTGGTCATGGACCCAAAATGTCGATGTTTTGTTCCCCGAGCCACTTCGTTATCACTTTTGCCTTGTGGCAAGGTGCCCCATCATGCTGGAAAAGGCATTGTTCGTCACCAAACTGTTCTTGGATGGTTGGGAGAAGTTGCTCTCTGAGGATGTTTTTGTACCATTCTTTATTCATGGCTGTGTTCTTAGGCAAAATTGTAAGTGAGCCCACTCCCTTGGCTGAGAAGCAACCCCACACATTAGTGGTCTCAGGATGCTTTACTGTTGGCATGACACAGGACTGATGGTAGCGCTCACCTTTTCTTCTCCGGACAAGCTTTTTTCCAGATGCCCCAAACAATCGGAAAGGGGATTCATCAGAGAAAATGACATTACCCCAGTCCTCAGCAGTCCAATCCCTGTACTTTTTGCAGAATAGCAGTCTGTCCCTGATGTTTTTCCTGAAGAGAAGTGGCTTCTTTGCTGCCCTTCTTGACACCAGGCCATCCTCCAAAAGTCTTCGCCTTACTGTGCGTGCAGACGCACTCACACCTGCCTGCTGCCATTCCTGAGCAAGCTCTGCACTGGTGGTGCCCCGATCCCGCAGCTGAATCAACTTTAGGAGACGGTCCTGGCGCTTGCTGGACTTTCTTGGGCGCCCTGAAGCCTTCTTCACAACAGTTGAACCTCTCTCGTTGAAGGTCTTGATGATCTGACAAATGGTTGATTTAGGTGCAATCTTACTAGCAGCAATATCCTTGCCTGTGAATCCCTTTTTGTGCAAAGCAATGATGGCTGCACGTGTTTCCTTGCAGGTAACCACAGTTAACAGAGGAAGAACAATCATTTCAAGCACCACCCTCCTTTTATAGCTTCCAGTCTGTTATTCTAACTCAATCAGCATGACAGAGTGATCTCCAGCCTTGTCCTCGTTAACACTCTCACCTGTGTTAACGAGAGAATCACTGACATGATGTCAGCTGGTCATTTTGTGTAAGGGCTGAAATGCAGTGGACATGTTTTTTTGGGATTAAGTTCATTTTCATGGCAAAGAGGGACTTTGAAATTAATTGCAATTCATCTGATCACTCTTCATAACATTCTGGAGTATATGCAAATTGCCATCAGAAAAACTGAGGCAGCAGACTTTGTAAAAATTAATATTTGTGTCATTCTCAAAACTTTTGGCCACGACTGTAGTTTAGAGTCAATTTATCAGTGCATGCTAGCTCAAAGAGGCCGATCCAAACTCGTTTTCAGATGCTGCTGTAGTCATCTAGTCCTCCATCCATCATTAACTATGGAAAAGATGACTAGTCTACTACTTTTTGAATTACTTAGTAGTGGTGCATTCCATACTGGGTTCATACCGTGCTTGATCAGAATACCAAACATGGTAAAAGTAAACATTTTTAGACTAGGATAGGATAGACTAAATAATCCACTTCGATCACATTTATTACACTCACAACTACATCTCACATGCGTCTTCTCAATCACTGCTGACGTGTTAAGGATGCATCAGCGACGCCGTTCTAGACAGGATTTTACACACGAAATCTAAGAGGCATTTCACTCGACTGTCACTAGCAATGTTTCCATCCACATATTTCTATGTGAATTTTGGGATATCGCGTAAAAAAACGCTGGATGGAAACACCAGATGTGAATAAAATCTCCAAAATGCGCATAAAAAACTGTCAGATATTTTTTTTTTTTTATTCGATAAGAAGACATGCGCATAAACTACGGTGAAAAAACATTTAGCGATAAATTCCTCAGCGTGCATCAAAAAACTCATGAGACTCATTTGCCTCAAGAAATCATATGATTGGATAATTGGCTCGGAAAAATAAAAATGAAAGAGAAAGCGAGATGCGCCAGTTTCCCCAAGAGTGACGATTTTGTTCTTTTGAACACACGGGATGGAAACGGTGCTTTATTCGCAAAAGTTTTATGCAATATTCCAATTTTTCGCTTAAGTTAAATTCGCAACTTGGATGGAAACATAGCTACTGATAAGCTGCATGACTCTACAGTCTGGGCTAGAAAGAAATCAGCCTCAGCCTCTACTTCATACCATTCTTGGTATTTTTCTTACTTGTGGTGCTGTTGCTCTTGGTTCCATAAACCAAAATAACCAATAATCTGATGTGGGTGGCAAAAATTAAACTAATGGTTATTAGTAATATTAGTAATATTATTCCATTTATCTTAAGAGTTTGTATTGTGATAGCTAGCTATTAGCATGAATTAAGGGAATTGTGTACATTTGTTTTTCCCCCTAACTATTCATTTAAAGTAGCCACAAACACACAGGAAGTACTATAACAGAGGTAGCATGCATGCTATGTATCCTGGAAACTTGAAGAGTGTATTAAGGAATGAGTGTGTGTATGAGAGAGAGAGAGAGAGAGAGAGAGAGAGAGAGAGAGAGAGAGAGACCTAATTGGAACATATGCTATATTTACTCTAAGAGGTGTCTGGAAATAAGGGCAGATGGCCTCGTTTGTGCCAATATGCTATTAGCTAGCTTAATGCTGATATTGTTCCTCTGCTGGTGAAAGGGCTTAAAAAGGTAAACCTTGCCGCTCAGTGTGCGACTGTACCATGCTGTGGTGTGTGTGTATCCATAATTGATCAGACAACATTTAACACGGAAAAGATGGCAGAAGAGAGACAATATGAAAGACACACGCCTACTAATCAGAATAAGAGAACAAAATGCTAAGCCAAAATGCTACTCAGGGAATTAAAGAAGCACCCCCCGACCCCCTCATTCACACTCTTCCTCAATCGGCTGACTATAAAGCTACTAACCCTCTACCACAAACCCTCTAAAAATCCACAGGAAAAAAAAAGAAATTACACAGTACTCCCTTTAACCTTAAAGTAGTTACTCAACTAAGGTTAGTGTCCAAAGTTTGTTTCTTTAGTTTTGCACTGGTGCTGCAACTGTTTTTGCTTCATCATTATGAGAAACGTATGACCACCATTCAGCAATTTGCCGAACTGAGCCAGAGAAATGCCAAAATGAGAGAAACACTGCCCTCTACAGGAAGAAAAATTCATTTCAAAATCACTGAACCCTATATCAGTGGTTCCCAACCTGGGGGTCGCGACCCCCACTAGGGGTCGCCAAAGATTTACGTGGGGTCGCCAAGCTTACTCGCTAAAAAGAAAACAAGGATTTATTTGGACAGATACAGTGCCCCCCACTAATGTTGGCACCCTTGGTAAATATGAGCAAAGAAGGCTGTGAAAATTTGTCTTTATTGTTTAATCTTTTGACCTTTTGTTAAAGAAATTCACAAAAAATACTCTGCTCTCATGGATATCAAACAATTGTAAACACAACACAGGTTTATCCAAAAACAACAACAACAACAACAAAAAAAAAACAACTGTGTTAAATATAGATGTGCAACAATTATTGACACCCCTATGAACTCATATGAGAAAAATATATTTGAAGTATATTCCCACTGATATTTGACATTTTTTAGTACACGACTAGGAACAGGAAACCATGACTTCCTGTTTCACAGGGGTATAAATATGAGGTAACACATAGGCCAAATTCCCTTAGTCATTCATAACAATGGGTAAGACCAAGGAATATATCTGTGATGTGCAGCAAAAGGTTGTTGAGCTTCACAAAATGGGAAGTGGCTATAAGAAAATAGCACAAGCATTGAAAATGCCCATTTCCACCATCAGGGCAATAATTAAGAAGTTCCAGTCAACTGGAAATGTTATGAATCAACCTGGAATTGGACGTGTGTCTATATTGTCTCAACACACTGTGAATAGGATGGTTCGAGGGGCCAAAAAATCTCCAAGGATCACAGCTGGAAAATTGCAGAAGTTAGTTGCGTTTTGGTTTAGTCAATTCTCTGGTGACAATCAAAATGATTGCACACGACAAGCTAGACGTGCACAAAGACTTTCATCTGGCTGTCACGAAAAAACACGCCTGCTATCCAATCTCTACCTCAAGAAATGCAGGCCCAAAGCTCACATTAAATAGCCTTTCACACTTAAAAAAGGCATCATTCAATCCGGAATACAAGAAATGGCATGAATAAATATGCATATCATTTTAGATAATTTTAAATACACAAATAACAGTTATTTGACTGTATTATTTTTCTTAAATTATTTGATGTATGTTTCTAGTTTGGAGGAGGGGGGATGGGGGGGGGGGGTTGTTAAGGATGCTGAATGTTAAAATAGGAAAAAAGGTTAGGAACCACTGCCCTACATGATCACAGCACTGTTTTGTCACTGGTCACTAACCCTCTTTCTTGAGATCTACCTTCCTGCAGGTTTCATCTCCAACCAAAATCTAATACACCTGTTTTAGTTGATCAAGAACTTTTTAAGGCAGTGATTAGATGGTCAGGTGGGCACGATTATGGTTGGAGCTGAAGTCTTCAGGAAGGTAGATCTCCAAGAACAGGGCTGGTGGCTGTTTTAGTCCTCCTCTTAATACACTCACCATCCACATTAATAGGAACACCTGTATACCTACTCAATTATGCATTATATGCAGTTTTATGCACAATGCATAAAATCATGCAGGTTGAGAACTTCAGTTAATGTTCACATCAAACATTGGAATGAAGAAAAAGTGTGATCTCTGTGACTCTAACCATGGCATGGTTGGTGCCAGATGTGCTGGTTTGAGTATTTCAGAAACTGCTGATTTCCTGGAGTTTACACAGAATGGTGAGAAAAACAAAAAACATTGACAGACCGTGAGAACCGTGAGTAGATACGCCTTGTTGATAAGAGAGGTCAGAAAGAAAGGACAATGGCCAGATTGGTTCGAGCTGCCAGGAAGGATACACGTAGTAACTCATATGATCACTCTTTACAACCGTGGTGAGCAGAAAAGCATCTCAACATGCACAAAACATCAAACCTTGAGGTGGATGGGCTAAAACAACAGACCACGTTGGGTTCCACTCCTGACAGCCAAGAACAAGAATTTGAGGCTATCATGGGCACAGACTCACCCAAACTTGACAGTTGAAGATTAGGGGGGAAAGAATCGCCTGGTCTTTTCCCAATCTTCAACTGATAACTGCATAAATGAGCATGTGTACAGGTGTTCCTATTAAAGTGGACAGTGAGTGTATGAGTGTGATCTCCAGGATCACTCACCTGAATCAATCGAATTTATGAACACTAAAATGAGAAGCACGAAAGGGTTTTAGTCGCTCATGAATTCTCATACATTGCTGCAAGAGATGTCATCAGCTATACAGTACCGTGAAACCAAGAGAAGTGAAGGATTTCTCCTGGTGAGACATGACATTAACGACCTCTCTGTTCACATCGCTAGTTGTTGTTATAGAAACAATGATGTGAAAGAGAACTCCTTTACGCTTCGAAACCCGAAGGAATGAACTGAAATATATCATGAACCATTTGGCTCTGATTTGGGTCAGCTTGTCCCGAGAGTGAAGAGGCAAATCAGTAGTTATTCTGATAATCAGCTTTATCCTTATCTCCTTTATATTTCTATTCTGATGAGTATAAAAATGACAGAAATCATACAGTCATCCGATCTCAACCTACCTGAACACCTGTGGAAGATTTTGGACCAACATGTTAGACAGCATTCTCCACCACCATCACCACCAATACTGTTCATCTCTCCAGTACAGTTCCAGAGATTTGTTATGCAAAGGAAGATTGGAGCGCTTCTGGTGGATTGTGGTGGCTCAACATCTTACCAAGATATGTTATGTTGGTTTGTCTTCTTTAATTTCTCACATCTGCCTGTCTATCTGTCTATCTATCTATCTATCTATCCATTTTTACACCCACAGTGCCCTCCAGAATTATTGGCACCCTTCACGAAAATGATTGCATCAAAAGAATAGCCTACAAGTGATATTTTGACAAAGCACCAAGTACCAGGATATCTCTCAGGATATCTCAAAAGCTGGTTGCCTCTCCCAGGAGGTTCAGACTCGGCCATAGTTGGAGCTTTCAACAAGATGTGCCAAATAAACTACCAAATCAAATTACCAAATATTTAAAGAGACACAAAATCAGTGTTTTGTCATGAAGAAGGAAGTCCACAGAGACAAATCGAACAATATAAAGGAGCTAGCAAACGTTCTGTATAATGGACATTACCTGGAAAACCGCACTACTTAAAAATCTTATTGTGTTTCAAAAAAAAAAAAGGTTCAACTAGATCCAAAAAGTAGCTGAGGTTTCTTCAGTAACTGTAGTCAGGAAAGCAAAAACAGCAACTCTCAGCTATTCTACTTAAAAACACAAATGCCATCAGAGCTTGGAGTCTTTCAGCACCACTGTGATACAAATAAATAAATAAATAAATAAATAAATAAATAAATAAATAAATAAATAGAAATAATATACATAGTAGAAAGTTTGAAATCTGCTTTCTGATTAAATGGAACAGACCAACACACACACACACACACAGGGAGATGATGTTTTGTAGATTTAATCATTTACAGTTATAAATCCCAGCTATAATTTACACAAGATTCAGACAGATAATGCAGGTTTTATTGAGCTTGGCGTCACTGCTGACCAGCTTTAGGCGGTACCCACTCGTGGATTTTCTTGGGAGTGGTGGAATACGGGACGTAACACGCAGAGGTTCCGCTCATGTTGATCTGGTGGATTTCCGCCAGAAACTTCTTGGGCTCTGGAGGATGTGTGGTGGGAGGGTCATCGGTCATGCAGTGCAGCCACCGGTGCCTGAGAAACATATTCAAATGAGCACATTTATTCAGCTGAATAAGCATTGATGCAAAATATCCTGAGTGAAGATGGTTCTTTTTGGTACTGTGCTGGCTATGATGAATGAGCCATTAAACAGCGATGGCATGGCGACATAAACATAATCAGTCCATACAAAGTACAACAGAAGAAATTGCCACATATTACATATCCACAATGGATACAAGAAAATGAAGCTACAAGTGAACTTTGAGCCGTTTCTCTCTTTCTTATACAAATGTAGCCCATGCGGACTCTTGTCCAAGTCTGCATCCGAGTGAAATGACTACTTCTGGCCTCTTTACACTTTGACCTGATCTGGTTTGCATATTTGAGTGGAAAAATATGAAAAGGGAAACATTTCAAAGAGCATTTCAAACTCGCAAAGAGCTCGCTTGCCTACTGAACAGACGTTATCAGCCGTTATACCGCAGATCGGTTGAATTCTCAAATCTGATTGGTCAGAAGGTGTGCGTTATTTTTGTGCACCCGCACAGCTAAGACGGTAGTTCCAGAACGTGGACATGAACGAGAGTTTCTATAGCAACAGCTCATTCACAGGGACTTATATGGCGGACACGCCACGTAACCTGAGACTAATAATAAACGAATTACAAAAAAACAAAAAACAAAAACGTGCTGCTGTTTAACAAAGAAAAAACATTATCGTTAATGTGGTGATTTTTTTTTTTTGTAAGGAGACATTTATTTAACATTTACAGAAAGAGTCTCGGGTGTCAGTCACAGTGCTTTGCAAAGTCTCCCAGCATGACAGTCTTCAGGACAGAAGCGTTTACGTTTGTAAAATGACAAGCTGTGTTTTTTGAGTGAGTGAGTGAGTGAGAGAGAGAATGAGAGAGATATGCTGGTGAGGAAATGACTGTTTATCGGCTATAAAGCAAGTGATAGACAAGAAATAACTTGTCTCTTGGACATTCCGCAAGATTCAATCTAACTATAAACTGTTAAAATGCTCAACATGTCAGTTTTTAATAAATTAAACAGTATAATCATTACTAAATCGCCGTGGTATTAACCGGAATAACAAATAATCCACTTTGAGGTTGGTAATGGCACTCTGCTACGTGTTGTGCCGTATCAAACCACCCTGGCATGGATTCTTTCCACATAACCACATGGTCTGTCGAATTATTCCTTACTTATAACCGACACATCTCAAGCAAAAAGTAAAAAAAAAAAATAAAAAAAAAAACCCCCAGAGATTGTATATTATGATTCTGTACATATAAACAAAAATACAAGGAGCAATGCAGTATGTAATGTAGAGTCCACACAGGAGTTCAGACTTTTTTTGAGTGTTGCAGCCACAAATGCTTGATTTTGCTGTGGCTTTTTTTTTTTTCCTTCAAAATTTGTGATGCGACTTGCAGAGTTTTTTGTGCTTTTTTTTTTTTTTTTTTGCAGAAAACTACTTGAATTGGCAAAATTGTACTTGCACAGAATTGTTTTGCACGGTCCTTCACAGTGATGTTTGTTGGTAATTGAGACCTTTTAGCTGTACTCATGTTCGCCGCACGTGAATCGAAGAGGGCTTTGGCTGAATGCGCGTCATAATGACATCACATGACGCGTCTTGGCCCAAATCGGCGGAAAACATGAGGTCACTTTGATAAATTGCAAACTCCTCCTAATGTTGTGGAGTTTCCTTGAGTTGGAGTTCATTTCTGCGATCGCAAAAATCACAAAATCCCTGAGGGACTGTGTAATGAAGTAATGAAATGTAAACTCTGGAGTACTACAGAAAGTGTTGGATGTTGCAGTTGGATATAGACATTTGTGGCACGTTACCATTCTGCAGGCACCATGCTGCCGTCAACGTCCCACAGCGTTCTCTTGCCATTCATCTCTGTGGTGTAAATGACCCATCGGTGACGGCCTGCAAGAGAGACGCCAAAAGAAGCGGCGGTTAATCCTCAGTCGTGAATTAGGAGGGATTTATACACAATGCAGATTCACTAATTACAGATCATCCATATAATGTATTAAGTAATGCATTATAGCACGGTGAAAAATGCAAACACAAAAGGAATTTACATCACAGTGTGTGTGTGTGTGTGTGTGTGTGTGTGCGCTATGTGCTATTTCAACATCAGCTGTAAATAATTTTGTATGCCATGTAATATTAGTTATTATGGACTATTTTGTGTAGATTCATGACATTTCAGTTCCAGGTTGTAACACTACAAAATAAGGGATAGTTCTTATGCACAGCCTTTACCGAAGAAATAAAGCTTGTCCTCGTAGTACTTGTTGCCGTATTTGTCGATCCCGACCAGTGCTCCTGTCTTCACATCATTTGCCCTGTTTAAATAAATAAAAAAATAAAAGAATCTACAGCCAGACTGTATGAGCTCTTGCTGGCTGACTACATAAACAGACACTTATTTTAGCAACACACAATATAATTAACACACTATTTGACCAAAAGTATGTGGACACTAGAGGTCGACAGATTGATCAGTTTTGCAGATTACTCGGCACTGATAACCTGATCGCTGGAACTATCGGTTATCGGCAAAAATCCACACCGATAGTTTTTCCCGGTTACGTCCGTGGCTGAGAAGAGTCATTATACAGTACAAGAGCGGCCTCTAGAGGCGAAATAAAAACTATCACTGACAAATTTTGGTGTGTTATTTGAAGTGTTTTTTTTTTTTTTTTTAATTCATTTTGGATGTCTCTATATTTGTGTTATTTGGAGTGTTACTCTTTGGTTCAGTTTGGATGTGTATCTTTTATTTACTTTAATATTTATTAATAGTTTTTATATATATATATATATATATATATATATATATATATATATATATATATATATATATATATATATATATATGTGTGTGTGTGTGTGTTTATATATTATTTAATTTTTAAAAAAGTACAGCACATTTTCATGGTACAGTCAGTACTGTTTATTTTTGTAATAAAGTTCAGCAGTATTTTACTTTGAGTGTTATGTTTTCATTCAATATCAATTTTAAAAACTATCGGTTGATTAATCGGTTATCGGCAGGTACTGCCCAGCTTAGTTTTCGGTATCTGTAAAATCCACTATCCGTGGACCTCTAGTGGACACCCCTCCTAATGATTGAGTTCAGGTGTTTCAGCCACAGCCACTGCTCCCAGGTGCATCAGATCAAACACATAGCCAAGCAATCTCCATAGACAAAAACTGGCAGTAGATTTTGTCATACTGAAGAGCTCTGTGACTTTAAACGTGGCACTGTCAAAAGATACCACCTTTGTCACAAGTCAGTTCATGAAATTCCTGCCCTGGTCAACTCTACGTGCATTTATTGAGAAATGGAAGCGTCTCGGAGCAACAGCAGGTCAGCCATGAAGCATTACACCACTGGTCACCAACCCTGTTCTTGGAGATCTACCTTCCTGAAGACTTTAGCTCCAACCATAACGGTGCCCACCTGACCATCTAATCACTGCCTTAAGAAGTTCTTGATCAACTAAAACAGGTGTAGAAGGTAGATCTCAAGGAAGGTAGATCTGCCAGAAGGTAGATCTCAAGGAAGAGGGTTAGTGACCACTGCATTAGACCATGCAAACTCGTATAACACGGCTGAGTTATCCTCTGTTGTATCACTCAATACAGAGTTCCAAACTGCATCTGGACAAAACATCAGGACAAGAACTGTGCAATAGGAGCTTCATGGAATGGGTTTCCATGGCCAAACAGCTGCACACAATGCCAAGCGTCGGCTGGAGAAGTGTACAGCACTGGTCACCAACCCTCTTCCTTGAGCTCTACCTTCCTGCAGGTTTCATCTCCAACAAAAATCTAACACACCTGTTTTAGTTGATCAAGAACCTCTTAAGGCAGTGATTAGATGGTCAGGTGGGCACTGTTAGTGAAGTGAAAGTGAAAGTGAACAACACTTGGGACAAACGTTGGTTTGTCCCAAACATCTGGAACGTCAATTTTGAGCCAAACTTACTCACTCAACATCAGTGCCTGACCTCACTAATGCTCTTGTGGCTGAATGAACACAAATCCCCACAGCCACGCTCCAAAATCTAGTGGAAAGCCTTCCCAGAAGACTGGCAAAGGCAAAGAGAAGAGCAACTCCACAATGCCCATGATTTTGGAAAGAGATGCCCAACAAGCTCATATAGGCGTGATGATAAGATGTGCACGTACATTTGGCTATATAGTGTGTATTATATTAATAATATTAGTATTAGGAATATTATTAGTATTAGTAGTATACAGGTTATTAACAGATCCAACCATTTCCTTTTTAAATTATATGTGGATACTTTTTTTTTTTTTTTTTTTAACTGTAAAGCCCTATGATCACTTCTCTGCCAAATTTACCCATGTCTTAGTCAAGTTAGTTAATGTTAACCTTCTTTAGTCCAGATGTTTTTCATCTTTCAGTAATCCGTATGTAAACACAGAGCAGTAGTGAAGACCCACACTATCTATTTAGCTCGTAACCAACTAGCAACTATGCTACACTGATCACAGAGGTCATTACTGTTTACTGATTTTATTCTCCTTATTTTCCTACTTTAAATCTCTAGTTTCTTCTCCATTTATCCAGAGCACGATACTGTCTTCATACTCACCTGAAGAGTTGCAGGAAAAAACCCTTAACCCCACCGTGACCCGTGATTTGGCCAACGGCCCTCCGGACTAAGTTAACATACTCCGCCATAGTAGACGGGCTACTGCGATAAACCCCGCCTCCTGTGCTCTGATTGGCTAATAATACGACACTCACTGTGCTGGGATTGGCTAGTACGAGTGCATCTTCTGTGCTTTGATTGGTTACACTCACCATCAGTCTGCAGTTTACACAGTGACATATTATAAACTGCTTGAGTTATTACAAAATTTTACTAGAACAAAATGCGCTAGATATAAAGTATGTGATACATAAAAAGTTCCGTTGTATTCTCTGATAGTAACGACATCTCAGCTGTCAGTACGTACCATTAGCCAATCAGTGTACAGGAGGCGGGACTTGTCCTACACAAATACCGTTCCGCATGCTACACGGCTGTTGTTTTTAGTTCCGCTTGTGCTTTTGGTTGCTTTCAACCATGTGTTTAGTTTGCCTGTTAACTGAAATCAAGATGGTGGGTAGAAATATAATGACATGCTTTAATTCGAACAGAACATCCATTTAGCGCACAAAATCTTATTAAAACATAACTAGAGATTACTAATAATAAAACTATCGCTATCATATCATATATACAGGTGCATCTCAATAAATTAGAATGTCGTGGAAAAGTTCATTTATTTCAGTAATTCAACTCAAATTGTGAAACTCGTGTATTAAATAAATTCAGTGCACACAGACTGAAGTAGTTTAAGTCTTTGGTTCTTTTAATTGTGATGATTTTGGCTCACATTTAACAAAAACCCACCAATTCACTATCTCAACAAATTAGAATATGGTGACATGCCAATCAGCTAATCAACTCAAAACACCTGCAAAGGTTTCCTGAGCCTTCAAAATGGTCTCTCAGTTTGGTTCACTAGGTAAGCCACAAACATTCATTGCCAAAGAAGCTGGCTGTTCACAGAGTGCTGTATCCAAGCATGTTAACAGAAAGTTGAGTGGAAGGAAAAAGTGTGGAAGAAAAAGATGCACAACCAACCGAGAGAACCGCAGCCTTATGAGGATTGTCAAGCAAAATCGATTCAAGAATTTGAGTGAACTTCACAAGGAATGGACTGAGGCTGGGGTCAAGGCATCAAGAGCCACCACACACAGACGTGCCAAGGAATTTGGTTATAGTTGTCGTATTCCTCTTGTTAAGCCACTCCTGAACCACAGACAACGTCAGAGGCGTCTTACCTGGGCTAAGGAGAAGAAGAACTGGACTGTTGCCCAGTGGTCCAAAGTCCTCTTTTCAGATGAGAGCAAGTTTTGTATTTCATTTGGAAACCAAGGTCCTAGAGTCTGGAGGAAGGGTGGAGAAGCTCATAGCCCAAGTTGCTTGAAGTTCAGTGTTCAGTTTCCACAGTCTGTGATGATTTGGGGTGCAATGTCATCTGCTGGTGTTGGTCCATTGTGTTTTTTGAAAACCAAAGTCACTGCACCCGTTTACCAAGAAATTTTGGAGTACTTCATGCTTCCTTCTGCTGACCAGCTTTTTGAAGATGCTGATTTCATTTTCCAGCAGGATTTGGCACCTGCCCACACTGCCAAAAGCACCAAAAGTTGGTTAAATGACCATGGTGTTGGTGTGCTTGACTGGCCAGCAAACTCACCACACCTGAACCCCATAGAGAATCTATGGGGTATTGTCAAGAGGAAAATGAGAAACAAGAGACCAAAAAATGCAGATGAGCTGAAGGCCACTGTCAAAGAAACCTGGGCTTCCATACCACCTCAGCAGTGCCACAAACTGATCACCTCCATGCCACGCTGAATTGAGGCAGCAATTAAAGCAAAAGGAGCCCCTACCAAGTATTGAGTACATGTACAGTAAATGAACATACTTTCCAGAAGGCCAACAATTCACTAAAAATGTTTTTTTTTTATTGGTCTTATGAAGTATTCTAATTTGTTGAGATAGTGAATTGGTGGGTTTTTGTTAAACGTGAGCCAAAATCATCACAATTAAAAGAACCAAAGACTTAAACTACTTCAGTCTGTGTGCATTGAATTTATTTAATACACGAGTTTCACAATTTGAGTTGAATTACTGAAATAAATGAACTTTTCCACAACATTCTAATTTATTGAGATGCACCTGTGTGTGTGTGTGTGTGTGTGTGTGTGTGTGTGTGTGTGTGTGTGTGTGTGTGTGTATATATATATATATATATATATATATATATATATATATATATATATATATATATACTCATTTCCTGAATCTGATTGGTCAGGTGTTGAATTGTCTGTAACAGTAGCTCAGACTAGAAAGGCAAATCACAGGTTTATATTAATGTGCTCCTTGTGATATCATTATCGTTTCTATAGTAACAACTTATTTAATAAAGAAAAGCATAATCATTGATATGGAGAAGTTTTCTGTAAGTAAACGTTTATTTAACATTTATAGCAGGAGTCTTGTGCATCAGCGCTTTGTAATTGTCATCAAGTTTTCCACCATGGGAGTCATCAGGACAGAGGACTTCGCACTTTCTGGGTTCTCTTTAACATAAGATGTGTTTTTTCTACTTATTAACTTCAACAGAGAAAGGAAAGGAGAGGCTGGTGAGGGAACAACTGTTTATAGCTGCTATAATATTAATGATAATAGGAACTTGTCTCATGGACAGTCCACAACATAAAATGTAACTATAAATGGTTAAAATCATGATGTTCTTACATAAATAAAAACGGTAAACACTAGTAAATTGCTGTGTTATGAGAGGAATAAAACACTTTAGAAGATGCTGTTATTGGAAAAGAAAAATGTTGATTATTTCCTACAACAGCACACCACCATGTTTTATTCCTTACTTGAACGTTTCATCCAGATGCACAAATGATTCAGCAAGGCATGTTTCATCACTAGCAGCACACTGCCACTATTTTAGGCATGATATCTTAGATAATTTCTCAAACATACAAAGGGGGGTTTCATATTTTAGTGTGATTATACTGCAATGACAGCAAGAGCGTAAATATCTCTGTAAAAGAGTGACATTTATTACACTTATATACACAATTCATGTACATACAGCAAGCTAAAGCTTCAATTAAGTCCTTTCAGAGTTCACACATCTCCAGCTACTTCCTTAAAAATGAACCTGTCCAAACGATAAAAGTGCAGCTTCGATCCAAACGACAACATCCTCAGTCTTCATCATGCACCAGCTTGTAAAACGTTGACCTTCTACACATCCATGCAGTCTAAAGGCCATGTTTTATTGGCAGCTTCTTTTGTACATCAGAGTCAAAAGGTCACTTTTAGGGCAGCGAGATGACGGTGCAGTCAGTCAGCAGGCACTGTGGCCCTGAGGGTGATTGGAGTGTTTGTGGATGGGGCTCGAGTCACTCCGTGGTGCCGGCTGATTGGCTGTTGTAGTCGGTGGAGTCCATTTTGAGGATGTAGGGAATGATGCTGTCGATTTGGACATTCCCGATGAGGCCGGCGAAGAACAGCTCCTCGGTCACAGCGGCGCTCATAAGACGCAGAGCGGGCAAGCGGAGCAGCAACTTCGACAGACTGAGAAAGAGAGAGAGAGAGAGAGTGTCAGTGAGGATGGCAGGGGGTTTATATGACATTGTGGTTGGAGACACTTAAATGTTTATCTCAGATGTCACACCCCACACATTTTATGTGGAAAGTAATACTGACAAAACATGGTATCATGCTCTGCATAAGTATTTGATCTACACAGTATGTCAATGTTGAAGGTGCAAATGTTTTTATTTTTTATTGTGACACAAAGGTCAATTAAAGCATACATTTTTGGTTGCATAAGTATTCATCCCCTCAGGGAATACTTGGTAAAAACCACCATTACCACTAGATTTACAGCTTTTCTTGCCATAAATTCTCAATCAGATTGAGGTCAGTGTATGGAAGTGGTTGGGAAGTCAGAACTAATTTACATAAACCCGTAGATTTATAAAAAAAAAAAAAAAATTAAAAAGCATTTTATTTTTAACCTGTACAACTACAGTGCTGTGAAAAAGTATTCTGATTTCTTGTTTTTATGTACATCTCATACTAAACAGTTTTAGATCTTTAAACGAAATACAACATAAAACAGGCAACCTGAGAAAAAACACAATACAGTTTTTATTTATTTATTTTACTGAAGCATAAAAAGTTATCCAACACCTATCACCAATGTGAAAAACTAATTGCCCCCTTAAACTTAAAATGTGGTTGTGCCACCTTTAGCAGCAATAACTGCAACCAAACGCTTCCGATTACTGGAGATCAGTCTTTCACTTACTTCTAGGACTTGGATTTACTCCTATGCTTTTGATCATCGTCTTGCTGCATAATCCAGTTGCGCTTGAGTTTCAACTTACGGACTGAAGACCGGACATCCTCCTTTAGGATTTTCTGGTAGAGAGCAGAATTCATGTTTCCCACAATTACTGCAAAATACCATCACACTCCCACCCCACACATCTTGTGGAATTCTGTGTTTGGTTAATGCCAGATGTAACGGGACCCCTGTCTTCCAAACAGTTCCACTTTCGACTCATCAGTCCACAGAACATTCGCTCAAAATGTTTGAAAATCATCAAGGTGTGTTTTGGCAAAATTCAGACGAGCCTTAATGTTCTTCTGGGTTAGCAGTGGTTTTCACCTCACCACTCTTCCATGGATGCCATTTTTGCCCAGTGTCTTTCTGATCATGGAGTCATGAACTTGGCTCTTTTGTGACTTGCTGGATGAGTAGTTGCTGTGCTCTTGGAGGAATTTTGAAAGGTCGGCCACTTCTGGGAAGGTTCACTGCTGTGCTGGGTTTTTCCATTTGGAGATAATGGCTCTCACTGTGGTTCTTCGGAGTCCCAGAGCCTTTGAAATAGCTTTGTAGCTTCCTCATCATTTCTGGAATTTCTTTTAATTTTGGCATAGTGTGTTAGTGAATAGACCCTTTAACCAACTTCATGCTGTTGAAAAAGTTCTATTTAAGTGTTGATTTGATTGAACAGGGTTTGCAGTAACCAGGTTTCAGTAACCTGGTTGTGTCTAGTCCAGCTGAACCCCATTAGGAATGCAGTTTCATAGATTTGGGGAATTAGTAACTACGGGGGCAAATACATTTTCACACAGGCCCAGCTGGTATTGGATAACTTTTTTGCTTCAATAAATAACATTATTATTTATCTTTTTTTTGTGTTTACTCAGGTTGCCTTTGTTTTTATCTCAGATTGTTTTAATTTCTGAAAAAAATTAGTATGACACACAAAAACAGAAGAAATCAGGATGGGGCAAATTACAAACGCGATAGATGTACACGCATGGAAAGGGAGGAACTCACGTGATCGTTTTAAACCCTCGTGCGCACAATACAAACTCTGGCGTGCAAGGAAAAATCTGTATGCACAAGCAAAATCATTCCCCACAGTCAGGAGCTGCTTCTTTTCTCAAGTATTGCTTCTGATCGCTCGAATACTTTTTCTTTTTGTCAGCAGTGGGTGCAAAGAATTTTTTCTGGAAATCAGTTCTGATTGGCTGCCTGCCACTGTGACGAACCGTTCATTAGAGACATGGCTTCATCCACGGAAACTCTTCATGTGAGTCATTATTAGTTATTATTGTAATTTTTTTTATTTGTTGATAGTTTGCTATTGATACCCTTGCAACATACTACATTATGCAATGTAATGTATGTAAATACAGGGTATCTTTACCAGTTGTTAATAGACAGGAAGTGTTCTACCAGTTTACTAGCTAGCCTTTGCATTCTTGGGATGTCAATAGATAGTGATCCATCCATCCAACACTGTAAGCCAGCAATGACCTATAACGAGCCCTCACTGAAGTCTGCGATGAAGGCAAAATTTCCCCATGTGCAGTATATTACAGCAATTAATTATAGTTTAAGCACTACTTATCTGATTAAAAGTACAGCTGTGGGTGAGGTGTAGGACACCTTGTACACTAAAATGTCTATTAACAACTGGTAAAGATACCCTGTATTTACATATATTATATTATATTATATTATAATGTAGTATGTTGCAAGGGTATCAATCGAAAACTATAAACAAATAAAAAAAAAGAAATGACTCGCATGAAGAGTTTCCATTGAGAGAGCGTCAATGATGTGCTTGGATTTTTGGCATGGATTTGCCGCCATAAGCATGCCCCCGGACCCCTCAGAAGGTCAGCGGTCGACCCACCACAGTCTCACAAAATCCTGTGGGAAACACTGTGCAAGTTACCGATAAGTATCTTCTGGGTACACCCTGCTGACGTAGTCCTGCAGCTCCATGTAAGCCTTCTCCTGGAAGCGCTCAATCTGAAGAGTGCTGTCCATTCCAGCATAATCTACCACAAACAAACACACAACCAACCATCTCATTCTTTGTCCTTTTTCTCTTCATGATGTTTCTTTGATGCTTTGTACTTAAGGCTGGCTCTCATAAGCCGATATTAAAATCATCAAAATAGCCAATAACTCTACACACTCCTACATGTTACTCACATTTTCACCGGTAACGTTAGTGTGAAGCATGTTGGCAAAGATAAAAACTGTCTGCCATGAAGAAGAATGATACAGATTTAGCGTGAAGCGCTCTGTTACCTGGGCTGAAGAGGACCGTGGCTTTGAGGTAGGCGTACTCATAAGCATCAGGGCTCACACGATTCATGCTGTTACAAAACTCCTGCATTCGCCAGATGTGCTCCATCACTTGCTTTACTCTCTCCGCCGACAGTTTCTCTAACACAAACATAGACATACACAAACACACATTTGAACGGTCCATCATTATACAGGTTTCCTTCAAAACCTTTCTCAACATATTTTATTAACTGATCACATCTTAATTAAAGGCTATGTTGTGATTTAAAAAAAAAAAAATTTTGGTTGTCTTCAGTTCGTAAGTGACAAAATGTTCTTTATTTTAATACACTGTTCAGAAATACAGATTTTATCTAAGGCACATAGGAGAGGCATTTGAACAGACATATTTCATGTCCCAAACAATGTATTATTTATCTAAACAGGACTCCATTATACATAGTAATAAACCGTGGCAGGTTATTTTGATGTACTATTTACTCCATAGTTCATGTGCAGGTGCATCAGTCTCTTGTTTTCTGTAACATTCCCTCAAAATGTCAAATGACTTGTATCTGCTTCTAGATCCCCTCCAAAGATTGTGGAAGTTAAATTAAAGTACACTATGCAAAGACTACACTATAAAACAATGTGCGGACTTAAAAGTCCCCATGAAATGCCTTGAAACGCGCAGCATTATTCAAAGTGTTGACACAATTTCCATTGAAACAGGAAGTCAGGGCAGGACATATCGTGTGGCTCCTCCCCCTTTTTAAATAGCCAATAGTGTGACGCTCACCTCACAGCCCGGGCTAAGCTGTACTTATCAGTTTATAATGTTGGGGGCGGGACACCTCAGATTCTAGAGCGCGTTTGATTGGACAGAAAATCTGATGAGAAGCTGAAGTGCAGAATGATGTCATCAAAACTGTTGATCCGTACTGATGGTAGAGAGAAACTATACGTTTTGAATGCGTATATCTTCTAAATGCGACTTTGTCATTGTTTTGGAGCACACCAGCTTATAGATAACCTTAAGGTTAACATATTCATACTAAAAGCCACAAAACTTCAATTTTGATTTCACGGTGATTTTAAAATAAGAGCCTTGCAAACCGCACGCTGACCTCTTACCTTCATCAACACTGCTCTGCAGGTGGCTGACGATGGCACTGAGGATCATCTCCACGTTCATGACCTGAGCACACTGAGCCAAGCCCAAAGCAAACAGCTCATTCCAGCACGCCTTTATCAGAGTGATCCCGTTCTCTGGCCTGCAGAGAGAGAGAGAGAGAGAGAGAGAGAGATGATAGAGGAAGAAAGAGTGAGCGAAAACAGATGAACAAAAGATCACATTAAGGCACAAGTCATTCCACACAATCAAGGGAAGAGAGAAAATAAAAATATAGAGAGTTAAAAGGACAGCAAAATAAACACACTCTCTCTCGCACGCGCACACACTCTCTCGCACGCGCGCACACACTCTCTCGCACGCGCGCACACACTCTCTCGCACGCGCGCACACACTCTCTCGCACGCGCGCACACACTCTCTCGCACTCACCCGAGAGCCTGGAAAGCGGGAATGGAGCGCGCCCAGTGCATGGACAGGAACAGCAGGCGAGAGGCCGACTCACAGATGTAGTTCAAATTAAGAAACTCCGGCACAGGCAAGGGCATCATCAGCTATACACACACACACACACACACACACACACACACACACACCTTTTCCCATTAGCAATGATTAGTGTCATAGGCTTTATTTTAAATTCTAGCTCAGTTTTTTTAAAAACTTTTTTTTTTTACCTTTCAGTCTCAGGTTAACACATTTCTTATGAAGGTGGCTTAATTCATTTTACTGTTAATGAAAATACTATCTATTATATCGTTATGGAAACACGTGAGGTTTACATTACATTCAGAGGGCTAGGTCCAGTCTCCCTAAAAGTAAAGGGTCAACATTTCCAACCACCTGTACAACAAACTCTCACGTTCAGTCCCAATTCCAGCTTTGTATCTGGTTATATGAGCGAGAATGAAATGTGTGGTGACCTCTGACCTTAAAAGGCACGTGCATGTCAGAAAGCAGAGGCCCTTCCAACTCCAGCATGGTGGCGCTCTGCTCCTCCGAAACACTCCCCTCTACGGTGTAACCGTTCCCATCCTCTGGCTGCAGAACTTTGGCCAGTGAGTCGAAGGCTCTGTACAGACACACATACACACACGGGTTACTAACACTACACAGCTCAGGGATTCCTGTGCCTCCGTTATAGAGTAAGACTCGTCTGTGCTCATACTGAGTGATGTCGCTGGAATTCTGCTCGTCCGGTTGGACATCGGTCACAGAGCCACCCTCATTGCTCATGCTCTCCAGTCCCGAGTGGTCGGCGCTGCTGTCCGTCACCTCGCGGCTCTTGCTCATGTGGGCCAGAGACGTGACCACGTTAGCCAGCGTGCTGAGATCACCCTGAGATTCATCATTCTGCATGAGAGTGCAAAGAGGCACATCAGCTCGTACATTCATTACGCTAAATATGCACGATTATACAGCATAGTTGCATTTTTTTCACATACATACTGTAGCACTGAGAAAGAAGCACAAACTAAATCCATTTCTCTATTTATAAATTAAAGACTGTAGCATGTCAATGAAACATACAGTGGATATAAAAAGTCTACATACCCCTGTTAAAATGGCAGGTTTTTCTGATGTAAAAAAAAAAGAAACCAAGATAGTGACTTTTATTGTGAAATTTGGTTGCATAAGTATTCATCCCCTCAGGGAATACTTGGTAAAAACCATCATTACCACTAGATTTACAGCTTTTCTTGCCATACATTCTCAATCAGATTGAGGTCAGTGTATGGAAGTGGTGGTGATTGTGGTGGTGGTGGGGCGGGGGGAATGTGCAATAACCTGGTTGCATAAGTGTGGACGCCCTTTTAGAATTGGGATTGTGGAAGTGTTCAGAATCATCCAATCACATTCAAACTCATGTTAAATACTAATTACTTTACACCTGCTATCAATTAATGTGACTAATTAACCTCTAATAAAGTACAGCTGTTCCTATAGGAGTTTCCTGACATCTTCTTGGTAACATCCAACTGGAAAAGCCATGGGCCGCAAAGAGCTTACAAAGCAGGTACGGGATCTCATTGTTGAAAAATATCAGTCAGAAGAGGGTTACAAAAACATTTCCAAGGCATTGGATATACCATGGAACACTGTAAAGACAATAATCAACAAGTGGAGAAAATATGACACGACAGTGACACTGCTAAGAACAGGACATCCCTCTAACATTGATGAGAAGATCAGGAGAAAACTGGTCAGGGAGGCTGCCAAGAGGCCTACAGCAACATTAAAAGAATTGCAGCAATTTCTGCAACAAAATTCTTCATATCTCTGGGCTGTGGGGTAGGGTGGCCTAATAATAAATAAAAAAAATACATCCAATCTCCCAAATCCATGTGGAATAATGTGTTATGAACCAAAGTTGAAACTTTTGGCCATAATACAAAAAGATATGTTTGTCACAAACAAACAAAAAATAACAACTACAGCACACCACCAAAAGAACACCATCCAGAAGCATGGTGGTGGCGGCATTAGGGCTGTTTTTCTTCAGCTGGAACTGGGGCTTTAATCAGGGTGGAGGGAATAATGAATAACTCCAAATACCAATCAATTTTGGCACAAAACCTTAAGACATCTGTTACAACACTTAAGATGAAGAGGAATTTCACCTTTCAGCAGGACAATGACCCGAAGCCAACCTCCAGATCAACAAAGGAATGGCTTTACTAAAACAAGTTCAAGGTCCAGACCTAAATCCAATCAAAAATCTATGTGGTGACCTGAAGAGGGCTGTGCACAGGAGCTGCCCAGCCAATCTGACAGAGCTAGAATGCTTTTGCAAGGAAGAATGGCAAAATATTACGTACCAAACTGACTGACTCTTACTCTTAAAGATTGAATGCTGTGTTAAACTCTAAAGGTGCGTCAACTAAGTATTAGTTTAGGGGTGTGAACATTTATGCAACCAGGTTATTACATTTTTTTTTATTTTCCCCCTAAAACAATTATAATGTATGTAAGCTCTTTGCAGCCCATGGCTTTTCCAGTTGGATGTTACCAGGATGATGTCAGGAAGATCCTATAGGGACAGCAGTACTTTATTAGGGGTTAATCAGTCGCTTTAATTGATGGCAGGTATAAACTAATTAGTATTTAACATGAGTTTAAATGTGATTGGTTGATTCTGAACACATTCCCAATTATAAAAGGGCGTGCACAGTTATGCAACCAGGTTGCTGTACTCCCCCCCCCCCCCCCAAAATGATTCTTATTGTTTTTCACTTTAGTTAATATTTATTTCACAATAAAAGTAGAAAAAGTTCTGACATGATTTACCTTGGTTTCATTTTTTTTTACATCACAAAAACCTGCCATTTTAACAGGGGTGTGTAGACTTTTTATAGCCACTGTACTGAAGCCCTTTGTTATGTTCAATTCCTGTATTCTTTTATGACTTAAGGAATATTTAGCCAAAATGAAAATGCACAATTCTTTTAACCCTTGGGGGTCTGGGGTTACTTTTTCTAGAACACACACACACTAAAAAAAAAAAATCAGATTAATAAAATTCTGATAATTTTTCCCCATTTGTTTATATGACAAATAATGGCAAAGATATTCCAATAATTGCAACAACTGTCCTTTGCCAGTTTCACCATCAAAACAAGCATGAGATCATTTTCATATCAACTTTAACTTACTATATCTCCATTTCTACATGGTTCCTTAACACCAAACTAACCCCCACACTAAAGTTTCAAGCCAGCGTTTTCGCTAGAAATTGGCTGTATTGAATGGTGTCTTTTATTGCAGCCTCGTCATAAAAAACAACATGGCTCAAACACACAGGTATGATCAGCAACCTCTATATGTTAACACATGAGTGTGTGTATGTGTGTTACCATGTCTGGTGAGGAGGGGATGAGGATTGTGTTGTCTAACTTGGACAGAGACTGCTGGATGTTCAGGAGCATGTTGGAGTTTAACACATTGGTAGACCTGTGCAGAGTAAACAAGCATACGCCTGTTAAAAAAAAAAAAACCCTCTACAGTTCATCTCATACATGTGCACTCTTAAGCCTAACTTATCCTTTTGCATAGTTGCAAAAGATTATGGGTAGATTATGGATCGGGTAAATGTGCAATGCTCTGTGTCATGCACATGCTGATTGGTTGAACAGGGAAGTTGAATGAGGGATTTCACCATGAGGGCTTAATAAAGGTTTATCTTAAAATATTTTACTTGTCAATAAATACGGATCTTTGGAAACATTCTTGCTAGGGGAATACAGTGAGATATTTCAGGGTCATGTTGCCATAAATGATCATGTACAGTGTAAACACCACTTTTTAACAGCATGTATCTCCTTCTAACTATTCTTCCTACTACAGTGAAACAGGAGATGCTCATTTTCATCGCTTTATGTGACACTGCCCAGTAGTGCACATGCTCGCATTACATGCAAATCGAGGCAGACACGCATGTGAAAGTTGGAGCAAAACGCCCACACATGCCCTTAGACACGAACCTGGCTGTCTCTTTCTCGTTGACGAAGGTGGGCATGGCGGCCAGGGGGCTGCAGAGGTTCTTGCGAATGTAGATCTTCTCGATGGAGGGGGCGCAGTTGGCCGGCTTTTCCCTCGTCACCTCCACTGGCTTCCTTTCGCACTGCACGGCTGAGAGATGCATCCAAGACAAACTTTACTAATCATGCACAGCACATTTCTATAACTTAACAAAGGAGTAATATGTTCTTGTAAAGAGCCTAGAATATTATATAAAATACTATTAATTTTTGCTTTCCATTAGCTCAGTCATCTTTTTTTTTTATATGTCTTTAAGTAAATAAAAGCATATATTTTTATTTCAATATTAAATATGGCTGTTACACTGTGCATATGTATTTGGAAGGATGTCTGAAAATGAAAGGAAGAAAAAGAAATCTCAGTTCGGCAGAAACACGTTTGTCATGTGTGTCTAATAAATGCCTCAATATGCACACACTTGTCAGTAGTGGTAACATCTCGCTCGATAAGAGAATCAATGTACAAATATGAGTGTACATGCTTCTGTGTGTGTGAGAGAGAGAGAGAGAGAGAGAGAGAGAGAGAAAGACAGACTCACAGTCCTGTTTCATGCCGAGAGCCATGCAGCGCTGCAGTCTGCAGTATTGGCAGCGGTTGCGGTGATGCTTATTGATCACACACTCCCCTGAGCCACGGCACGTGTACACGAGGTTCTTGCGGATGCTTCGCTTGAAAAAGCCTTTGCAGCCTTCGCAGCTCACTGCCCCATAGTGACGACCTTCAGGACACGCAAACACAGATGCGTTAAATGTTACCCCTATAGTCCCTGAACAATCATAATTACCACGTGATTAGCTCCGAGATCACCATTAACATAGCTGTGGAATTTTACACTTCATGTTAACTGTCCATCATTTTATATATATATATATATATATATATATATATATATATATATATATATATATATATATATATATATATATATATATATATATATATACCCACACACACACACACACACACACACACACACACACACACACACACACACACACATATACACACACACTGGCAAATGTCCCAAATCTCTGTAACGTCAAAATGACCATCTACATTTACATGTACGGCATTTGGCAGATCCCCTTATCCAGAGCGACTTACATTTATCTCATTTATACACCTGAGCAGTCGAGGGTTAAGGGCCTGGCTCAAGGGCCCAACAGTGACAGCTTAGTGGTGCTAAGTGGTGAATTACTTATTTTCTAATTGCTATTGTATTTTTATGCTGTGGATTTAACTTCGCTTTTTATTTCTTTGTAGAACATTTTAAGCTGCATTTTAATGCATGAAATAAAGTTGAGTAGTATTATAGTGGATTAGTAATACAGTTACTATATATTAGTATTATATTAGTATTATATCATATTAGTAAGGAATAACACGCTCCAGACCAAAGTGCATTATTTTCGTATAAGAGCATGGTCTGGAGTGTGTTATTCCGCTTACACCACAGCGATTTGCCAATGATTACAAGGTTTAAATAATTAATGACACCTGTAACGACACGTCACACATTTTAACGGTGTATAGCTAGATTTAATGGTGTGGAACGTTTGGGGGGCAAGTTAGTTCCTATAGCTGTGATAAACAGTCCTTGCCTCAACAGTATCTCTCTCTCTTTCTCTCTCTCT
Source organism: Cranoglanis bouderius (assembly GCA_023630585.1). Classification (NCBI taxonomy): domain Eukaryota; kingdom Metazoa; phylum Chordata; class Actinopteri; order Siluriformes; family Cranoglanididae; genus Cranoglanis; species Cranoglanis bouderius. Next base: position 15,634,515 of record CM042538.1, on the reverse strand, counting down.
CTCTCTAAAAAAAAAAAAAAACAGCTTGCCATTTTACAGAGAAACCGGAAAGCTAAAAAATTCTGCAAAGCATCATGACTCTTACAAAGTGCTAAAGACACTCAAGACTGAGAATGTTAAATACATATCTCCTAACAAATAAAAGTCAGCACATCAACGATTATATGTTTTACTTTGTTAAACATGTTGGGTTTTTTTTTTTTTAGAAATCTGTCTGTCTATCATTAGTTTTCGATTATGTGTATAATCCCCGTGTATGAGCTTTTACTTTAGAAACAACGACGTATTAGAACGAGCGCATTAATATAAACCTATCGGTCATGTTATAGCTGGAACTGTTATAGCTGCGCTGTTACTCAAAAATAATGCACAGCTTCTGACCAATCAGGTTCAAGAATTTAACCGTGCTGTGGTATTATTATAATTACTTGTAGGATATGTGTGTGTGTGTGTGTGTATGTGTGTGTGTGGGTGTGTGTGGGTGTGTGTGGTCACTTACCTGAAGCTTTGTCTCCACACACCACACAATACTCTACCACAGGCTTAAGAGAGCTTTGTTCTGTTCCCTCGGTGACAAACTGTGGAAGAATAACACATACAGACACGACTGTGTGCAAAAGTTTGGGCACCCCCTCACCAAATTGTGTATTTGTTGATTCTGACAGTTAAAAGAAGTAAACATAAATTTTATGTAATAAAATACTCTGCGCTATTTTAAAAACTAACTTTTTTCTGCAACTCTTAATGCAGTTACTTTATATTTGATTTACGTTAAAAAAAAACAAACAAAAAAAAACACCTGCACCATAGTAATTGTGGTATGTGCAAAAGTTTGGACACCCTACACCGTCAGTACTCAGTAACACCCCCTTTGTCTGCGTATATATGTTTGACGTGCCTCTTACCTGGATCTGCTGACCTGCCAGCTCGGGTGATGTGAAGAGCAGTTGATTGACAGCTGATCCATCAGCTGAAGTCAGGATGACTTTCCCCGGTGAGCTCTCGTGCTTTAGGAGAAGTTTTTCCTGACTTGGATAATCCACGTTGGCTAATATGAACTGCTGCTTGCCGGCTCCCGCCTGATCATACGCCGTTACTATCTGGAGCTTCTGGCCCAGCTGCTGATCTGTCACGATCTGACCCACACACACACACACACACACAAGTGTTAGAAAAGTGTAGAAGAAAGTACAGTATGATGATTATGTATCGTCTATTACCTGCAGACCTCCGTCTGCTGACACCAGCTGAATTCTGGGATTTTCTCCTGCCATGATGACCCCACACACCGCTTGGGATTAAATGCAACTCCCCATCACACACACACACACACACACACACACACAAAGTTCTATGACACACAACCTATACAAAGACACAAGTTTTAACAATCATCAGTAATGTAACACACATCCTGACCAATCAATAACATCTGTACACAACATCGAGCTTCATACGATACAAATGGGAAGTTAGAAGAGAATTAAATTGCCTCATCCGGAAACTGTGAAGACAAATATGTTATAGTTTCTGGTGTTAGTTACAGGACAATCATATACATAAACTCCTTTTGCTGATATGCAATATCAAGAAATCACTTGATAAGAAAAAAAAAAGTGAATTCAGCTCCTAATAGTGTTCAATAATCCAGTTTTGCTTGTCGGTAGTCAGTGTGTACATCACTGATTTGATGAAAGGAAACGATAATAATAGTAATAATAATAATAATAATAATAATAATAATAATAATAATAACAGTGCTGCACAATTATGAAGGTTATTATAATTATTATTGAGTTTTAACTCAACTTAATTTAAGCAGTTTGACTGATCACTTGAACGGTATGGAATTAAATTTGTGCCAAACGTATTGAATGTAACCTTTAAAGAAATGAACAAAAATATACAGTCAGAAAGAAGAAAAACACTGAAACTGAAAACAGTGAACTCAGTAGCAAAAATGTAACCTGGTCTTCAAATCAACAGCATTCTTTGTTAACAGTTTTCTAAGCTTTGTTTGGCATATCATGGTTTATGAATGCGCTGCCAGTTTTCGTTTGCCATTCTGGCACAAATCTCACGTGTGGGCGGGGCTTAACAGCGATTTACTCTCATAGGCTAGTAAGATTTGGACCGACAGCTCCCTGACCTGCAAGTAGAGACTTCAGCGGCGTGAATTTTGGAGAGCGTTCTGGATGCGGTTCCCTGTATAGTTATAGTGTTTGTACATTGTAGTGGAAATTACGGCAGCACGGAGCATCATCATCATCATCGATGTCATCCTCCTCATCCTCCTCCTCAGCTGGACACTCGAGCTGTCGATCCAAATCTCACTAGCCAGCGAGAGTAAATCCGTGTTAAGCCCTGCCCACACGCGAGATTTGTGCGGATGAACTTGCAGAGTGTAAATGAAAATGTTTGAAAGCGTAAATGAAAACTCTGGCAGGGCGTTCATAAACCATGATTAGTGAAATCGAAGCTTAGAAAACTGTTAACAAAGAATGCTGTTTATTTGAAGACCAGGTTACATTTTTGCTACCAAGTTCTCTGTTTTCAGTTTCAGAGAGTTTTTCTTCTTTCTGATTGGATATTTTTGTTTGTTTCTTGAAAAGTTACGTTCAATACTTTTGGCACAAATTTAATCCCATAAAACAGAACGGATTTAATCCAAACCTCAATACCTCAAAAAAACAAGTAAGTTAACGAACAATGAGCCTCATTCATCAAACTGGTAGAAGTAAAAGTTATTTTGATATCTACAGTGCTTCCCATAGACAGGCTCTACTTGGGTGGCCCACCCAGGTAGATTAAGACACGCCCAGGTAGATTAAGACACGCCCAGGTAGATTAAGGCCCGCCCAGGTAGATTAAGGCCCGCCCAGGTAGATTAAGACACGCCCAGGTAGATTAAGGCCCGCCCAGGTAGATTAAGGCCCGCCCAGGTAGATTAAGGCCCGCCCAGGTAGATTAAGACACGCCCAGGTAGATAAAATCCGAATTCCAATTTTTCTTTTCAAACAAGACGCGCAATTGTCAGTTCATAATGAACACAAACCAGCGGATGTAAGGTGCTATATAAGGTTAGGCAGCTGTGGGCCACATTCACACCAAATCGGGCATTGTGGCACCTTCCCGCAGGGTTAACAATCAGAAAATAACGTTTTATTTCTCCCATTCACCGGCTTTCTCTCTACCACCACTCGCTCTCTTCATTCACTGTCTAGCTCGCTCGACCACCGCTGCGCTCTCTCTCTCTCTCTCTCTCCGTGCTGTCATCTCGCTCTCTCATCTTTTTAAAAATGAGTCGGGAAGCCGACAACAAGCCTGACTTTACTTTTAACGTTCTCAAACTAAGAGAGGGGTCCTCCCTTCATCCAAGTAACGTCTTTGTACTCATGGCAGGGTTGTACTGCTCTGACCAGTCTGATTGCTAAACTCTGCTGTGACTGCTGCTGTGGACAGTCATGGAGCAGACACTGTGTTTATAATTGTAGTGTCCATCGTCCAACTAAGTATTGATGACACGTGTAGTATTTTACAAATTAGAGACAATACATAGCATAAACCTACAGACAGGTGTGGGAAAAGTTTTTTTTCCAAGTTAAGGAAAATGAAGTCTTCCAGCAAGCAATGCCAACTGTGTAAATAGGCACTTCTGAAAATGTATTCCATAATGTAAACAGCTATTTATTTTGACATGTCCATCAAAAATCAGAGTCTGTTTTTGTTCTTTAATGTATTCTGAAGATGGAAAACTTTTTTTTTTAATATGTAGTTATTTATTTCTTAATAGTTATATGTTGACATATAGATAGTTATTTACTTTGAGTAGTTATTCATTTGCAATAAATAGTTTATTCAGAAACCTTTGTTTGACTAGTTTATTACCGAACCCACACGTCACACTCCATGCCGAAAAGGTGAATTAGATACGAATGAAGTGAGGTGAAAAGAAAAAACGTTTGACATGAAAACGTTTGTAAATCCAACTGAAGCTTTTGGTTCGGTTTAACTCGGGCTAAACTTTAACACGACCTTACTCAAAATACTGATACATGAGGTTCGACGTGAGGTCAGCTTGGAGCTTCTGTAGTCTGGAGGGTGGAAACTTCAAGTCAGGTCACTTTAATGTCATGTGGACAGTAAGTACAATGAAATTCTCAAGAGGACCAAAAAAAAAAAAAAAACGGTGCAGAAGACGACGTGTTGGGTGGATGTTGTGTTGTCTTTGGGTTGTGTGTTTACCTGTAGTGCTTTGTTTAGTCTTCAGGAACGACACGCGTGCAATGTAGAAGTGTTAAAGTGTTCAGTAGATTAACAACAAATCTTTGTTTGAGAACGGTTTCAGTTGTTTCTAATGAGGTTACTGAGCCGAACGATGCTGTAAACTATGAGGTTCAGGTATAAATAATAACAGACAAGCAAACAAACAAGCTAACTAACTAACTAACTAAGCAAGCGAGCCCTAGGGCTCCAATAAATAGCCAGAATATTAATGTAAATAATGAGCCTAATATTATAAATTAAACGTGAAATTTATGTGACAAAAGTTTTTTAAAATCCATACAGTACCTTGTAAAAATCTTCGCCACCATACGTTTTTAATATAAATGTTATATAAATGTTTTAATATAAATTTAATATACATTTTTCATAAATAAATTTTGCTATAGATGTTTATTTTATGACTTCTGCATTATTGAGTCAGTACACAAACGCTACAGAAAAATGTTTGTACCTCAGTAAAGAAAGTAACATGCTAACTCATAACAGACTACATTTTCAGACAATAAAACTTTGACTTTGTTTCGTTTATTACTTTTTACTGCTCTTTAAAGTTTTTTTTTTATGTAGAAATGTTTAATTTCATTATTTTTGAAGGCGTCTTTGCTTTACAGCCTTAAGACTTCTGCACAGTTCTGTATATTTATACACACACACAACTAATATATAACTCCCAGTAGTGTTCAATAATAAATATTTACCACAAAATACATGTTTTGTTTATCGGTACTCAGTGTGTACATCACTGTTAGAAGAAGAGGTGTATATAAATTGAGCTGTTTCTCTTTTCCCTTTGGCGCTGTCCAACCAAGTTAGCTTGATTAGCATGCTGGCTAATTAGCATAGCATTGAGTCGACTTAATGTTTAATTTCGCATCTATATTTAATTCCAATCCCTGAAAGTGTCTCGGGCCGGGTGTATAAAAGACTACAGCCAACCTGATCAGAATTGTGAGACGGAAGATAAAGAAATTGTTTTTCCTGTTGGGTGAAAGGTCAACATTGAAGGGTTAAAGGACGATAACGACGCCAGGCGCAGCTTCCTTCCACTGGGATTAGCAAACACACACACTGAGTGCATTACTCACCGCACATGAACACGCTGAAACGCCCTGAATGGCTTACTTTATATTTTATATCGCACTTTGTACACTAACTGAACTAATGCTGAACACCGGAAACGCGTGCAGAGAGCTAGCATGGCGCTAGTTTAGCTAAACTAGCCATCAAACAGATGCTAAAACACGTTAGCTGTGTACAGTTTTACTGGAACAAACGCGCGATATATTGCTAATCTCTGACACAAAACACTAAATAATCTGATGAACGAAATGCTGAAGTGAATGAGAAACTGACAGTTGAAGTTGTTGACGTGCTAACTAGCTACAGCAGGCCAGCTAGCCGCGGCGCACTTGTATATCACTCATTTCTACTGTAACTCTACGCGCCTCGCAAGCGCGTGAAACCGAACCTCAATTTTTAAATAAATAAATAAATAAAACGGTAGCTCTTACCGTCCCACTCGATATTTTAATCACCAAAAATCCGATGTTTTTGATCAATTTTTCCCAAATCGCTTCGCCTTGGGGAGGTCAGAGTTCGCGACCCTTCTGCGCGAAAAATGCAACGGCGCATGCGCAGAAATTATGTCGCGGAATGAAGGCGTTCATCGAGGAAGTGTACTGCAAGAAAATTATTATTATTATTATTTATGGAAATCATTTTCCGTATTCTTCAAATTATATTGCAATGACGTAATGGTTAACTTAACACTGGTTGATTGGCCAGGTTTCTTCCTCTCATTCTTTTTTAACCCAGTTTTACTTTCATAACACACACACACACACACACACACACACATAGAGACAAACACAAATACATAGGGTACGATTACATGACAACGATGTACTAAAAACGGAAAGTTTTTTTTTTGCGTTTTTAGAAAGTTTCGCGTACAGACGATAACGCTGTCAAAACGATCCCCGTTCACACGGATCCGCGATTTGCACAGAACCTACTGCCTCGTTAAAAAAAAAAAAAAATATATATATATATATATATATATATATATATATATATATATATATATATATATATATATATATATATATATATATATATATATATATAGGTGCATCTCAATAAATTAGAATGTCGTGGAAAAGTCCATTTATTTCAGTAATTCAACTCAAATTGTGAAACTCGTGTATTAAATAAATTCAATGCACACAGACTGAAGTAGTTTAAGTCTTTGGTTCTTTTAATTGTGATGATTTTGGCTCACATTTAACAAAAACCCACCAATTCACTATCTCAACAAATTAGAATATGGTGACATGCCAATCAGCCAATCAACTCAAAACACCTGCAAAGGTTTCCTGAGCCTTCAAAATGGTCTCTCAGTTTGGTTCACTAGGTAAATCACAAACATTCACTGCCAAAGAAGCTGGCTGTTCACAGAGTGCTGTATCCAAGCATGTTAACAGAAAGTTGAGTGGAAGGAAAAAGTGTGGAAGAAAAAGATGCACAACCAACCGAGAGAACCGCAGCCTTATGAGGATTGTCAAGCAAAATCGATTCAAGAATTTGAGTGAACGTCACAAGCAATGGACTGAGGCTGGGGTCAAGGCATCAAGAGCCACCACACACAGACGTGTCAGGAATTTGGCTACAGTTGTCGTATTCCTCTTGTTAAGCCACTCCTGAACCACAGACAATGTCAGAGGCATCTTACCTGGGCTAAGGAGAAGAAGAACTGGACTGTTGCCCAGTGGTCCAAAGTCCTCTTTTCAGATGAGAGCAAGTTTTGTATTTCATTTGGAAACCAAGGTCCTAGAGTCTGGAGGAAGGGTGGAGAAGCTCATCGCCCAAGTTGCTTGAAGTCCAGTGTTCAGTTTCCACAGTCTGTGATGATTTGGGGTGCAATGTCATCTGCTGGTGTTGGTCCATTGTGTTTTTTGAAAACCAAAGTCACTGCACCCGTTTACCAAGAAATTTTGGAGCACTTCATGCTTCCTTCTGCTGACCAGCTTTTTGAAGATGCTGATTTCATTTTCCAGCAGGATTTGGCACCTGCCCACACTGCCAAAAGCACCAAAAGTTGGTTAAATGACCATGGTGTTGGTGTGCTTGACTGGCCAGCAAACTCACCACACCTGAACCCCATAGAGAATCTATGGGGTATTGTCAAGAGGAAAATGAGAAACAAGAGACCAAAAAATGCAGATGAGCTGAAGGCCACTGTCAAAGAAACCTGGGCTTCCATACCACCTCAGCAGTGCCACAAACTGATCACCTCCATGCCACGCCGAATTGAGGCAGTAATTAAAGCAAAAGGAGCCCCTACCAAGTATTGAGTACATGTACAGTAAATGAACATACTTTCCAGAAGGCCAACAATTAACTAAAAATGTTTTTTTTTTTTTTTGGTCTTATGAAGTATTCTAATTTGTTGAGATAGTGAATTGGTGGGTTTTTGTTAAATGTGAGCCAAAATCATCACAATTAAAAGAACAAAGACTTAAACTACTTCAGTCTGTGTGCATTGAATTTATTTAATACACGAGTTTCACAATTTGAGTTGAATTACTAAAATAAATGAACTTTTCCATGACATTCTAATTTATTGAGATGCACCTATATATATATATATATTTTCCCGGTGGGCGACAGTCGAAGGAAGGCGCGCGCGGAGCTCCAACATGAACTGCAAGCAGGACAGCGGTAACTGGAAGCCTGAATTCTGGCTCATGGGAGATTGTAAGACAAAGAAAAACCTTTTACTGATGTAAAGTCATGCATGTTGAGTAGGGAAACTGAACTGTTTGCGGATTTCCCGAAAAATAAGAAAATCATTCAGAAAATAAAAGACGCTCCCCGGTGAGCCCGAACACTGCATGAGCGCGCTGTCATGATGGCACGTGAGATAGAGAGGGGAAACAGCACGGATATAACTTCGGCAGATTTTTTTTTCCCCCTCTTGTGCTGGATGAGTCCACACACACACACACACACACACACACACACGGGTTTTTGCAATGGCTCTTTTGAAGCAAATGCATGAACTAAAAATGAGAAAATGGCTCTTTGGTGAAAAAAAAAAAGTTTTCCGACCCCTGCTATAGACTGAACGCGTAATACCCGTGCGCATGACGTCATCTTTTTCACAAATTCACGTTTTTGTATGTTTACACGGAGACGATAACGGTATCGTTTTCAAAAACTTCCACCTTGAAACCCGTTTTCAAAAGTTTGCGTTTTCAGGCGCCAAAACGCCGTAGTCGTGTAAACGACCAGCCAAAACGCATAAAAGTTATCCGTTTTTAGTTGAAAACGTTGTCGTGTAAACGCCCCCCCACACACACAGACACCCACACATACATACACATGCTTTTTAACCCAGTTTTACTTACATAACACACATACACACAAAAATACACACACATACACAAATACATACTTACACGTGCATACAGACACACACAATAAACAAGAATTGCTGTTTAAAATGATTTATTACCCCTCACAATTTACACATACAGTGCCCTCTACTAATATTGGCACCCTTGGTAAATATGAGCAAAGAAGGCTGTGAAAAATTGTCTTTATTGTTTAACCTTTTGATCTTTTGTTCAAAAAAATTCACAAAAATGCTCTCATGGATGTCAAACAATTGCAAACACAACACAGGTTTATATATACATATATATATATCTATCTATCTATCTATCTATCTATCTATATATATATATATATATATATATATATATATATATATATATATATATATATATATATATATATATCTTTGTTAAATATAGGTGTGCAACAATTATTGGCACCCCTATGAATTCATATGAGAAAAATATATTTGAAGTATATCCCCATTGATATTTTACTTCTTTTTTTTTTTTTTTTAGTACACCTGGGTGACTAGGAACAGGAAATTGTTCAACCATGATTTCCTGTTTCACAGGGGTCTAAATATGAGGTAACACAGGCCAAATTCCCTTAGTCATTCATAACAATGGGTAAGACCAAGGAATATAGCTGTGATGTGCGGCAAAAGGTTGTTGAGCTTCACAAAATGGGAAATGGCTATAAGAAAATAGCACAAGCATTGAAAATGCCCATTTCCACCATCAGGGCAATAATTAAGAAGTTCCAGTCAACTGGAAATGTTATGAATCAACCTGGAATTGGACGCGTGTCTATATTGTCTCAACGCACTGTGAAGAGGATGTTTCGAGTGGCCAAAAAATCTCCAAGGATCACAGCTGGAGAATTGCAGAAGTTAGTTGCGTCTTGGTGTCAGAAAGTCTCCAAAACTACAATCCGAAGTCACCTACATCACCACAAGTTGTTTGGAAGGGTTTCAAGAAAAAAACCTCTAGAAAAAAAACATGGGATCATTTTTGGCAGCATATAAAAATGGAATGAATGAGTAGGACTGTTCAACATCTGTTTAATTTCCATGTACTTTTGTTTTGTTTTGATTGTATTCCACTTACGGTGTCTAGTGGCTGAATGTGTTATTACAAAGGTGATTACTGAATACTGTGGTGATGTACTCTGAAGTTTTGAATGTTGAACAATAAAAAAAGTTGAATTACTAAGAAAAAAGCCTCTACTGTCATCCAAAACAAACTCAAGCATCTTCAGTTTGCCAGACACTACTGGAACTTCAAATGGGATCGGGTTCTATGGTCAGATGAAACCAAAATAGAGCTTTTTGGCAATAAATACCAGAGGTGGTTTTGGCACACAGAGAGGTAGCCATATGGAAAAGTACCTCATGCCCATATGGTGGTGGCTCTTTAATGTTTTGGGGCTGTTTTTCTGCCAGAGGACCTGGACATTTTGTTAGGATACATGGCATCATGGACTCTATCAAATATCAACAGATATTAAATGAAAACCTGACTGCCTCTGCCAGAAAGCTTCAAATGGGCCGTGGTTGGATCTTCCAGCAGGACAATGATCCAAAACATACATCAAAATCAAAAATGGTTTACTGACCACAAAATCAAGGTCCTGCCATGGCCATCCCAGTCCCCTGACTTGAGACCTATAGAAAACCTGTGGGGTGAACTGAAGAGGAGAGTCCACCAGCGTGGACCTCGAAATTTGAAGGATCTGGAGAGATTCTGTATGGAGGAATGGTCTCAGATCCCTTGCCATGTATTCTCCAACCTCATCAGGCATTATAGGAGAAGACTCAGAGCTGTTATCTTCGCAAAGGGAGGTAGCACAAAGTATTGACTAAAAGGATGCCAATAATTGTTGCGCACCTATATTTAACAAAGTTTTTTTTTTTTTTGATAAACCTGTGTTTTGTTTGCAATTGTTTGATATCCATGAGAGCAGAGTATTTCTGTGATTTATTTTGAACAAAAGATCAAAAGGTTAAACAATAAAGACAATTTTTCACAGCCTTCTTTGCTCATATTTACCAAGCATGCCAATATTAGTGGAGGGCACTGTACATTTGACATACTGAGCTCAATACTTCCCTGGTGTGTTTTCAAATGGTTGCTTGAGTGTTATAACATAATCAAAAGTCAATTCTGAGGGGGGAAAAAAAAAAAGAAAGAAAAAACAACCATGACCAGCTAGCTTAGGGATGAGGGACTAAAACAGCAGGTTTAATCATAAAAAATTCAGTGTGCAGTGCGCTTGTTCATTTTGTCCTATCAAATTAAAACATCGTTCCACTGTAATGTCATAACACCAGAAAGAACATAAGTCTGTAAGACATCAGATCACAAAAATCATCCTGATTTTATTCACATAACACTTTTCCAGCTAAATTGGGTAATAGTGTAGAACAGTAAGAATGACATCACTGACATGATTTCATTATAAGGACAAAATGGCACAAGGTGCACAATCTTTTCTCTGAGTGTGTTACTGACATCTTAGAAGATTATGCTCTGTATCACGCAGTGATATTACACAGTTCTTAGCTCGCTAAAAACCTGACACGCTGTTAAATTACAAAATCATTAAATTCATTCGAGGAGACTAATAATCTCGAATTGTTATAAATAGACCTGCATTAAACCTGCATTATATTACCATATACAGTATATTTACACGTACATCCAGTTATGCCCAGTATCATGGGTTCATTTTTTTTTTTTTACTGTCAGTCCTATACAAAACAAAGATAAAAAGTTGTTTAAAAAGGCTAAACATATTATAAAAATGTGACTTCTTTGTGTTTAAGGCTTCTAAAAATAATGATATTAAAAAAAAAAAAAAAAAAAAAAAAAAAACTACTGGCTTTTACAGTGGTATCCTACATCTCCCATGATGCACCATTGCAGACAAACATTTTTGCTCTTCGCCACTGGATATGGTCACTTGCTTGTGCACGTCCACATTTGCCTCCTGATCAAACGTGACCTTTTTTAAAAATCATTCCTGACACACACTTCACACAGCCTTCCTCACATTCCCAGAACTTCACACTGAATGTTCTTGATATGTACAGTGATATTTTAGGTGACCAACATATCCTTTTGACTCATTTGGCCCACCCACCCACACCCACACCCACACCCACACCCACACACACACACACACCTGTTTGATTTTTCTGTTGAGAAAAGAATCAAATGAAAACAAATGGAACTCTCACTCCTTTGCTAGGTTGCTTATTATGCATCATTTGTTCCACACTTGTTTTAATACTTTAATAGATGTCTCCTGAGCTCAGGCAGTGTTCCTCACTTTACTGCTGCGGGCCAGAAAAATAAAAATAAAAAGAGTTCTAATAAACTATTTGGATCCACATTAGTCAAAGAATCATGGCCTCCTGAAACGCCTCAATCCATCTGAAATGAAAAAACAAACAAACAGAGATATAAGATAAAAGTTGATAAAAGCTCAGGTGTTTTTGTAATTATGAAGATCAATTAAAAAACAAGTACAGCTGTGTATCAGTACTGGGATTCTGCAGGACCCCTGGTCAAACAAGTTTAGCAGGCAAGATGTTTTTATTCTCATGTGGATGGGAGTGGAGGTCAGAAATGGAAGATCGCAGGACAAAGGACTGGAGAGCATTAAGTTCCTGATGATATATGATAAGGTGTTTTCTTTGGTTTATGAGTTATGACTGCAGTAGAATGCAGTATGATTACAAGTTTATTCATTCATTCATCTCAGAGTTGCAGTAGATCTGGGGCCTATCCCAGGGAGCAAGACTGGCATACATGTTGAGTCAGGGCATGCACGCGTACACACCTGGGGGCAATTTAGCGAAGCCAAAAGTGGACTGGCTTGTTTTTGGACAGTGTGAGGAAAGCAGAGAACCTGGAGGAAACCCATGCAATCATGGGGAGAACATACACAGAAACCTAGTTACAATTACCTCTATTTTTTTTCTTCCAGAAAGAACCGACCAAGGCCGCATCGGAAATCGCGCACTGTGACAGCACCTACTGCGTTCGATTCAGTACCTACTGCGTTCGATTCAGTACCTACTGCGTTCGATTCAGTACCTACTGCTCGTAATACGTACTGATCCGTATGCACTGCCTGGCCGAAAAAAAGGTCGCCGTTTGGATTTAAATAAGCAAATACTTAAGAGCCTACGATTGGATGATTGTTGCAGTGATTAATATGCTTCAGCTGGCAACAATTCTTTTAACTCTAACTGATGCAGTGTGTAGCTTCTCATTCCTTAAACAACCATGTCGGAAGACGTATCCCATGGTCGTGGAGATTGATGTTACTGTGTTTCAGAAGGGGCAAATTATCGGCCTGCGTCAAGCAAAGAAAACAACTAAGGAGATTGCTGAAATCCCTGGAATTGGGTTAAGAACTGCCCAACGCATTATTAAAACCTGGCTGGAGAGTGATGAACTGTCAACTTTGAGGAAGAAATGTGGTGGTACAAATGAACGTTCAAAATCTTGAATGATCTTTAAGACGCTTGGTGAAGTCACATCGTAGAAAAAATGGACAGTAGAACTCATGTTTAATAATGAAAGTAAGAGCATTTTCACATGCACAATAGGACGAGAACTTACAGGATTAGGACTAAACAGCTGTGTGGCCTAATCAGTGCGAGGCTAATCAGATAAAAACGACTTCAATTTGCTAGGGAGCATAAAGATTGGACCGTGGAGCAATGGGGAAAAAAAAAGTCATGTGGTCTGATGAGTCCAGATTTACCTTAACGATAGGTGCATCAGGGTAAGAAGGGAAGTGTATGAAGCGATGCGCCCATCATGAATAGTGCCTACTGTACAAGCCTCTGGAGGAAGTGTTATGGTCTGGGGTTGCTTCAATTGGTCAGGTCTAGGCTCTGCAACATTATGCGGCTATAAAATGAAGTCAGCTGAAACCTGAATGTACTGAATGACCAGGTTATCCCATCAATGGATTTTTTCTTCCCTGACAGCACTGGAATATTCCAGGATGACAATGCCAAGATTCATCGGGCTCAAATTGGGAAAGAGTGGTTTAGGGAGCATCAGGAATTATTTTCACACTTGAATTGGCCACCACAGAGTCCTGACCTTAATCCCATTGAAAGTCTTTGGGATGTGCTGGAGAAGACTTTACGGAGTGGTTCGACTCTCCCGTCCTCAGTACAGGATCTCGGGCAAAAATTAATGCAACTCTGGATGGAAATAAATGTTGTTACGTTGCACAAAGTTGCACAAAGCCACAATGAATGCACGCTGTAATCAAAGCACCGGTGGTGCAACGAAATTTTAGAGTGTGGCCAGGCAGTGTGTGTGTGTGGTATGAATACAATCCGGACATGCTACATCCAGCATGTTGGCATTGTCATGTGACCTACAACATAAAAAGTGCTGACATGCGGCCTTCCGCCATTTTGACAGCTCTTCCGCGCCAGGCCCATTGCCTTATGGGATAGCGTAGTGTGCATTGTTTCCATATTGCAGAATATCGGCGGAAGCAGTAGGTCATCCTAGGTAATTTCTCGCCTACTGTTTCATGAATACTGAGAATTCGGACACATTACTCCTTTGGCGTATTGCTTTTCGCCTAATGTATAGTAGAGTAGTAGGGATTTTTGGACACAGCCCTTGTCTTGTTGTCTATTGGCACACAAAGTGAAACAGAGGCAAATTTTCATATTCTCCCGGCCTTTCAAATTCAATACAACTGGCTTTTTGAACAGAAAAATGTTAGTTATAGCAGAAAAATCCCTCTCATCAGTGTTTAAATGAGCATTTTTCCCAGACAAACTTCAGGAGTGGGTGAGCACCAGGTTTAATACATTCATTAAAAAAAAAAACAAAAAAAAAAACCCAACACAACACAATAAATATTCATATGATGATATTGTGCTTGGAAAGTGTTTATTTCTTTGTCTGTGTGTACGTGTGTGTACCTCTGAGCTGTAGGAATATCATCCGCTCTGAAGATATAATACAGTATGTTCTTGTGATAGAGTTTAAACTGCAGCTTCTCTGCCGGTCCAGACTTCTCTTCCCTCAGGAAAAAGCCCAGCAGCGGCTGACTCTCCAGCGCGGCAACATCCTGAGCGCAGACGCACACACAAACATCAGCACCTGACGAATCTGACTCTACCATCAACACTCATATTCCAAACACAGTCTTGATCAAACAAATCCTGACAAAAGCAGAATGATGCACAAACACGAGTGGTGTACCTCACTAGCGGCGTATGTGTAAAGGACTTTGTTCTTGATGACGAACCACAGCCGCTTCCACGGTTTCTTGTAGCCTTTGGATCTCTGGAGATAGCCACTCATAGAGGAATTCTCAGTGTTGGCAGAAACCTGTCAGAGAAAATTTGCTGATGCTTTAAGTATTGGTGAGTCCTCCCATGAAGCCAAAATGCCATGGTTCATAGATTATCGTAATACCAGGGTGGCCCAAAAGTCTCCATACATTAACAATTTTAACAATTTTTAGCAAAATGTCTCACAAAAGTTTTCATACTTAGTTTATATTATATTTTCTTTTTAGATAGCCTTTAAGAATGCCTTTGACAAAAGAAGAACGTATTGAAATCATTCTCATGGCTGGATGGGGAAGCTGTCGCAAGGTTGAGATGACTTTAACAGGAAACATGGCAAGAACATCACACACGACACTGTTGCCAAACTTATTAACAAAGACTGGAAGTGTTGCAGACCAACCGAGAAGTGAACATCCATGAAGGCACAACCGACCTGGTTCTGGCAAACATAGTCCCCTTTATGTATGGAGGGAAAAAAAAAAAAAAAAAGGTGCAAGCTCCTTGCTTGATTTTGCGTTAATTTCTGCGATCGCAAAATCCTGGAGGGCCTGTATAATATAAAACCCCTAATGGTGAAGGAAGAATTATAACCCAGGACTGTGTAGTGCTGCTAAACATTTGTCCAATCCACATATTTAGACCATGTGTTAGTCAGCACAAGATATTTGTGATCATATGATATAAAGCTGCAATAACAACATACTAGTACAGTAATGTACTAGTAATTAATGTAATGTAATTAGTATCATCTTAAATATTACCTCTTTCAGAGCTGCGGGAATCTTCTTCTGTTTTCTAGAGAAGGAGAACGCTGAGCTGCGGCCGCTGGGTGAAACAGCCACCTCGGACTGCTCGCCTGAGAGAGAACCAGACACAAAGATCAGTCAGACGAGACACGGCGTTCACTGTACAGCACCGAAAGCTCAAAACTCAGAAGAGAAAGCTGAAACCTTTATCTTTCTGCTGTAGTTTGACATAACACTGATCACACACTCGCGCTAGCTGATTCTTCAGGTACTCCAGATAATATTTATTTGACGAACACGCCTGGCATACAACCTGAGGAAAAAAACAAAAACAACACACATATGCGCTTTGTTTTCATGAGTGAATTTCAAACTCACATTATCATTAATACGTGTCCATATTTGTGTTACAGACCCAAGCTGACCCCTGACCTTGCCACAGGCTCGGCAGTGGTGGCGTCTCCAGGTGAGGGTGAACTCGCATGTACAGATCATACACATGGTGGTGCGGAGGTCTGGGATCCAGATAGGAGCTTTAGAACCCAGTGGCGAACCATCAGCGGGAACTTCCTCAGACTGTACGTGATAGAAAACACACACGCACACATTATATATATATATATATCTCATGCCTCATAAGTAACCTTTTTTTTTTTAAAGGGCCAGATCGGAGAAGGGGTGGAGCTAATTCCTGGGCTGTGTAAATAGAAGCCTTGAATATAGAAATTATTCAGAATATACTCCAGCAGGAGGCAGTGTCTAACAGTGAGTGGTAGTTTATCATGGTGGAGCTTCAGGGTGGTCTGTATACTGCCTCTGTCTCTTACATATGTATGTACGTGTGTGTGTTTGTGTGTGTGTGTGTGTGTGTGTGTGTGTGTGAGATTTACAACAGTGATGCAAGTACATGGATCCGAGTGTATTTCTCATTTAGAGTCCGGGCTTTAGCTAGGAATTCTGGGCCCCCTGAAAAGATAGTGGTGTATACTGTATATGAGAAAGGACCTACATACAGTGCACACACACCCTCATATACAAAATATCTAGTCTAACACGCAAGAGAACTCTCTAGTCAGGTTGGTCCACATTTTTGCTATCTTCCTGCACACCTGAAGGTGTTTATCATTCTTGGTGGCTTGGGAGAGAAAGTATGAAAACATCCACCACCTATGAGCGGCCCAGGACTCGTTTCCAAAACACTATAGAACATAAATGAATAACACAATGACTGTACAGGGGGGCACGCTGCCCCCCTTTAATGGTGCCTCGCACCTCCGGGATTGGGGGTTTGAATCCCACCTCTGCCCTGTGTGTGCAAAGGGTTTCCTCCGGGTACTCCGGTTTCCTCCCTCAGTCCGAAGACATGCGTTGTAGGCTGATTGGCATTTCCAAATTGTCCGTAGTGTGTGAATGTGTGTACGATTGTGCCCTGCGATGGGTTGGCACCCCATCCAGGGTGTCCCCCACCTTGTGCCCCGAGTCCCCTGGGATTCCCCCATTCGAGCCAGGATTGATTGGTATTAACAGGCCCAAAGTGTGCCAAGAACACCACCTCTACCAGCTGGGACTGTTGCCACAAGACAGGTTGGGTCCATGGATTCATACTGATGCCACCAAATTCTGATCATTCAGCTACAAGAGCGTTAGTGAGGTCAGGCACTGATGTTGGGTGAGGAGGTCTGGGGTGTCAGTGTTCCAGTTCGTCCCAAAGGTGTTCAGTGAGGTTGAGGTCAGGGTTCTGTGCAGGACACCCTAGTTCTTCCACTCAAACCTTGGAAACCATGTCTTCATGGAGCTCGCTTTGTGCACAGGAGTGCATTGGCATGCTCTTAAGTTCCAGTGAAGGGAAGTTGTGCAGCCGTGGCCAAAAGTTTTGAGAATGACACAAATATTTATTTTTACAAAGTCTGCTGCCTCAGTTTTTCTGATGGCAATTTGCATATACTCCAGAATGTTATGAAGAGTGATCAGATGAATTGCAATTAATTTCAAAGTCCCTCTTTGCCATGAAAATGAACTTAATCCCAAAAAAACATGTCCACTGCATTTCAGCCCTTCCACAAAAGGACCAGCTGACATCATGTCAGTGATTCTCTCGTTAACACAGGTGAGAGTGTTAACGAGGACAAGGCTGGAGATCACTCTGTCATGCTGATTGAGTTAGAATAACAGACTGGAAGCTTTAAAAGGAGGGTGGTGCTTGAAATTATTGTTCTTCCTCTGTTAACTATGGTTACCTGCAAGGAAACACGTGCAGCCATCATTGCTTTGCACAAAAAGGGATTCACAGGCAAGGATATTGCTGCTAGTAAGATTGCACCTAAATCAACCATTTATCGGATCATCAAGACCTTCAAGGAGAGAGGTTCAACTGTTGTGAAGAAGGCTTCAGGGCACCCAAGAAAGTCCAGCAAGCACCAGGACCGTCTCCTAAAGTTGATTTAGCTGCGGGATCGGGGCACCACCAGTGCAGAGCTTGCTCAGGAATGGCAGCAGGCAGGTGTGAGTGCGTCTGCACGCACAGTAAGGCGAAGACTTTTGGAGGATGGCCTGGTGTCAAGAAGGGCAGCAAAGAAGCCACTTCTCTCCAGGAAAAACATCAGGGACAGACTGCTATTCTGCAAAAAGTACAGGGATTGGACTGCTGAGGACTGGGGTAATGTCATTTTCTCTGATGAATCCCCTTTCCGATTGTTTGGGGCATCTGGAAAAAAGCTTGTCCGGAGAAGAAAAGGTGAGCGCTACCATCAGTCCTGTGTCATGCCAACAGTAAAGCATCCTGAGACCACTCATGTGTGGGGTTGCTTCTCAGCCAAGGGAGTGGGCTCACTCACAATTTTGCCTAAGAACACAGCCATGAATAAAGAATGGTACAAAAACATCCTCAGAGAGCAACTTCTCCCAACCATCCAAGAACAGTTTGGTGACGAACAATGCCTTTTCCAGCATGATGGGGCACCTTGCCACAAGGCAAAAGTGATAACGAAGTGGCTCGGGGAACAAAACATCGACATTTTGGGTCCATGGCCAGGAAACTCCCCAGACCTTAATCCCATTTAGAATTTGTGGTCAATCCTCAAGAGGCGGGTGGACAAACAAAAACCCACAAACTCTGACAAACTCCAAGCATTGATTATGCAAGAATGGGCTGCCATCAGTCAGGATGTGGCCCAGAAGTTGACTGACAGCATGCCAGGGCGAATTGCAGAGGTCTTGAAAAAGAAGGGTCAACACTGCAAATATTGACTCTTTGCATAAACTTCATGTAATTGTCAATAAAAGCCAGTGACACTTATGAAATGCTTGTGATTATACTTCAGTAACAGTAACATCTGACAAAAACATCTAAAAACACTGAAGCAGTAGACTTTGTGAAAATTAATATTTGTGTCATTCTCAAAACTTTTGGCCACGGCTGTAATGCTACAGTATACAAAGACAACTGTGTGCTTTCAAAACTCATTGTGGCAACAGTTTGGGGAAGAACCACATATGGATGTGATGGAATTAGCCTTGTAGCTCCAGTGCAAAACTAAAGGAGTAAAATTCAGATAGCAAGCGTGTCTTGGTTGGCTGAATACATTTGGAATAACTGGAAAATTGTGTATATTTAATTTTTAACTACCCGTTTTTAAAAACACTGGCTGTAAATTATGTAAGAAAAAATAATCCTATGTAAATATAATCCTATAAATAATATTATATACTTGGTCACATATAGTAGCCATTAGCAACCAGCAAGCTGTTGTAAAGGATGTCTTGGCTCAAGATGCCAACTAAGCTTGGGCCTTGTTTTTTGTAAAAGACAATCAATACAGATCCTCAGTGGAAAAGTACTGCGTCAAGCTTCCATCTCCATGTGCTATGTGGACTGTCATTTGCTAAGCTGGATATTTGGTCTTTTTGTTTTCCTCCCTTTTTTAGCTTCGGTCTGATGCATTCAAAGGCAAACATTTCCACTTTATTTAACTGACTGATTATATGCTTAATTAAACATTACAGCCAGTCCTGCTCTCTGTCTGACCATAGAACACTGACAGATCCCATAGATATACCAGAGGCGTACACGCACACACAAACACACACCTACCTCTTGGCTTCGGCTGGAGATAAATGAGATCTTCTTCCTTGTGTAGTCGTCTATTGCTGTGGCAATGGCTTCTAGCCACTCGTCTCTCTCTGTGGCTGAGCTGTACACACACCTTAGAGAAGTTAAAACCAGCTTGGGCATGTTTTTAATGTCATTCCATTATGTGTGTGTGTGTGTGCGCGAGAGATTTTTACCTAGCGGACAGGATGAAGGAACGTTCCACACTCTCAATGTTCAGTTCGTTTTGATAAGCTTCCTGACTGGGCTTGCTTACCTGCAGGGAATGCACTCATTAATTATCCTGTGTGTGTGGTTGTGTGTGTGTGTGTGTGTGTGTGTGTGTGTGTGTTAGTTTGAGTAAAATGCAGGATAGCTGACCTTCATACCAGCCAGAGACAGCATGCTGTTTACTTTATACTGGCCAGATTGTACAGGAGTGGTGTACAGCAGGATGTCATTAAACTGCACACACATACACAGCAAGAGAGAGAGACAGAGAGAGACAGAGAAAGAGAGAGAGAGAGATATTTTCATTATTAACTTCTTAATCAAACAATGTACATCATAAGCAACATTTTTGGTCATGCCATGAGACAAATTTTTAAAGCATTTAGCTGCAAATTATAATATTGTACCGCTGACATAATCTACAGTATTATGTATATACGCTTATAGTAGATTTGCTTATAGAAAGTATTGATTTTGCACAAGTGGTACCATTCCTCATTTTAACTGTAAAAACAGACACATATTGTGAAAAAGTGTGAAGTTACAGTTCATTTTGTTGCTCAACACTTGAGTCTGATTTATAAGCAATGTTAACGTCTCTTCATTCTCCTAGAAGACTCTTGCCTCAAGGAATTAAACAAAACGGGGTGTACTGTTATGAGAAAATGATCAGCGACAGGGTAGTGTGATGCGGCCTGATGCAAAATGTTTTATTTTCTCTTATACTGCTGTATTTATTATTTTTGTCAAGTAATAAATTGTCAAACAAGATAATTCCTTTCATAACTTATGTCATAAGCGCTATAAACAGCCATTCCCTCTGATCAGCCTCACATTTTCCTCATTTCCCTAATAAGACAAGCCTGTAATGTTGTGCACAAAGAAACTCCAAGTGCACATTTCTCCTGCACCTGTTTCTATTATGTAGCACTGTACTGTACTGCCCTGACCTTAATACATATACAAGTGCATCTCAAAAAATTAGAATATTGTGGAGGTTATTTTTTTTTCCCCGTAATTTAATTCAAAAAGTGCAACTTTCATATATTCTAGGCAGTACACATAAAGTGAAATATTGCAAGCCTTTTTTTTTTTTTTTTTTTTTAAAATCTTGATGATTACGGCTTACAGCTCATGGAAATCAAAAATCCAGTATCTCAAAATATTAGAATAAAGAATTTATATAATACAGAAATGTCAACCTTCTGAAAAGTATGCTAATTTATGCACTCAATACTTTATATACTTAAAACTTTTTATACTCAAAACTACATTAAAAAATACTGTAAATACTGTAAAGAGCAGTAAACAGTAGTAAATGAAACAAAGTCAATATTTGGTGTGACCAAAATAAAAATAAAAATAAAAATAGTAGTCTCCGGTACAATTAGTGCAGTTTTATAATGAGCTGGTAAGTTTTATTGAGCATCTTGCAGAACCAGCCACAGTTCTTCTGGAGACTTTGACTTTCGCACTTGCTTCTTATTTTTGCAGCAAAACCCAGCAGCCTTCATTGTGTTTTTTGTCTGAAAAGTGTCTCATACGTAATATGCTGCTTTCTTTAATGACATACAAACATTTTTCTGTAACATTTCATTTTGTGCTAGAAAACTAATGTTTGGGAATCTAAAATGTTTTGTAGTCTCCAGAAGAACTGTGGCTGGTTCTGCAAGATGCTCAATAAAACTTACCAGCTCATTTCCTTATAAAACTGCACAAATTGTACCGGAGACTACTATTTTAATTTTTTTGTCACACCAAATATTGACTTCATTTACTACTGTTTACTGCTCTTTACTGTATTTTTTTAAATGTAGAAACATTATTTTGAAAGCATCTTTGCTCTACAGCATTTCTTTGCATGTGCCTAAAACCTTTGCACAGTACTGTACATCTGTATACGTTATTACATTATTATTTTGCTCATCAAGTTCACAAATGACACCACTCTGAGTATTTTATTTCCAACAACGGTGAGTCCGTTTATCGTCAAGAAGTGACACGCCTAACAACCTGGCGCAGCCAAAACAACCTGAACCAAAACAGCACACACAAAACACAGGAGACGGTCATTGATTTTAGGAGGAGAACGCTATCGCACTTCACACTCGGTTGCCATTCAAATTTTTGGGCACTCTTCTGAAATGGGAAGAAATCATATTATTACTTCAATTACAAAGAAGGCCCAGCAGTGACTTTTCTTCCTGCGACGGCTAAAGAAGCACAAACTCCGACAAAAAAAATACTGATACAGTTTTGTGCGGCCATCATCGAGTCAATCCTAACATCATCTGTAACAGTCTGGTTCATTGCTCAGGCCAAGGCTAAGCTGCAGCAGACTATCAGAACAGCAGAGATGACTGTCGGCTACGGCCTACCATCCTTATAGGACTTATACCTGGCCAGACTAAGGAAGCCTGCACAAAAATCTCAACTGATCCTACACACCTCTCTCTGACAAGCGCTTCAGGTCAGTAAAAACAAGAAGCATGAGATACTGAAACAGCTTCTTTCTAAGAGCTGTAACAATTATCACACACCCACTTCTCCAAACACTTTTTACCAGAGGCCACTAAATTGGGATTTGTGCCTGTTTTATGGGTGCATGTGTTCAGCATTGAATTTATTTGTGATGTCACACTCCACAGTAGTGGTTAATGGCTCACATGAAAGTAGACACTCAGGGCTTAAAAAATATGCATTTTTTCATAAGTATTTCTTTTGTTACCTAGCCTACTAGGTTTAAATGTTATAATTTTATTATGGCATTTGTATACAGTGTTTTCTACTATCAAAAAAGCTACAGTTGTGCTGTCCGTTTTATTTTTGTACCAATGTTATTATTGTGGAGAGGTGTGAATTGTTTGCCCAGCAGGGGTCTCAAACCCCTCCTCTTTCCCATCGCCCTGCTCACCAGCAGCTAAACACAGTCACAATACTCTACACACAGAAACCCAACAGTGTCCTGACTAATCTTATATCAGACTTGCAGAGATAAAATAATTCATTTGTTTATACTGACTGAAAATGTCCGATGAGTCGGTTTCCATTCCGCCGGTGGAATGGAACTGACAGCACCATGATCCAAACACTCTCACACATTCTTTGTGCACAATTACACTTTTGTTGTTGTGATGCTTGTGTGTGTGTGTGTGTGTGCACGCTGTATGTTGTCCCGCTACCACTTCTTAGCCTAGGAAATTCTGGGTAAACGAAACATGAGACTGGCTAATGAATTCATCTTTATTCCACCTATTTCAGTAATATTGATGCTCCACAGTCCATACACACATTAACATGCAAATAGTGTCAAAGCAACAAAAACTATGTTTTTTTTTTTTTTTTTTCATATTTATACGTAAAAAAAAGAGTAAAAAGGAACTAAAAGTAAAGTCTTTCTCTCACCAGGAAGAACATTCTGGGCTGCATGACTTTCCTGGATAGTTTCATCAGCGTGCCCTCCTTAAGAAACACCTGCATGAGGAAATCAACCATAAATTCACTCATTCGCTCAGAGAGAGAGAGAGAGAGAGAGACAGAGAGAGAGAGAGGATTATGGGTAATGTGTCATCAGACGGTTTTAACATGTACCCTTCCAGGCTGCACAATTTCATGATGGCCGTTCAAACTGCACTGAACCTGCATTAACTTCTGGAAGTTGTCCTGCAACAGAAAAATAAATCGTCTAAGTAAAAACTAAAACAGTGAAGCTGCTGAATACTGGAGAACAAAAAAAAAAAAAAAAAAAAAAAAAAAAAAAGCATAAAGACAGATTACTAAACCTCCAAAACACCAGGAGCAGATCTCTAATTAAATCTCCAGGAGCTGAACTCTAATTAAATCCCCAAGTATCATGTTACTCTGCAAAACCATGAAACATTCACGTGGAGTCATGTTATATGTCGTAATATTGAGAAAAACACTGGGGATGAGATTAAAGGAGCTTTGGAAGGTTGGCAAATTCCTCACCAGCACCCCATGCATTTTAATCATTCTGGTTAAGAGGTCCTTCTTTAGTTTTCCACACAAAAAAAAAAAAAAAAAAACTTGAAAAAAGGCTAATTTGGCTGACTGAATTAATGGAAATCTGTCTCACCCAAAATCTTTTCTAGGAAAAACAAATCAGCCTCAAACCACATTTTGTTGTTTAGAAATGTCATGCTGACTTGCTGCCATCATTTATGACACAGTAAATACAGACTATTTCTACTATTTTACAAAATATTTTACTTGCTATTTAAGTTACACAGCACTGTTACAATACAGTGTGGAGCAATTACATGAAGATTTGAGTATGTACAGTATATATGAAAAAGCATTTTTTCCATTCATACGTTAGCTAAACTAGCCTCAAAACAGAAGAAATACTTAAATATGTTTGTGTTAGGTGGGGAAATGTGTACATTTTTTGACAAAACTAACTCGAATAATGTATTTTCTGACACTTGAGATACTATGAGAGCGTGATGTCCACAGCTGGTGGAGCCTTTTAATGTTACGCTTAAACTGAGCCACTAACAGCGCTGTCAGAGCGAATCTCTGTGCTTGTGTGTGTCAAGTCTTACCCCTTGTTTCATGATGTCATTGGCGTGATTCGCAACTTCCTTCACCACCCCAAGGGCAGCTGAGTAAACACAGAACAACAACAAAAACAAGTCAGATAACCTTATTGGAATTTACGTTTACACCAGCACTTCATATGTAATGGAGGACCTTTACTCGGGAATAGACTGAGGATTTATTAAAAAGGTTTATTTTCGATTTTTTCGATTTCTTACACCTTTGCCATGTCTGTGATATATATAGTACTATATAGGGGCAGTAGTAATAACACTTCCTAGTGAATGCCTCGGAAACACATTACCACATTACCTAGCGAAGTGAAACCACAAAACTACAGAAGTATTTTCTTCTTTCTTTTTTTAATAGTAATATTTTTATGTATATTTCACTCATTTATATCCAAAGTTGGCTGCTGCAATAAATTCATGGACTACACCAGGTAAGGAAACGGTAACCAGACGGAAAGATCAGATCAGATCAATCACGCCTGATTGATCTGATTGGAATTCTTGAACGTGATTGGTCTGTTGGTGTTGATGAAATTTCTCTAACAGCAGTTCTGACAGTAGTTCCAGCTGTAATTCAAAGGATAGGTATATATTAATGCGCTTGTTCTAATCTGTTTATGTTTCTATAGTAACAGCTCATACACAGGGACTTACAGCAGAACATCAAAAATAATCTAAAGCTAATGGCGGCTGTGGCTCAGGTGGTAGAACGGGTTGTCCACTAATCGCAGGGTTGGCGGTTTGATCCCCGGCCCACATGAATCCACATGCCGAAGTGTCCTTGGGCAAGACACTGAACCCCAAATTGCTGCCGATGGTAGGCGAGCACCTTGCATGGTAGCTCTGCTGCCATTGGTGTGCGAGTGTGTGTGTGTGAATGGGTGAATGAGAAACAGTGTAAAGCTCTTTGTAGAACCACTAAGGTTAAAAGGCGCTATATAAGTGCAGACCATTTACCATAATAAATATTGGATTAAGATATTGTTTTATTTCACAAAGAAAAATGTATAATCAGAAGTCACAGTTTTCTGTAATTAGATGCTTATTTAACATTAATGGAAGGAGTCTTGAGTGTCAGTTGTTTTGTTTTTTTTGCTTATTAACTTTAAATAAGAAATAAAAAGAAATAAAATAAAGACAGATAAGGGAATGACTGTTTATAGCTGCTATACTGTGAGTAATAACAGGAACTAACTTGTCTTGTGGATGTTCCATAGCGTTAAATGTAATTCTAAATGAATTGTTGTTCATTAATAATTAAGAAATGGCTAGTGTTGGCAAATCGCTGTGGTTTAAGACCAGTACAGCATGACTGGCATGCTGTTAAAGGAAAATACTCCAGTTCAGGGTGGTAATGGCCCTCCACTTCACCTCGGAGTGTATCGCACCACCTCGTCGTGGATTATTTTCGTTTAACAGCATGCCCTGTCAAGTTTTATTCCTTATACAAGCTACAAATTTCACTGGAAATATTGGAGGGTGAGGTATTCATTTAAAATCTGCTGTGCATTTCGTGTATATATAAGCTCAGGAGTTGTGTGTGTATGCTGTGTCATTACTTTGCGTGTCCTTGTAGTCAGATGAGTCTTCAGGAAGATTTTTCAAATAATCTGCAAGGCAGAAAAACATTTGTGTGTGCGTTTTATAAGGTTTTTAACATGCTATCATACTTCATTTTATTAAGATAGATATCCTGTCTTGATATATGCAGTCATGGGGAAAAAGAAAGTACACCCTCCCTCAATTCTATGTTTTTAGTTGTCAGGGTCTAAATAACAATTGAGCGGTCCTCACCAACTTCTATAAAAAAATAAATAAATAAATAAAAAACACTATAAAGGAGACTATCAGTCTCACATCATTTTGGAGAAATTTTTGCCCACTCTTCTTTACAACATTGCTTCAGTTCTTTGATGTTCGAGGTCATTAGTTTATGCACAGCTCTCTTAAGATCCCACCACAGCATCTCAAAGGGGTTGAGGTCTGGACTTTGACTTGACCTTCATTTTTTTCCTTCTTTAGCCATTCCGATGTTTATTTGCTGGTGTGCTTGGGATCATTGTCCTGTTGCATGACCCAATTTCAGCCCAGTTTAAGGTGCTGGACAGATGGCCTCACATTTGTCTCAAGAATATTTTGATATAAAGTGGTCTCAATGACTGCAAGTTTCCATGGTTCTGTGGCTGCAAAACAAGCCCAAATCATCACCATCCACCACCATGCTTAACAGTTGGTATGAGGTGTTTGTGGCGATACACTGTGCTTGGTTAATGCCAAACATCTCCACCTTGGTCTCATCAGTCCAAAGGATATTGTTCCAGAACTTTTCTGGTTTGTTCAGATGCAATTTTGCAAACCAAAGTCTGCTCCATATTCTTTTAGAGAGAAGGCCTTTTTAATACCCTTCCATGATAGCCATACTTTTTCTGATTGTGCTGTCATGAACAAACATCAACATGTGCTTACAGAGACCTGTAGGTCACATGATGTAGTTCTTGGGGTTTTCTTTATACCTCCGGGCATTAAACGGTCTGACCTTGGACTGAATTTGCTGGGAGGCCCACTCCTGGGAAGTTTGGCAACCGTCTTGAAGGCTCTCCATATGTAAACAGTCCTTCTCACTGTAGAATGGTGAATTTCAAATTGTTTGGAGATGGCCTTATAACCCTTCCCAAACTGAAGAGCAGCAACAATTACTTCTCTGAGGTCATGGCTGAAGTCTTTTCTTCTTGGCATGATGTAGACACACACCTGAATACTCCAGAACACCAAACTGCCAAATGTTCTGCTTTTATAGAGGGAGTCACACTTCTTAATTATTAAGTAATCTTGTGCATTTCATTAGTAACACCTGGCTGCTAATTACGTTCTTAATGATTATGGAAGTAGGAAGGGTGTACTTATCTTTTCCCTCCTGGTTTCTGAATGTTGGTTTACTTTTTGGGGGAAAATCTGTTGTCACCTGAGGTTATTGGTTCTTTTACAGAAGTTGGCGAGGACCACACAATTATTATTATTATTTAGTCCCTAATAAATAAAAACATAGAATTGAAGGAATGTGTACTTTCTTTTACCCATGACTGTATAGCCTATTAACTAACTACTTACCTCTGTAACTAACCAACTAACTAATTAACATAATCATGAAAAATGTTTATAAAGTTATGAGTAACTTTAAATGGCAGTGTTTGAGATGTAATCTGCAACATGTCATGTACCTGTCAGCAGGAGTCGGTACTGTGGAATCCGCTGCACTGGTTTCAGTAGGTAATGCTTTAAAGCCAAACTGGCACAACGAGGACTCGTCTACCACCACATAGAGAGGAGAGAGAGAAACATGCCGCATTCAGCATTTTTCATTTTAAACAGATATCAATCTAACAGTAGATGAGTAGTGTTAGATTCCAGCTCCAGGGAAGACATGCCTTGCATGTTTTTAGGTTTTCCTGCTCCAACAGGCCTGATTTTAACGCTAGTGCAGCAGCATATAAAGTTGAGAACTCTGACCGAGAAACACTGCATTAAACCAGTCATTATTTCAGACTAATTATTTCAGTCTTATTTCAAACCCAGGCTGCAGTAGATGGACAGAAATGTGATATGCTTATAATTAAACAAGTCAGAAATTTCCACTAGTTTATGATTACTATAACATTACCACACGTTGAGTACAGTTGAGTGCAAAAGTTTGCATCTCAACATGTTTTTTTGAGAGGCAAAAGACAAGAAGACTAATTAAAGGCAGGAAGATGGTTTTATGTTTGAGAGTGGCATGTCTGCGTTATTTCTTGGAACTCACGCTCTCTCTCTCTCTCTCTCTCTCTCTCATTTGGATTTTTTTTTGTCATGGAGGATTTGTTATAAGTCCATACGGTCAACAACAACAACAAAAAAAAAACACCACCGTAATCTTGATTGAGCTGGCCGACCAGGTGCTCATGGCTTGAGACGGCCCTTTCTATGTTTTCGAGGACCTGAGCTGTGGTAAGTTAGCCTCAGTGGTTTCCAACCCTAGCTACAGGCGCACATATTATAATTAAGGAACATGTTCACGTAAATTCCAACAAAGGACAGGACAGGACAGGGGTCTGTTTGAGTCAGGCCTAGACATTGCCATTTAGATCAATGGAAATAATAAGTCCCTTGCCTTGTAACACTGAATTTTAAACAATTTTTATCCACAAATGACAACAGTGTTATTCCTCTCCTCAACAAGTGGCAGTATCAACATGGAGTAACTCTCAGTCTCAATGAAGTATGATATTGGCACTATTTATATAGTGCTGTCTGTTATCGTCTGGCCAGATGCACCATCAGGACGTATCAGGACCCACGCCTGTCCGGGATGAAAGGAAGTAGAAAGGAAGGTTACACATGTAACAGTGGAGGACTGCCAGGACACCTGTATCACTTGAGATGACGAGAATGGCTAGAGAAAAAAATGTGACGTGGCAGGGACCGTTTATAGGTTACTCGTGTGAAGTCACGGTCATGAGGTGATGACTTCGCTATTAGTTATCGGCAAGGAAACTAGCAAACGGGAATACTTCACTAGTTCCACAGGAAACTGCTTTGGATGTCCAGTTGTATAATCACGGTTACATATGTTTTTGTTATGTGAAAACGAATAAACCACCTCGTGCTCTATGTTTCTGTGTGATGGACTCCAGCTACTGCGCATCGCTGCCCAGGATAAAGCAGTGACTGAAAATAAACGAATGAATGATCATTTGTGAAACCTAACATATACAATGTCTTATTGATATAAACATTTTATCCTATGAAGTGTAGATAAATTTTAAATAGAAACTCGCCGCACTGCTAATAACAGAGTGCTGCAGGGATGACGTATTTTTGTAGGCCAACCCGGAAGTTAGCATCACCCTGGTTCCCTCGACAAAAATCCAATAGGGTTTTTCCATTGGTTTTTGGATTATTGCAGAAAATAAGCTCTGTGACCAACAAAAGTTAATGATTCTTACACATTTTGCTCATCAAGATAATCTTCACAAATGAACATATCTTTTATGAATTTTGAAGCCTAAATACAATCGGCAGAAATAAAAAGCTAAAGTTAGGCTATAAACGAACTACTCCACGGTCGTATGACTTCAACGTCACCACCACTAAGCTTCCGGCAACTCTTTCAATCTTTAGTTAAAAAACACTACAACTGGAAAATACTATAAATTGATAAATTTACAAGTTGGAAAGTTTGAGTTGGAATAGTTTGCAAGAGCGCGAGTATAAACACAACGAGGCTGTAGTAGGCGAGTTTTCCTGTTCGGCGTGATGGCGTTTAATGTCCCCGACAACCTCTGTAGTCCCATTTAGCCACTTGTTAGCAACCGCCCTTTTCAAGACACGTAAAAGCTTAACACAATCACGAATGGGGTATTACTGATGTATTTTATGTCATAGAGTAAAACGTGAAAATGTCTTGAGCTTGTGTTAACCACAGACATTATTTCAGGCATTTAACCAAAAACCCATTCAAAAAAACCCACTGACTTCGGGACGATGGAAACAGAAGTGCTAAAATGCTAACTCATTTCCTGGTGTTAGGACTCGTTCCTGCAGCAATTTATACCGTCTCCTTAAACACGAGCAGAAACGCACACAAACGTACACCCCTACCTCAAACTGACGCACGACTGCTGCGAAAGAAGGGTTCTTGCGGCACTGTTCGTCCAACAGCGCCACGTTGCGATCGAACTCTCGGATGTACGTAGAGTACATCTTCAGATACGGTCCCTTCTGCACAAAGATGTCAGCCAGCCTCTGGTGATCCGACCTGTGTGTTTGGGATCAAGCAGAAACAGTTTAAAAGAATTTTTAAAAAATACTGAATGTTGTAGTCTTCTTGTTAACATGAGGATAACGTGCGCCACTGAAAAGCAAAACCTTCGTTACATTGCCCTTAGGTTGCTTCATCTATTTTCAGTAGAAAACAATCAACAACAACAACAAATAATCATGCTTTTTAAGGATATAATGCTGTCTTTGGTTCAAAAGGAAATGGAATTTCCTGCATTTCACTTTCATCAGTGTGTTGCAGTCATAATCAGGGGGTGTGTTTGCAATCAGAGGAGATGAGAAAGGCAATGGGAGAATCGTTTTCCAGGAGGTGTTACCGTCCATATACAGTGGGTATAGAAAAGAATCACCCCCCTTTAAAATAATCACATTTTGCTGCTTTTCAGCCTGAAATGAAGACGGATACAGTTTTTGTTTTATCCAGCTGTATTTACTCAGTGCAACTTATAACATCCAAGTGAAAGATATAACACCAACAGAAAAAAATAAAAACAGAATCACTGAGTTGGAAAAAGGATCACCCCCCTCCTAAAAATGACCTGTAAACTCAATAAGGTGTAGCTAATCACCTTCCCAATGGCGCACAAAGCCATTTGACTTTCAACTGTGATCAGCTGTGGTGACTTTGATTAGCTCAGCATGAAAAGAGCTTTCCTGGAGCATTTTGTAGTGCAACTGAAGCAAACAATCAACTATGGGTGGCAAGGCACTGTCAAAAGATCTCCGGGATAAAGTTAATTTTCAAAAAATGAATGAATGAAAAAAACATTTTCAAAGGCTTTATCAATGCCTAGAAGCACAGTGAAGTCTATTATTAAGAAGTGGAAGGTATTTGGTACAACACAGACCCTCCCTGGATCAGGACGTCGCTCCAAACTGGGTGAAAGAGCCAGGAGGAAACTGGTCAGAGAGGCTACCAAGAGGCCTACAGCAACTCTGAAGCAGTTGCAGGAATTTATGAGGAATTAAGAGTGGTCATTGTGTGCATGTGACAACAATATCACAAATTCTCCACAAATGTGGCTTATATGGGTGGGTTGCAAGAAAAAAGCCACCCACGACTGAGCTTTGCCAAAACACACCTTTATGTGTTATGCTCAGATGAATTATTTGGCTTCAACACCAAACGATATGTCTGGCAGAAATCCAATACAGCTCACCATCCAAATAACACCATTCCTACAGTAAAGCATGGAGGTGGTAATATCCTGTAATATCCCAACAGACTAAAGGCTGTAATTAAAACAAAAAGTGGTTCAACAAAATGGACCAAGGGGGTGTGTCAGTCCTTTTTCCAACTCAGTGATTCTGGTTTTTTTTTTTTTTTAATTTCTGACATGTTGGTGTTATATTTTTCACTTGGATGTTATAAGTTGCACTGCGTAAATACAGCTGGATAAAACAAAAACTGTGTCCGTCTTCATTTCAGGCTGAAAAGCAACAAAATGTGATTATTTTAAAGGGGGGTGATTCTTTTCTATACCCACTGTAGTTTATCATTGCTTCATAGCATGGTGTTACAAGAATAGCAATGTTCCCTATTTCTTTGTGGAGAAATTTCTCAAGCACTTATATTCTCACTAAGTAACTAGGCCAACTCAAATTCAGTCCAATTACTGAATCTTCATAAACTCAAAAAAAAAAAAAAAAAAAAAAAAAAGAAAAAAAAAAAAAAAAGGTAATATTCATCTAATTAGGTTTCATTTCTTAAAGAATGCACTGGAACAGACACAATGTGCTTAGAGATAGTATATTAAAATTGGCAATAAAATCAACCAAAGTTATCCACCAACTGAGAAATTTTAACAAATTAAATAAAAGCCCAGAATGTTGAGAAATGTCAGCTTCGACTCTGCAGAGACCCAGGTAATATAATGCTGTGTAAACAGCATGATGAAAGGTTATGCGATTTTGGTTATATGGAAATGTAATACTGGCTAGTAATACTGGCCCAATATGGAAATGTAATACTGGCCCAACATGTGTACTAAGAGAGTGAGTGTGTGTGTGTGTGTGTGTGTGTGTGTGTGTGTGTGTGTGTGTGTGTGTGTGTGTGTGTGTGTGTGTGTGTGTGTGTGTGTGTGTGTTTGTGTACCAGTGTGCGACTCTCTCCTCCAGCTCTCTCAGCAGATCCTTGTTGAGCTCGTAGAGCTGAGGCAGGTAATAGAGGATCTGATTCAGCACCCGCTCCTCCACCACAGGCTTCCCACTGGCACGGTTCGCTTTGGCAACCGCATCCCGGAAGTCCTGTCGAGAAAACGGAGAGGCTATAGACAAGTGCTTCACCTTACAATACCAATAAACAGTCCAACACAATGTATCTGTACATGTGTGTACATCAATACACACTATAATGCCTATATCAGGGGTGTCCAATCATATCTGCAAAGGGCCAGTGTGGGTGCAGGCTTTCATTCTAATCAAGCAAGTGCCACACCTGTTTAATCAGTTGATCTCGGTTTTCAATAGACTTAGGTGTGGCTTCTGCTTAGTTGGAATGAAAACCTGCACCCACACCGGCCCTTTGCGGATAAGATTAGACAGCCCTGGTCTATATGCGACAAAGAGGAGTGGCCCTGTCTCAGACTTTCACCAAAAAAAATAACAAAATTAATTTTTTAAAAATCGCAGTCACACTCAATTCAACAGCTCGGAAAATAACACCACCCAAACACACCCCCCCCGAACATGCAACACTTTAAAGAGAACGAACAGAAATACCATATGTTTTGACTCTTAGGGTGTTTTTCCACTGCACATTCAAAAACAACAGCTGCTCAAAGACATACCTTGGGGTTCAAGTTCATTTTCCACCACGTGACAACTAGAACTGTAGTTGTGACAGTAAAAGCAACTACATTCTTAGATTAACACTGATTAGACTGGCTGCTTGGTTAACGCCTTAGAACTGGCGGTCGATTCCTGACTTACATTACATTACTAACTCTCCTAACTACATACATTTCACATTAGTTTCATTCTAGGTGCTGAGCGATATGCTTTAAGATGAATAAATGGATAATATGCTGGGACGTTAAGGAGTAAAAGCTGCAAAGAACACATTCGATTCAATTCGGTTTTATTTGTATAGCACTTTTAACAATGGACATTGTCACAATGCAGCTTCACAGAAATATATATACATTTGGCGTTAAAGACAAACTCCCTGAGACGACATGGGGAAGAAACCTTGTGAGGAACCAGACTCAAAAGGGAACCCGTCCTCATCTGGGTGACACCGGATAGTGTGGATGTAAATAATTTCTCTTCTATAACCGCATCCTATCCAGTCAAAAAGCGCTAATTGTGTAAACAGGAACTTAGGAGTTTAGGAGCAACTTATGAGTATGCGCATCAGAGTCATTTCTGCATTCTGTATAGTTTTAAATGAAAGTGTATTGTGTTGAAAATACTAACAAAAAGACTTGTTGAACAAGTGTAAATTTCTTCA
This sequence comes from Cranoglanis bouderius, assembly GCA_023630585.1. Taxonomy (NCBI): domain Eukaryota; kingdom Metazoa; phylum Chordata; class Actinopteri; order Siluriformes; family Cranoglanididae; genus Cranoglanis; species Cranoglanis bouderius. The sequence continues at coordinate 15,600,581 of CM042538.1, read as the reverse complement.
ACATTAACTTCAAAAACGGTGAAATTAGTGTTTTTAATTTCAACTGACTGTTGACAAAAATAACACAAAAAAAACCACTGTAAAGGTGTTATCACATTCGGTGAAGTCATACCTCATAATGTTAAAACAAAACCATGAATTTGTGGAGTAAATATCTGCTTTGTGAAGGCACAATTTTTGAGAGCGAGGAAATTAAAAAAAATCCAACTCTTCCTATAAGCCTATAACTCTAACCTCTAATCCCTAACCTTAACCCACGAGACAGCATACAGCACAAACACACACGGTGTCATCTCCAGTAAGAGGAGTTGAATCAGGTCTGACTCCCCCCACTGGACTTTTGCTTCTGCTGCGAGGGGTACCCTGCAGGGACTATTCACCTCCACACCATTGGATGATGCCCTCCCACCATTCCACAACTGCCAAGCACATGCAAACATTCCCACAATGCGAAGTCTTGCCAATATTCCAAGTCTTTTGTATCGGAGTAGCTATTCTGGGCTTGCTTTGATCTTTTGACTACTCTTTGGAATCGCTCTTTGTCTAGAAATACTGTGCATTGTTGTGTTTGAACCTGGCTTGTTTTGACTGTCTGAGCACAGTATGTGCCACCGATCAGTGCCGCAAGCCCCTCATTCAGCTCTAGTCTTAGTGCCCGTCTTGAGCAGGTACCAAAACCACACAAGCAGAATGCTTGGTACTAGATTGGTAGGCAAAAACAAACACACAAACAAACAAACAAACAAAAAAAAACACTGTTCCAGTTTTCTGGTGCCAAAAGATTCAGTACTTTGTGCAGTGGAAAAAGGCTCTTAGTTTTAGTGGATCAGTTTGCACAGGAAAAGACCAGGGGAGTTTTGGTATGAAGATAATCTCTCGCTTACTCCCTCTCTGCCTCCCTCTCACACACACATGACCCTCTTAAAGGCAGCTGTTAGGGATCATGGCCAACTGCGTGGGCACCAGAGGGGGTGGGTGTGACCTCTTTCCTAAAAATCTCTCCCTCCTTTGTCTCGCCACGTCTTGCCTTCTGTTCCTTCCCTCTCTACTCTATTTTTGTTGCTGTTTTCTTGCTACGCTACATGCTCTCTTTCATTCTGTGTTTTTTCTTTCCCTCTTTGTCCCTTAATTCATTGCTTCTCTTCCCTTTGTCTCTGTTCATGTTTAAACCTGGTGCACTCCTCCACACACTCATTACAAGCACAGGCTGCAATAAAACCACAGGTGTGTATCAGTGTGTATACTGTGCTTCAGCACTTCCTGTAATCCGGCAGGGAAAAAAAAAAAAAAAAAAAAAAAGATCATAAATCACAAGTAGAGTTTGTTACATATGTATGCACACATCTGTCCTGCAGATGACAATCAAAAAAACAAAAACAAAAAAAAAAAAAATATATATATATATATATATATATATATATATATATATATATATATATATATATATATATATATATTTAACATTATTGATTTTTTTAAGGAATGATTTACATTTACTTACAATGTGCAGCAGCTTCAGAACATCCACAAATCTGTAACAGACAGATTTTCATAACCATTATATCCATTCAATATATAAGCAGTATAATATTAACAAAGGATGGACAAGATGGCAAAAATATCATTTGTATCACTAAATGTGGCTTTGCCAACAGAGTAATCAAAATAGTTCCAAGTTCAAATAGCTGGATTTATTTAAGATTTTCAAAAGAAAAAAGAAAGGTATCCCAAATGTAGTCAGTCTATCAGTCAAGATATTTTGGTGTCTGATACTTGCATGTGTTTTTCATAGGAGCTATGGGGTTAATGTATTTAACATGCACTGGAAGTAACCTCACCCAAACTCCATAAATCCATGCGCAAATCTCCATACTTGCTCCAAAGATAATGTTAAGCTACTAACCCCATTTCCATAAAAGTTGGGATTTGATCTAAAATGCAATAAAAACAAAAATCTGTGATTTGTAAAGTCTCTTGAAAGTTTAATTAACTGACAAAAGTACAAAGAAAATATATTCAATGTTTTCACTGACCAACTTAATTGTATTTTGTAAATATAAACAAATTTAGAATTTGATGCCTTAAACACACTCAAAAAAATTTGAGACGGAGGCAAAATAAGACTGAAAAGTTCGTAGAATATTCAAGTAACACCATTTTGGAGGATCAGGTTAATTGGTAACAGGGGAGGGTATCAGGATTGGGCATAAAAGGAGCATCCACCAAAAGCTCAGTCTTTGCAAGCAAGGATGGGTCGTGGCTCAACACTTTGTGCCAAACTTCATGAGAGAATTGTCAGTCAGTTCAAAAAGAACATTGCTCAACACAAGATTGCAAAGAATTTAAGTCTTTCACCATCTACAGTGCATAAAATTGTGAAAAGATTCAGGGAATCTCAAGAAATCTCACTGCATAAAGAGCAAGGCCAGAAACCACTGTTGAATGTGCATGACCTTCGAGCCCTCAGGTAGCACTGCCTGAGAAATCATCATGCTACTGTGATAAATATAACAACATGGGCTCGGGACTACTTCGGCAAACCGTTGTCACTTAACACAGTCCGCCGCTGCATCCAGAAATACAACCCAAAACTCTATTATGCAAGGAGGAAGCCACACATCAACTCTATGTAGAAACGCCGCCGAGTTCTCTGGGCCCGAGCTCATCTCAGATGGACTGAAAGGCAGTGGAAATGTGTGCTGTGGTCAGATGAGTCCACGTTTCAGCTTGTTTTCAGGAAAAACGGACGTTGAGTTCTCCATGCCAAACAGACAATTATAAGCAAAATGTGCAAAAGCTGGCATCTGTGATGGTATGGGGGAGCATCAGTGCCCACGGCATGGGTGACTTGCATATGTGTGAAGGTACCATTGACACAGAGGCGTATATTGGGATTTTAGAGAGACATATGCTGCCATCAAGGCAACGTCTTTTCCCAGGAAGTCCATGGTTATTTCAGCAGGACAATGCCAGGCCTCATTCTGCACGTGCTACAACAGTGTGGCTTCATAGACACAGAGTGCTTGTGCTTGACTGGCCTGCCAGCAGTCCAGATCTGTCTTCTATTGCACATCATGAAGAGGAGAATCAGACAATGGTGACCAAGGACTGTTGAGCAGCTGAAGTCTTGTATCAAGCAAGAATGGGCAAAAATTCCACTTGAAAAACTGCAACAATTAGTATCCTCATTTCCCAAACGATTAAAACATGTAATTAAAAGGAAGGGTGATGTAACACAGCAGTAAACATGCCTCTGTCCCAACTTTTTTTTTGAGTGTGTTGAAGGCATCAAATTCTAAATTTATTTATATTTACAAAATACAATTACGTTTGTCAGTTAATTAAAGCTTCAAGAAACTTGACAAATCACAAATTTTGTTTTTAGTGCATTTTAGAAAAAATCCCAACTGTTATGGAAATGGGGTTAGTTCATAAAATTTGCTTATATGGAGAGTCTGCATTTACAAAAGTAAAAATATTATAATGTACATCACTTCCTGCTTTTCACTACAGTTCTGTCCCAAGCTGTGTGCGTGGTGTGAATTTAAACAACTCCACCTCTTGTCTTGGGCAGTGATTTCAAATTGTGCTAAAGACAAAGTGTTTCTGATTGTCCAAAATGTCCGCCCCCTCATAACATAACATAGGGTGTGTCTCAATCAGCTCCCTAGGCGGTGAATCACTATATGGTGTACACGAGTTGGGGCACTGGTATGGACCCTGGAAACTCACTACCCATTGGGACACTGATGACTACATACTCGCGTTGTAAAACGTCACCACTGGCATTAATCAACAGGCAGGACCGATATCTTTCGGACATTATAGGTCATACAAATTTGTTAGCTTAATCACACACGTTTCCGTCATGGTAGTTCAAGAAGGATTGTAGGCTAGCTAGTGGATTTTTTAAAATCATTAAACACTTAAAAGTCGTTGGACTCAAACAAACCATATATAGAACGTCAAATAAAGATAAAAATCGCTAACGTAAGTAATCATTTGAGAGCTACAACAGCAATAACAAGCTACTTACATTTGTATACGAAGTTACCTGAGAGTTCTTCCACCATTTTTTTCGAGTTGAGAGGCTTCAGAAAACATGAGGTCATTTCCAGTACGGGAACATAGTGAGCATTGATGCTCCCTGGTTTTTGTGGTGCATTGTGCATTTTTTTTAGGGAGCGAACATTCAAGTGCATTGGAAAGATTTTGCGATTGAGACAGCCCACAAAATGGCCAACTCCCTGATCAGTGCCCTGACTGCTGAACTAGGGAGCTGATTGAGACATACCCATAAACTAACACATACACATTCAGAAATGAAGGTACTAAATTGTGGTGCTATCAAGGGAACATGTTTTGTGTACCTTTAAGGTGCAAACATAACTTGGAAACCTTTGCAAATAACTTAAAAGGTACATAATTAGGTCCTTAAGAACACACAAAAAAAATCTAAGGTATAACTTTAGGAACACTTCTCTAAAAGCTAATCAAACACCACATGCACATTTCATACAAAACTCTTGGGGCAAGTCCCTCTGTGACTAAACCACATTGTCTCGATGAGGTTTAAGTCAAACAAATATTTATGGAAAGGATTTTTGTTTGTGATACACTTCCATTACTAATACTTTATTAGCATTGCAGCTCCAGTACAAGACTAATCTCAGACATTAAATACGTCTCTCGGCTGATGGGACTACATTTGGAGTAAGCGGCAAATGATGTGAAACCATCAGCTATTTAATACTGTCGCCTTTACGCACAAACAAGGACACAAATACTATGGTTTTACTCACACTTTCTCTGAGCTCATGATCTCCATGGCAATGTGAACCACTTTATTCCTTTTTGCTTTCTCGACCTCCTAATGAGACACACACAAACATCAAAAATCACAGCAGTCATACACAGCTATAGCATCACAATATTGTAACACTTACACTCTCATTGCATCCAACCATCTCAGGTAAGTGAAAACCCACAGCTTCATATCAGTGCACACTCCCTGACTTCACCCTCACATTGGTGTGCATGTGTGTGCGTGCGTGTGCGTGTGGTTGGGGGGGTGGATATTGGAGAGGGTTTGAGGCTGAGGGTCTTTATTTGGATCCATGGTCTGTCTCAACATAAGTGCAGTTTGACTGAGTAGACCTCCTGCTTCTCACTCTGTGCATGTGTATATGTGTGTATGTGCTTTAACCAGAGAATAGTTAACAGAGAGAGAGCACAATGGAAGGAGGTTTGTTCAATAGAGCAGACATGCTAAAAAATTGTTGACGTTTTTAAGATGAAGTATAACCATGTACCAACATGTAACAATTTTCACACCATTTTGAACACAACAAAGAATGTAGTGGTTAAATCTTGTTTTCCTGTTTGGTGTTCAGGATTTGGCGCTTTGATAATGAAACACCGGCCCGCATTAATCAGCATGTTTATGTTTCCATTTGAGAATCACGTGAAAATACTGCTACCAAAGGTTTATTTATTAAAGATTTTTAAGATCCACAGTAGGAGTAAGGTTGAGTTTACTCACAGCATTATAAAATTATTATTTTAAAAGATACACGCTGGATTTATGGAAGATCGCATTACTGTGCTAAAAAAAAAAAAAAAAGCAAAGGCTTCTAAATATTTTGGTCAACATTGACCAGATTTTACAATTTCCAGTTTTTACTAGCTAGTACAATACTAGCTTTAGTATTACTTGGGTTTGGTTCAAAAAAGAAAATAAGTGGCATCACCCGTCTGTAATAAGCAGGATTCTCCACCCTGAGGCTATTTTAATCACCTTGAGCTTAAATAGTGGCTTTGGGTAGCTTTCTGGTAGGGGTCATTTGGAAAAAAGTTACAGTTTTGGGACTGTTGGGTCATTAACTTCTCCAGTATTCCTCCGAGATAAATGCATAGGGATTAAGAGTTCATTCTCAGAGTAGTAGGAATACCCAAAGAGCTAAGCTTTTATAAAACCACACCGTCTGATCATTGAATACAGCCAAGCCATTGACACATAGCTGTACTGTATCAACATGAGACTCTTAAGGATTTCAGAAACCATTAATTATCCAGGTGTGTCAGTGGGGAAAACCGAAATCTGAGAAAATTATATATTTAGTCTGAATTTAAGAAGCACTGTATTAAAGGTGTTCATTTACTACATGCTTAACATAACTTTACAGGATGTGGGTGTAGCCGGACCTTAGGAACCCTTTTGAGGGCACATTTATATTGTTTGGATGTTACAATAATACTGTAAATTGGCTAAATAATCAAAATAAATAACCGAGATTATCAAACGTACTCTATATTCATGTTGTTTGGCTGCAGTCCAAATTGATCCATGCTTCACACAGCACTTTGTTGTGTAACGAAAGCATATGTGAATGAACTCAGTCTCACCTCTTTGTCTCTTGACTGGTCCATTTCATCCTTGCTGGAGGTGGAGCTGTTGTCGTCCTCCTCATTCGAGCTTAGCCCCTCCTCTTCCTCTGACAGGTCACCGGACAAATGAGGCCTGTTAGCAAAATCACATTAATGGACACATTTATCGACCCTGATTCAGATGAAATCTTCTAATCACAATAAACATTATTCTTTAGCCAGAGTCATCATTTCGTTCGCCATGTTCAAACTTTCATAGAAATGAATTGCAGGATTTGTTGTTTCCCCCCTAAATTACTGTACTAGTACATCTGTATGGTCAGTCCTGGTGTGATGGTTTTTTGTTTATTTATTTATTTATTTTATGGATTTGTCTTGCCAATTCCTACTCACCAGCCAGTTAACACGAAGGTTAAAACGTGCTTCCTCCAAGAAGTCAGCCAACCACATCTTTTTAAACTGCTGCTCATGCTGCATCACAGGGCAGTGTAACACACTTGGAGGAAAGTGCTATCCGCCCCCTTCCCTTTTCATGAGCTCACAAATGCCACGATTGGCCAGAGTCACTGTGATTGACAGGAGAGACAGTTTGCTATTGGCATGCCAATTTTACTCCCTTGCCTCATCTGCTTTCAAACATGCAATCTCCTGGCAAAAGGGTGGACGCTTTCCTGTTGCGCCACTTGAGGGCCCCTAATGTGATGTAATTTTGAAAGGAACCTATTGCTTCAGTGAATGCCTGATGCTAGTAAGGGTTTCCAAAACTGCCAAAAACAACTGTCATTTCAAAACCAGTCCACATAACCAATTCCAAACAAACAAAGTGCTTATATTTAGCTGTAGGATGTCATGTCCAACTGTCCAGCTAAGATTAGTTGGTAAAATATACAACAGTGCTGACCTACAGTTGAAGAAGTCTTCCTCTTCCAAACCCTATACATTTTAAAGCCCATTAAGAACACCATGGCAAAACGTGTTATTAAAATGTCTTAACATTCTATAACAAAAAATATTTTAAAAATATCTTACCATTCATTTTTCTTAAATAAGCAGCAATAAAACACAACACTTTCTTACACTGGCTAGTTATTTCATAAATGTATCTCGTATTATTACATACATTGCTGTGAAAAAGTATTTGCCCCATCCTGATTTCTTCTGTTTTTGTGTATCCCTCATACTAAATAGTTTTAGATCTTCAAACGAAATACAACATAAAACAAAGGCAACCTGAGTAAACACACAATACAGTATTATTATTATTATTTTTTTATTGAAGCAAAAAAAGTTATCCAAACCTATCACCAATGTGAAAAAATAATTGCCCCCTTAAACTTAAAATCTGGTAATAGCAATAGCTGCAACCAAATGCTTCCGATTACTGGAGATCAGTCTTTCACTTATTTCTAGGACTTGGACTTACTCCTATGCTTTTGATCATTGTCCTGCTGCATAATCCAGTTGCGCTTGAGTTTCAACTTATGGACTGAAGACCGGACATTCTCCTTTAGGATTTTCTGGTAGAGAGCAGAATTGTTTCCCTCAATTATTGCAAGTTGCCCAGGCAAAGCATCCCCACACCATCACACTTCCACCACCATTCTTGACCATAGGTATGATGTTCTTTTTTCTGTGCTTGGGACCACTGTCTTCCAAACAGTTCCACTTTCAACTCATCAATACACAGGACATTCTCCCAAAAGCCTTGTTCTTCTGGGTTAGCAGTGGTTTTCACCTCGCCACACTTCCATGGATGCCATTCTTGCCCAGTGTCTTTCTAATAGTGGAGTCATGAACACTGACCTTTATTGATGCAAGAGAGTCCTATTTAAGTGTTGATTTGATTGAACAGGGTTTGCAGTAATCAGGCCTGGTTGCGTCTAGTCCAGCTGAACCCCATTATGAATGCAGTTTCATAGATTTGGAGAATTAGTAACTATGGGGGCAAAAACATTTTCACACAGGCCCAGTTGGTATTGGATAACTTTTTTGCTTCAATAAATAATATTATCATTTAAAAACCGTATTATGTGTTTACTCAGGTTGCCTTTGTTTTATCTTAGATTTTATTTTAATTTCTGAAACAATTTAGTATGAGATGTACACAAAAACGGAAGAAATCAGGATGACTGTGTTTCATTTACTACTGTTTACTGCTCTTTATGGTAATTTTTTTTAATGTAGAAACATTTAATTTCATTATTTTGAAGGCATCTTTGCTCCACAGCATTTTTTTGCATGTGCCTAAAACTTTTGCACAGTACTGCATGTACAGTGCCCTCCACTAATATTGGCACCCTTGGTAAATATGAGCAAAGAAGGCAAAAAATAAAAAAAAAATTTTGTTAACTATACAGTACTGTGCAAAAGTTTTAGGCACATGCAAAGAAATGCTGTGGAGCAAATATGCCTTCAAAATATCAGAAAAGTGCAGTGTGACAATATCGATATAATAATCATCATATCGCCCAGGCCTATAGTGTAGATCATTCAAAACAAAGACAAAGAAAAAAAAAAAATCAACCCGTTATGTGCATCAGCAGCGACTGGACCAGCAGTGGCTCGTCACCATAGTTTTTAGTGAGGCAGGAAAACATTAATCACATAGCCTCAAACAAATTTAAGTCAAGAGGCTATCATACTTGACTTGTTGACATGCTACTATGTTACTATCGACTGAATGTTTAGAGCAACCCTGAGCAACTTTAGTCCAAAACTGAGCATGGGTTGCATGAAAAATTGGTAAAGTGAAAGCTATCATGTGGACCAGGAAGAGCACCACGGTACCAAACCCGAGACTATCCGTAGTGCCGCAATATCAGCTGCACTGGAACTGTGATGCGATTCCCGTGAATGTGTCCGGTCCGTACATGTTCAGGAAGTAAAGTAACCTGCGCATGTATTTTGGCCGATGCTGACATCATTAGTTTCCATGATGGGGGGGGGGTCAGGGCAATCGCATTTAGATTCGGACCGCGGCAAACGTGCCCAGCGTGAAAACCACATAAATATAGGATCTTATGCAATTCCAATACGTAAATACAGACTATGCAGCACTGCAACACTGCCTCAAGCATTATTATACAGCATTATTCAGCAACAATAGAAGGTTAGACATCGAAATGATAAATACAGTGAATAGAATAAGTAAGACTAATATAAAAGAATAAACTATATAAATTATAATATGAAACAAAAGAAAGAAAACCTACAACCGATCATAAAATCAAAAAGAAACAAACAAAAAAAAAAAACAGACACTCCTGGCTAAACAAATTAGCTGCTACCAGACTATGAAGTTTCCACGTACTCTGAATTTTCATTTCAACAAAAGCTAAAGGACAAAATAAATGAATTAAATGCTAACAAGTGAATTCTTTTTAGTGCAACACTTTTAAACTTAGTTATACATATTGCACATTTTGATACAATATACCCCTAACACACACACACACACACGAAAGCACTGCCTAAGAGAAATAAACGCTCGCTCTTGATAACTGAATTCAGTATTAGTGCTGTGTTAGAAACACACATCCAGAATACAAACCCTGTCTGAAAACTCATCAGTGTTGAAGCTTTATTTGAGAATATATTCCAATTTCAAACTCACACAGCCGTGTTGTGAATTTTTTTGTGAGAAACGCTGCTGTGGGTGTTATCGGATTTAAATAAGTAGTCCGTTTTCTTAAAAGGGTGAAGAACTAATTTCTCACACTCACACCAACTCAGTCTCTCCCATTCTCCTTTTACACCTCTCTACCCCTTCTCTCCCTCTCCCCTTTTCTTTCCTTCACTCTCCCTCTCTTTCTCTCATTCTGTCTCCCGCTGCAGGCGGACAGAGCTCCTCTTGTTTACTGCCTCAGGCAGCTTATATAAACTCAGCCTGTAAAGGGACGCCAGAGAGACAACACACACACACGCACCACACACACACACACACACACACACACACACACACACACAGAGTTCAAATACAGTAAATCTAGTATATTTAACTGCCATACAAGATGCAAATGCAACTAAAATCCCTGTCAATATGTAATGAACATTTCCTTCAGAATGAGCTTTTGGGTGCGCAAAAAAAAAAAAAAAAAAAAAAAAAAACACACACACACACACACACACACACAAATGAAATTACCCAACAATGCCTGACTTGCATTACCTAAAGACCAGCCACATGAATAATACTCTCTCAGACTGCAAATACAAAATATACATCATTTTCTGTTTGTTAATCTCAGAAGCGGAAACGTGTGAGCTTTAAAAGGCGCAATCAAGGTGCTAAGGCCTAACACAGAAAACCATAATCCTACTTTATAGGAGTGTAAAGTAGAGGTCAACTCAAATGAAACAGGTACAGCTTAAAAAAATTAAAAAATTTTTTAAAAAAACACCATTGAACACAAAGTGTTGTTGTGTCAAAGTCTAAGAGCCAATCATGTTTCAGTATGCAAATACAGTATCTCACAAAAGTGAGTACACCCCTCACATTTTTTGTAAATATTTTATTATATCTTTTCATGGGACAAGACTGAAGAAATGACACTTTGCTACAATGTAAAGTAGTGAGTGTACAGCTTGTATAACAGTGTAAATTTGCTGTCCCCTCAAAAAAACTCAACACAGCCATTAATGTCTAAACCGCTGGCAACAAAAGTGAGTACACCCCTAAGTGAAAATATCCAAATTGTTCCCAATTAGCCATTTTTCCCTCCCTGGTGTCATGTGACTCGTTAGTGTTACAAGGTCTCAGGGGTGAATGGGGAGCAGGTGTGTTAAGTTTGGTGTTATCGCTCTCACACTCTCTCATACTGGTCACTGGAAGTTCAACATGGCACCTCATGGCAAAGAACTCTCTGAGGATCTGAAAAAAAGAATTGCTGCTCTACATAAAGATGGCCTAGGCTATAAGAAGATTGCCAACACCCTGAAACTGAGCTGCAGCACGGTGGCCAAGACCATACAGCGGTTTAACAGGACAGGTTCCACTCAGAACAGGCCTCGCCATGGTCAACCAAAGAAGTTGAGTGCACGTGCTCAGCATCATATCAAGAGGTTGGTTTTGCAGAATAGACGTATGAGTGCTGCCAGCATTGCTGCAGAGGTTGAAGGGGTGGGGGGGTCAGCCTGTCAGTGCTCAGACCATACGCCGCACACTGCATCAAATTGGTCTGCATGGCTGTCGTCCCAGAAGGAAGCCTCTTCTAAAGAAGATGCACAAGAAAGCCCACAAGCAGTTCGCTGAAGACAAGCAGACTAAGGACATGGATTACTGGAACCATGTCCTGTGGTCTGATGAGACCAAGATAAACTTATTTGGTTCAGATGGTGTCAAGCGTGCGTGGCGGCAACCAGGTGAGGAGTACAAAGACAAGTGTGTCTTGCCTACAGTCAATCATGGTGGTGGGAGTGTCATGGTCTGGGGCTGCAGGAGTGCTGCCGGCACTGGGGAGCTACAGTTCATTGAGGGAACCATGAATGCCAACATGTACTGTGACATACTGAAGCAGAGCATGATCTCCTCCCTTCGGAAACTGGGCCGCAGGGCAGTATTCCAACATGATAACGACCCCAAACACACCTCCAAGACGACCACTGCCTTGCTAAAGAAGCTGAGGGTAAAGGTGATGGACTGGCCAAGCATGTCTCCAGACCTAAACCCTATTGAGCATCTGTGGGGCATCCTCAAACGGAAGGTGGAGGATCGCAAGGTCTCTAACATCTACCAGCTCTGTGATGTCGTCATGGAGGAGTGGAAGAGGACTCCAGTGGCAACCTGTGAAGCTCTGGTGAACTCCATGCCCAACAGGGTTAAGGCAGTGCTGGAAAATAATGGTGGCCACACAAAATGTTGACACTTTGGGCCCAATTTGGACATTTTCACTTAGGGGTGTACTCACTTTTGTTTCCAGCGGTTTAGACATTAATGGCTATGTGTTGAGTTATTTTGAGGGGACAGCAAATTTACACTGTTATACAAGCTGTACACTCACTACTTTACATTGTAGCAAAGTGTCATTTCTTCAGTGTTGTCCCATGAAAAGATATAATAAAATATTTACAAAAATGTGAGGGGTGTACTCACTTTTGTGAGATACTGTATGCAACACTGACCAGCTGAGCTCGAATTATTCAGTATAGAATTTAAAAAAAAAAAAATAAATAAAAATAAATAAATTTAAAAAAAAACCACGATAGCCTTTAAAACAAATTATTAATAATAATTAATAAGTGATGTGACAAACCATGTCAGAAAACAAAAACAAACAAGATACATAAAGTATAGAGAATGACGATGCAGCTGCGGTAAAACAGTCTACTAGACTAAAATCTTCAGGATTCATGATGTGACTATTGTATTGATAATGGAAACAAGAGAAAACATGACAGACAGAGAGAGAGAGAGAGAGAGAGAGAGATTATTTTCCAGAGACTCTGCCCTCTCTCCTCTCCAGATATTTCCTGCTCTGGCCACTGAAAATAACCCACAGGAAAGCGAGTCAGCTTGAACTCCAAGAGTGGACCATTAAAGTCGCAGTTTCAGCTCTCAGCCTTCTGTAATAAACAAGTTGATGGTTGTTTCGCTTTTGTAGTGGTTTTGGCTCTGCAGGTTACTGAGGGTAAAGCTGCTCACTTACACAGTGTTAGATATGCTGTATGACAGCTAAACGTTTCATTTAAGTTAGAAAAGTAAGGCTAATTAGTTCAGGAAGTGCAACACCAGTACCAGCTTTTATATCGTATTAAAATATGTGTATTTCAAACTTATTTAGGGCCTGCATTCATAAAATTTCAAAGAGTTCCTCTAACCACAGAAAGCATTTGCAAGTTTGGGAGTCACCCTACTCCTCCCTCAGAGCAGAACCGAGGTAAGCGTTTACACACCCACTCAGGACCAACTCATTTCTGCAATGTGAAATACACAACTGTGTTCTATCAGTGATTCATCGTTTTTTTTTTAAAAAAAAGGCTTCAAGATCCTTGATTTCTGATTATTACATACTTAACCATCTCCTGAATTATCCAATCTAATATAATAGTCATTGTTATGTGTCAGTATTTATGTGGCATTACATGTTCTGTTATAGTATAATTTACAGAAGCTCTGTGCTACCATGCATATTTTTTTTTTTAAAAATACTATATTACGAGAAAAGCATCACGTTACTACGAGAAAAGCATCACGTTATTACAAGAAAAACATCGCGTTACAGCGAGAAAAGCATCGCGTTACAGCGAGAAAAGCATCGTGTTATAGCAAGAAAAGCATCACATTATTATGAGAAAAACATTGTGTTACTGCAAGAAAAGCATCGCGTTATAGTGAGAAAAGCATTGCGTTACAGCGAGAAAAACATGGCGTTATAACGAGAAAAACATTGCGTTACTGCGAGAAAAGCACCGTGTTATTGTGAGAAAAGCATTGCGTTATTATTATTTATTATTCATATTACAAGAAATATCGTGTATGAGATGGGTCCTGGTTCCTGGATGCTCACAGTACTTGAGTGAACTTTTGGTCTATTATGATCCACCGCATCTAGTTTGGTCAAAAGGTGCAGGTTATTTATGAGTACCTAGAATAATGAGTCCTCCAGCTATGGAACTCCTAATTAGTACTCAGGAGGCTAACCATCTTGTTTGATAATTTCAAATAGTGTTGCTAACAGCTCTTCTCTAACATAAAGCTGCAGATCTGGCTGTTTATGAATAGTCTGGTTCCTCTCAAGATTAATGTTGTCTCAGGCAGTTTTCCCTGGTTCCTGCCTCTTTTGTCTGAGCGCTATACAAATAAAATGGAATTGAATTCAACTGAATCGTGCCACCCTTTGATTCATGGGAGCTGACTCTTCCTTCAGATGGATACAGGCATATTGACGTCACTGGTTTGTTTGTTTTCCCGAGGTTAGAAGAAGAATCTGGGCTCCACATCATTCAGCTTCTGAATATTTGATGGACGTCCAACCCACCCGTAGTGTAACGGAAACAAGTTTTTTTTTTTTTTTACTTGGAAGGTACAGTAAAGTATAAAGTATGGAAATTACAGGTGTTATGACAACATATATTGTATGCTTAAATAAGGGTTTTGTTTGTTTGTGGTTTAAAAGGTGCGTCACAAAAAAAGGATAAAAAACTGCTGGGCTTAAATAGAAATATAAATAAAAAAGAAAATAAAAAGATTGATCAGGTTTTTAGAAAAAAAATACTTAATCTGACTAGACACCTCTGAACAAGGAGAAGCTGATCTTTTAAACCCATCACGTAAAGCCTCTTACCTGCTCATTTCATATGGTTCCTGCACTTCGTACACTCCGCTATCCGTATTCTGATTGGAATAGACCCAGGGTAGGTTCATGTACTCAGGAATCTCCTCATAGAGGGGAACATTTTCATATTCTACTCCACAATCCCCTTCTCCATCATGCTGAGCGACCTCCTCACTGGTGGGTGTGACCTCAACGTTGGCCGCAGTGTGTGAGTCACACTCTGTATCTGTGCTAGTGGAGTCCAGAGACATCCCACCACGCAGCAGCTTCGGAAACAGCTTGACGCGCACTTCGAAAAGTTTCTTCAAGTTGCTGTGCTTCTGCACACCAGCACCCGAGTCCACACGAAGGAGATCAGCCGATGAGAACGACCTCGCTCTCTGCTTGACCAGCACTGACCCCGGCCTCTTTCCATCGCTGGTTTGTGATTGGCTAGCACTTTGAGATAGCTGCTTACCAAATAGAGGGATTCCTGAGAAAGTGATGCGCCATGATGAGGGTTTCTCATTGGGAGGGGCGGGAAGGGCTCCAAAAACAGGGGGCGGGGCCGGAATGGGTGTTTGTGGTGACGTGTTTTGTTTCCTCAACAGTGCAGATGCAGGTAGACTGTGTCTCTGCGGCTTCTTGGGAACGATCTTTGGAGAGCTCTCTTCTGCTGAAGACGTCTTGGGTACAGTTGCCATCCGAGGGCTGCGGTTGAGTCTAATTTGTTTGGGCAAACTCCTGGTGAATGGACAACGAGCAAAATCGCCGTATGCACCGTCTTCATCTTCATCGTCCTCCTCCTCTTCCTTGTCAAGCTTCACATCAAATCTCTCAGAGTCTGCATGCTCCGTAAGAAGCAGGTTATCCAGGGAAGATGACGTTTTGTA
This sequence comes from Cranoglanis bouderius, assembly GCA_023630585.1. Classification (NCBI taxonomy): domain Eukaryota; kingdom Metazoa; phylum Chordata; class Actinopteri; order Siluriformes; family Cranoglanididae; genus Cranoglanis; species Cranoglanis bouderius. The sequence goes on along the minus strand of CM042538.1, from coordinate 15,585,049 downwards.
ATTGTGACTGCCGTTTTGTAGGAGGGACTTTTGTCGAGGGGGCGGGGCTGGTGGCTGTTGCTCCTCCTCCTCCTCTATGGAAACAGATGTTTCACTAGTGGCTGGTTCTGAATAGCAGGCAGTCTCTGAGTGGGTCACACTACCACCATTGTGTGTATTACAGGTAGAGTCTCTGTTGTGGGTGGAGTCTGTAATGTGGGCGGAGCCTATATGTGAGTCTGGAGAAGTGTTTGCAAGAGAACTGTTGGATGATAAAGCATCCTCTGGAACTTCTGGTGAAGAATGTTGGTCTTCTGAGTGTGTCACCTGTTTTTGAAGGTTCGCGGGGGGGTGCGTCTCTGTTTCGGCTGGATACTCCACCACCACCTTCTGGCGGAGAAGCACATTTCTTCGTGGACGCCGAGGCTGAGGCACAGGAAGTGGCTTACTAGGGGGTGAAGGCACAGAAACATTGCTATGTGTGTCATCAGTGGTTAAACACCGTGTGTGTGAAGCCTGCTCAGCAAGTTGTACTTGTTTCAGGAAGGTTTCATCTGTTGCAGTGTGTAACTCTGGTTGTGTGTGTATGTGATCCTTGACAAGCACAGCTGTGTGTGCATCATCCTTTGCATCTGGAAGAGTGTTTGGGGAGTGTGCGGGAATGTGGTTTTGCACATCTTGTCTGAGTAAAGTCACTCGGTCCTTTGCACTGTTGCAGCCAAGCTCTTCTATTGGACTGCCTCGCTTTTTTCCTACATCATATTCTGTTGTTTCGCTCGTCTCTTCAGATCCCCTTGTTTTGCAGTTGCCCATATGGTGACTCTTGGGTGGTATGATGTAATGCGAGAGGCCCCCGTTTTTGGATGGGGGGACGCCTTCAGATTTGCCAGTGCTGATAGAGAGAGATGACTGGACAGCTTTGGGGCTGATTTTGTCCAGGCATGGTTTAGGGGCTAGAGCAGGTTTCCCCCGTTTTGGCGCAGAAGGAGATGGAGAGGGAAGAAGGAGCTCAGGTTTAGGTGCGATTGGAGGAGGGGCTGGCTTCTGAGATGCCAACAGCCTGGGTTTGGGGGCGACCGGCGGCTTCTTCATACCTATAAAAACGCACACACGTGGGATAGAATTAGTACATTTCAGGAACATGGCATTTGACGTCAAATTGATAATTCCGTGGTTTGTCTATACCGCATTAAAAAAAATCCCGTTTCTCCTTGCTTGTACTGTCGTGTTTAGTTCTGCTTGAATGGCGTGGCAGACTGTGAGTCTTGTGCAGACGGCTGTCAATCATATGGACGGACAAATCTCTAGCCCGGGTACTCGGGACAAGCAGATTACGTATGACTACGGACTACCAGTTTTTCAATCACAGTTGCCCAACGGACAAGCAGGTTCAGCAGGCTGTTGATGTAACATCACCAGCATACTCCCTATTGACCTTCCCAGAGAAAACTTTTTATTTGCTAATGTTTGTTTAAACATAACGCGCTCCAAATGGTTCATATGCCACAAAAAGCACCTCAATGCTGTGCTTTTCTGTGCACAAAAGACATAGATGGGGTCTGGTGGTACTATTTTTTACTAAGTATATTAAATAACTTGATGCACAAACTTTCCACAATCAGGAACATGCAGAGATGTGGAACAGTGGAAGAAGTACAGTCCAGAACAAAAACTGTCACGTAACTGTGGCGGCAGAGGCGTGGTTGAGCGTCAGCTGTGGACCGATAGGAGGCAGGTCGAACCGTCAGGTAGCACGTGATGATTCTCACCTGTATGTAATAAGTGAAAGTGATTTGTTTGTGTCTCATTGTGCTTTCAGAGAGCTAGGAACGGGCAAGAGAGAAGTAGGGCACCTACTTCCACGTCTGGCTGTCTCGTGCTACATGGTGATTAAAAATGGCAACATCTAAGAACCACACCACACACGGCTTTGTGCTGGTCGTCTGTCTCTCTCTCTCTTGCCTGTTCCGGGCTCTCTGAAAGCACAACGAGACACAAACAAATCGCTTTCACTTATTACACACAGGTGAGAATCATCACGCGCTACCTGCCGGTTCGACCTGCCTCCTATCGGTCCACAGCTGACGCTCGCCAACGCCTCCGCTGCCACAGCAACCTTAATGTAATATTTTGCACTACATGCCCTGGGACCTTAACACAACAACAAACATCACTGTGAAAGACCGTGCAAAACAATTTTGTGCAGCTGCAGCAAAATCTAAATGCTGTACGGACTGATTAATGTGAAAGTATCATATCACAAGAACTGCTTGAGCTCTGTGCCAGTTTGTGATATCACCACAATCTTCTGTTAAGGAATTTGCTGTCTTATCCCCCCCCCCCCCCCCTTCTTGCACCTTCAGCTGGAACTGGGCACGCAACTGAATCTCAGTGGTGCATGTGATGCTGAAAGAGCTGGATAAAGGGTATCTGGAATCCAGGAAGGTATAGTGGTGTGAAGAACACAGTCATTACTGCACTCAACTGAACTGTAATCTTAGTAATCAGAATGTTTCTGCTGTTTATATGTTTGGAATTTAAATGGCTAAAATTAGAAATGGTCCAAGAAATGACATTTTTCCGCCATGTGAGTACAAAGAGCTGCTCAAAAAGCAGTATGTACAATAAAGAAAAGGCTTCAAGATAATTCCTTTAACAAAGTAAGCGTGAGCACTAAGGGCTATAACGGATCTTATTGGTCTGCACAGGATTTTGCAGAGTTTTTTTTTGTGATCGTTGCAGCCAGAAATGCTTGATTTTGCTGCGGCTTTTTTTCTTCTTCAAATTTGCGATGCAATTTTCAAAGGTTTTTGTGCTGATTTTGCAGAAAACTACTTGAATCGGCGAAATTGCAATTGAACGAAATTGTTTTGCACGCTCTTTCACAGTGATGTTTGTTCGTAAATTAGACCTTTTAGCTGTAAAAAGCTTTGACGCACGTGAATCGAAGAGGGCTTTGCCTGAAGCTCGTTGTGATGACACCACATGACTGAAAAATTCGGAATATCCTCCAAATATTGCAGAATTTGCTTGATTTTGCGTTCATTTCTGCAGTTGTCTTATTGGCTTTGTGTAATGGCACAGTGATGTAGTGAGTAGCATTGTTGCCTCACAGCTCCAGTGTTCCCAGTTCGATCATGACCTCGGGTTACTGCATGTTCCCACCATGTCCAATTGTCCCTGTATGTGAATGACTGTGTGAACGTGTGTGTATTGTGATCTGCAATGGACTGGCATCACTTCCAGGGTGTATTCCTTCCTGGTGTGACCCTGACCAGGACGATGCAGTGTTGGTGGTGGGATTTGAACTCATGACTTTCCGCTACCAAAGCAGAGGGTTAAGGGTTTTCCACAAGGGCTCAGCAGTAGTAGTAGTAGTTTGGTGGTATTGGGATATGAACTCACAACCTTTCAATTAGTAGTCCAATGTCTTAACCACTGAGCTACCAGTTGAACTGTAGAGAACAATTACCAGTAGAGACCCATAGTGACCATTAGTTTTCATTAAAACCAATATAATTCCCATTATAACCATTAAAAACCATTACAAATTCTATGAGGGCTTCTTTTTTTTTTCCCCCCACCAGCAGGGTAATGTTATGGAGGCAGCCATCTTGGACAACTTGAACCACTTTCTTTACTCATTACTCCACTTTGAATTAATTGTGTAAACACAGACTACTTTTTTTTTTCAATAAACTAATTTACATTAAAATGAGATTACGTATCTTAAGGATGTCACTTGACAAAGTAGGCGAAGACACCTGTGCCGGTTGTCCTGTTTTAATAGCTACTGTACTGTCTCGTGTTGTTTGCACGTGCACTTTATGTAAAAATGTGTAGGTCTTATTTAGTTCTGTGTCATCTCTAGTAGTTAGTGTGTTGTTTTATGGTGCACCATGGTCCTGGAGGGATGTAGTTTCGTTTCACTGTGAACCGTACCAGCTGTATATGGTTGAAATGACAATAAAGACACTTGACTTGACTTGAGGACAGTGAGTGAAACACATAAACCGGCTTTATTTCCGGAATTTACTTGGCTTTGCTTGTTTACGCTTCAATGAGGAAGGGAAGCAATCCAAGACAAATGTAAGGAAGAGCAACACGGCTACTTGGGTCTGTCACTTCAGATTTTTTTTTTTTTTTTTTGGGGGGGGGGGGTCTCATTTCCATGGACGAAATTCCTGATACAGACTGAATATCAACTTAAAGTTGTTGAATTGAAAAAGTAAAATGTGTTAAAACAGGACACAAATGGTGTGAGGACCTGCACTCTGGGTCCTTCAGTCTGAGAGCGAGTGTGTGTGTGTGTGTGTGTGCTAAATCCTGAAGTCTCAGAGTGTGTGTGTGTGTGTGTGTGTGTGTGTGTGTGTGTATGTATGTGTAGTCATCAGGCGGATGTGCTGAGATGGCCAAACTTGTTGGCTATGGAAAATTATCATGAGACTCCTTCTGACTCCTGCTGCTTTTACATCAAGTGAATGCACAGCCAGGGATTAGTGTGGAGAAAGAAAACTTGAAACAAAGAGTCAGTCCTTCCAAAGTAATTCCTGTTTTAAGGAAGCTAGCATTACATTACATAAGGAATGTAAGAAACCGCTAAACCGCACACGTTTTTATCCTTTATTACTCATTACTATGCACTGATTTTTCAGCTTCCATGAAAGTTATATAAGAATACTATATAAGAATAAGAATAACAATAAGTCTAGGTTGTGTTATCTCCAAAACATCACCCTAAGAGTTTGAGTTGAGAGTTAAACCGAATGAGGAGCTTCATAGCACTCTTACTGGGGGGAAAACAACCTAAAAACAAACAAAATAATCTTCCAGTTGAAATGTTTTTGTGAATATTTTCCCCAGGTTTTGTTAACTTCTCTCAGGAAACTGACCTGTACTCATGATCCTTCACTCCTTCGGCTCCATGAATGGGTTGCTTTTTAAGGGAAATCCTTCAAATGTCGCTGTTTATCCCTACGATATCCCATTGTAACTCCATAACAAAGGTTCAAAAATAATAAAAGACACTACCTAGAAAACGCCATGTGGCCGGTAGCTAACTTTTTGGTTTTTTTTTTTTGTTTGTTGAAAAATCACTTCGCCTCCATTGAGTGTCCAGCCCCCACTCGCACAACGACACATTTTGAACGCGTGCAGATTTTCATCCAACCGCTAGGGGCGCGCTTGAGCTGTTTTTTTTTTTTTTTTTTTTTTTTTTAACTCGTCACATCATAGTCAGGGAAGCATCATGGGAAATGTAGTGTGCACACGTCAGTTGGCTTTGCGCAGTTCGTCCATAAGTGAAGTCAGGCCGTTATTTCGTATCGACTACAATCCCAGCATGCGCGCTCGGTGTTGGAGGCTTATGGCGGAGAGCTATGACTGAGGATTTAGACGAAGAGGTCGTGTTCGAGGTGAGTGTCTGGACTTGGGTTTTTTTTTATTGTTTATTTGTGATCTGGTTGTTGCGCTCGGGGTTTTTAAAGTGTGAGTTAACGCTGTGAGTGGGGCGGTGCTCTGTCTGATACACGGACACACAGCGATCAGACTGGCGTGGATGGGCGACTCTGTGGACTCCAATCGGAGGAGATTGATAAAGAGAGCTAATACTGATCACTAATGATCTCCATGGAGACCTAATACTGATCACTAATGATCTCCATGGAGACCTAATACTGATCACTAATGATCTCCATGGAGACCTAATACTGATCACTAATGATCTCCATGGAGACCTAATACTGATCACTAATGATCTCCATGGAGACGGATCATCTGTAGATCAGTCAGTGTTTCCCCCCAATCCTGCTCTTGCATCACACGTTTTAGTGTTTCCCTTCTCTCTCTCTCTCACACACACACACACACACACACACACACGCGCCCATTTTAATCTCATGAAAGACTCATTAATCAGCAGATGACATGCGTTAAGTCACGTGATACCGATTCAGCTCAGGATCACATCCATCATCTCCTCATGTTGACAAGCCAATACATCATTAGATAACTGTTATATCGTGATATTAGTTAGTAGTATTGTGATACTGATACTACAGTGTGTCGCATGGTAAAGCTCTTTAAGTACTTACATGAGGAATAAAACACATTAGGTTGTGCTGTTACAGGAATTTACATTTACATTTATCCATTTAGCAGACGCTTTTATCCAAAGCGACTTACAAATGAGGAAATACAAGCAAAGTGATATATCAGGCAAAGAACAATACCAGTAGTGCTACCATACAAGATTTTTTTATTTTAGAGTAGTGACGGATTCTGCTGTCCGGATTGAGGTCAGAAGTTTATTCCACTGCTGAGGGACGTCATCCATGACTGAGTGATGTGATGCAGAAGAAGGATTGTTTCTAAAAAAAATTTTTATTTATTTTTTTTATCTTTTCTCTAACAACACGTGTTTTATTCCTCTTATACCACAGCGGTTTGGAATGGGCTATGGAAGACTATGGAAATTTCTGCCACAGAGAAAAAAAAATTGAAATGGTAATTGCAACTTTATATCTCAGAATTCTGACTTTATTTCTCGTGAATTAGGCGTCCGCCTGACACTGACTGACGCACCGCATCATTCATTCTCTATAAATAGGCTGTATAGAGTAAGATACTAGTGCGCACTCGTTACCTAAAGTTAGTCACATTTCAGGTACTGCGTCAAGTGGACGTCTAAATTGCGAGGAGAAAAAGTCAGAATTGTGAGATGTAAACTCGTAATTGCGAGAAATAAAGACTAAATTAAGCGATATGAACTCGCAATTGTGAGAAAAAAAGTCAGAATTGCAAGATATAAAGTCACAATTACCTTTTTTCTCCGTGGCGAAAACGGGTTTCCATAGTTTGCCACTGATTTAGCAAATTTAATGTACAGTATCTCACAAAAGTGAGTACACCCCTCACATTTTTGTAAATATTTTATTATATCTTTTCATGGGACAACACTGACGAAATGACACTTTGCTACAATGTAAAGTAGTGAGTGTACAGCTTGTATAACAGTGTAAATTTGCTGTCCCCTCAAAATAACTCAACACAGCCATTAATGTCTAAACCGCTGGCAACAAAAGTGAGTACACCCCTAAGTGAAAATGTCCAAATTGGGCCCAAAGTGTCAATATTTTGTGTGGCCACCATAATTTTCCAGCACTGCCTTAACCCTGTTGGGCATGGAGTTCACCAGAGCTTCACAGGTTACCACTGGAGTCCTCTTCCACTCCTCCATGACGACATCACAGAGCTGGTGGATGTTAGAGACCTTGCGCTCCTCCACCTTCCATTTGAGGATGCCCCACAGATGCTCAATAGGGTTTAGGTCTGGAGACATGCTTGGTCAGTCCATCACCTTTACCCTCAGCTTCTTTAGCAAGGCAGTGGTCGTCTTGGAGGTGTGTTTGGGGTCGTTATCATGTCATGCCATTATTCCATATCATGTCATTTCGTCAGTGTTGTCCCATGAAAAGATATAACAAAAATATTTACAAAAATGTGATGGGTGTATTCACTTTTGTGAGATAGTGTATTAATAATGGACACATTGTGCCCGTTAACCATTTAAAGTTGTAATGATAACATCCTCGAGACGCTCGAACGTTGTTCTTCGCTCACGTTATAGCAGCTATAAACAGTCATTCCCTCTCTAACCCTTTTTCCCCTCTTTCTTGAAGATAATAAGATTAAAAAAAAACACACACACAGCTTGTTATGTTTCTGAGAAACAAGAATGAGCAACGTACTCTGTCCGGGAGATTTGTCCATGTCGGAAAACTTGGGGACCGCAGAGGATTGTGGGAGTGAGATGGGAAAATGTAGGCTTCCGGAATGAGTGTGAAATTCTGTGTTAAAAAAGTGATTTATTTCTTGTTTGCATCAAGATGCTGGCTGTTTTGCTTCACAGCAATGAGAATGTGTCATTCAGGAAAACATCAAAACACGTTATCTGATTGATTGATTATATTTGTGAGGAAAAAATGTATCATTATTATAATACCTTCAGAGGAAACGTTCCAGTGACGCACATTAAATATGATCATACTGAAATATTTGTGATGTATTTAGCAACCCTGGTACTAATATGTTGGTTATTGTTTTTCATTATTCCAAATCACTTATTTCCAGGGTTTTTTTTTTTGTGATTGTTGCAGCCAAAAATGTTTGATTTTGCAATACTCAGTTTTATTTATTTATTTATTTATTTTATTATATTTACAATTGAAGTGGGTTTTGTGTGAGAGTTGAACTGTGAAGTGCTTCAGTTAAATACATTTGAATGCTTAGTAGTTAAAAAAAAAAAAATCGGATAGGAATTGGCAGATGCTCCATGATTCAGCAGTATTGTGAAAAGAAAAAGTAGTATTGTGTCGTCTCTAATCAGCATATTTTGTTTCTAAATCAGTTGAATAAAACTTATTTATTCGTTAGTTCATAGATGGTATATCAGACTCACCACTTTTACTGGATGTAGCTTAAAGCCGTGTCACGTTGCACAAACCATCACCGTCACTATTCCACACGTCAGGCTTTTAAAAGTTGATTTATTCAATAAACTCCTTCAGCACCGTCTTCCTGCTGGAGAAATGTAATCCACAAAGCAACGGTGTCAGGTGTTAATTGTTCCTGCTGCTGATGTTGGCCTCTGTAATACTGATATTGCAGAAAACTGAAATGTTCTTTGCAATGACGCCTCGGACTGTTTAACTGTGAGCTGTGATCATCTCAGACACTCCAGATGAGTGTTTCTGTGGGTTATTTGATGAATCACAGCATTCTCATGATCCGGCAGCCGTAATCACTTTGAACAGAATTGTGCAACCTTTAACTGCACGTCTTTAAATATATTGCATGGAGAGTTGAAGTCATCGCGTGTAGCAGTGTAATCTAAATATAGCATATTGTGCAGCGCTAGTGGAATATTAGCTTGAATGCGGACTAAGCAAACGATCATCATATGATTTATACGCAATGCAAAGCTTTATCAGCATAATCCCAGTTATCCTTTTAGGAGAATGAGTTTGACTTCTGGGTTGGTAGGAGGTAAATAATATCGTCCGTTATACCACAGCTCGATTCTGATTGGTGCACAGATCGGACCGTAGTTCCAGCTGCAAGGCAAAGCACTGGATATTAACGTGCTTGTTCTAATGCATTATCTTTTCTATCGTAACAAAATACACAGGTACACAGGGACGTGTATGGTTTTAAATCACTATAAATGGATTAAAAATCCATAAGAACATATCAGTGTTTACATAAGAATGAATGTCACCAACATTTTAGCCATTCACGCTGCTTCTGTCCTCTCGTCTGCTCTAGGGCTGTCAAATTAAAATTCGAACGTCAAATATTTGCCGAATTTAAGATAAAAATGCACATTCTAATGCGAAAACTGTGCATTCGAATTTAAGTTGTGTAGCAAGCACTAGCACCGATTTTAATTAAAACATACTGTTGAAGAAATGACACGCAAGATATTAACAATGTTTTTTGAAGAAGAAAAATCTAGAAAGAATAGTTCTAGTGTTTCAAATAATCCAGTCGTAGTCAATAATACCGGGGACTGAGCCGCTTAAGCTGCGTGAGCTGAAGCCGAACAGTGAATGAACAGCGCTAAACTGAAGCGCTTTACTAGCGGGTTAATTAACTCACCCAAATGCATCCTATACACATATGAGATTAATCAGACATTTACACAACATAAACATAATATTACAACTTGCTTCTGCACAAAATGACGCAAATGCACAAGTGAACTTGAACTTAAGTAAGGCGCTAGGTAGAATGGGTAAGTCATGTTGCGAATACGCTCTTTAACGCTCTTTCCGTAACAACGTACTAAACACGGACAATGAATAACTAAAGCATAAAGAATTCAAAATGTTGTCTTACGGTAGTGTACTCACTGTAATGTTATTATTTCAGGAGCTCAGGTTTTCACAACAAGGGCAGTTTTCATGGTTTTTCAATTTTTACATTTTCTCGTCAACTAAAATGCCGTTGACTAACGTTCACTGCCATTCTAGTCAGAGTAAAATTGAGTAAAAGTAATAAATATGACGATGAAATATTGACTAAATTTAAAGGATATTTTCTTCAGAAGACTAAAAATATTTTTTGACATTCCAAATCCAATATCTGAATATTCTTAAGAATTAAAACCATGCTTGTTCTCATTCTACGTGTGAGATGCCCACGTTGCGGTGCGTAAACTATTTCCTCGATATCGTGGGATGACAAATTCTTATCATGGGGAGGAATTGTACCAGTATATCATGGACGATACGATATGGCACAGCCCTACTAGGAGGTGTTCCAATTCTTATCACAGTGTGGTGGATAGAGGCCAGGTTAAAAACCAGCTGAGGTATTCCTTTAATGCAAGTCTTAAGCATGTAGTGGGAGCTCCAACCTCTTGGTTCCACTGAGAAAAAAAAGCCTAAAACCAAGAGGATAAGATGGACAAACTGTAAGCAAAGCTGAACAGGAAGATCTGAGATCTAACAGGAAGATCTAGTTTATAAACAAGAAGGAGGCTTTTGAACTGAATGTTCCTTTATGGTGGGTAAAGATTTCGTAGTACAGTGTAGGTGTAAAACAGCATTGGTAAACTGCCAAGTTTTGAACTGTAGGATCCGTACCTGATTCATATAAGAAGAACTGCAGTAATCTAGGCGGATAAAGGCGAGTAGGCAGCAGAATATGAGATACAAGATCTCATTTTAAAACGATTATGAAGGTGAAGGGAAGGAACAGTGTAGCAGGAAGTTCAATATTTTCTCACTACAATATGACAAACGATAGTCTAACTTTAAATACCTTTGAGTCTGTCTTTAAATATTTTAACTGTACCTTGGTGTGTAATGTCTGTAGATGAGTCAAAGTGTGCTTTCTGATGTGATTCCGGGCCACATACTAGAAAATAGATTATTGATATTCCTTAATAATTAATAATGAACAAATAGCTGGTTAACCTTTTGGCAGAGGCTGGGCATGTGACTGTCTCATGGTTAACGTTTAAATATTGTGAAAGTGCTGTCAGAGTTTAGGAGTGAAATTTCATTGGATCAACGAACCTTATGTGATCTGTGGTCATGTATATACACCAATCAGCCATAACATTAAAACATGGACTCCACAAGACCTCTGAAGGTGTGTTGTGGTGTCTGGCACCAACACTTTAGCAGCAGATGCTTTAAGTCCTGTAAGTTGCGAGGTGGGGCCTCCATGGATCAGACTTGTTTGTCCAGCACATCCCACAGACGCTCGATCAGATTGAGATCTCAGGAATTTGGAGGCCAAGTCAACACCTTGAACTCTGTCATGTTCCTCAAACCATTCCTGAACAATTTTTGCAGTGTGGCAGGGAGCATTATCCTGCTGAAAGAGGCCACTGCCATTAGGGAATACTGTTACCATGAAGGGGTGTACTTGGTCTGCAACAACAGACCAAACACTGGTATAAAACGCTGTTTTTTAAACACTGGTACAAAATACGATTATGGTACCTGTGTCCATTGCTGTTTAAAACACACTAAATTGCACACAATGACGTCGCTGCTGTCTAAATAGGAATATTGTTACACATGGCTTCTCTTTTTCATATTGTCTCATATTGTGATTTCAGTAATCGAATACTGAAGCTTCAAACACTTAACCTGTTACTCGACTACCCATGCTCTTCCCCAAAATCCACCAGACCCTAATTTTGTGAATTAAATGCAACTAAGAAGAAAAATTCAATTCTTGTTTAAATTCTGTTTTTATGTCTGCTAGCATAGATAAAATGTACAGGTGAAGTTTAATTAAGTAACATAGCTACAGTCTGTTACTTTTTCAACTTATACAAACTTAGAACTAGTCAGAAAAAAAGTTATCTTGTATGTACTTTGTATTTGTTTTAACATCTTAGCCCTTAGTTTTCAGTTGTGTAGAAACATAGAAGATTTGAGCTCATGGAGTTATGCATGAAGGAATTTGCATCCGAGTTATGAGACTGTTGTATAACAAATGCAAATAATGAACGGACTTTGTGGAAACAAACTCCCACTCATTATTGCCTTAATAAGGAAGGAACACTCCAATTCATCCCCCAAGCACCCTTTTAGTAAACCATTTTAGTTTACCCTTTTTCAATACTTTCTGCTACCTCCCTTTGCCAAGATAACAGCTCTGAGTCTTCTCCTATAATGCCTGATGAGGTTGGAGAATACATGGCAAGGGATCTGAGACCATTCCTCCATACAGAATCTCTCCAGGTCCTTCAAATTTCGAGGTCCACGCTGGTGGACTCTCCTCTTCAGTTCACCTCACAGGTTTACTATGGACTGGGATGGCCATGGCAGGACCTTGATTTTGTGGTCAGTAAACCGTTTTTGATTTTGATGTATGTTTTGGATCATTGTCCTGCTGGAAGATCCAACCACGGCCCATTTGAGGCTTTCTGGCAGAGGCAGTCAGGTTTTCATTTAATATCTGTTGGTATTTGATAGAGTCCATGATGCCATGTATCCTAACAAAATGTCCAGGTCCTCTGGCAGAAAAACAGCCCCAAAACATTAAAGAGCCACCACCATATTTAACCGTGGGCATGAGGTACTTTTCCATATGGCTACCTCTCTGTGTGTGCCAAAACCACCTCTGGTGTTTATTGCCAAAAAGCACTATTTTGGTTTCATCCGACCATAGAACCCGGTCCCATTTGAAGTTCCAGTAGTGTCTGGCAAACTCAAGACGCTTGAGTTTGTTTTTGGATGAGAGTAGAGGCTTTTTTCTTGAAACCCTTCCAAACAACTTGTGGTGATGTAGGTGACTTTGGATTGTAGTTTTGGAGACTTTCTGACCCCAAGACACAACTAACTTCTGCAATTCTCCAGCTGTGATCCTTGGAGATTCTTTGGCCACTCGAACCATCCTCTTCACAGTGTGTTGAGACAATATAGACACACGTCCATTTCCAGGTTGATTCATAACATTTCCAGTTGACTGGAACTTCTTAATTATTGCCCTGATCGTGGAAATGGGCATTTTCAATGCTTGTGCTATTTTCTTATAGCCACTTCCCATTTTTTGAAGCTTGACAACCTTTTGTTGCACATCACAGCTATATTCCTTGGTCTTACCCATTGTTATGAATGACTAAGCGAATTTGGCCTATGTGTTAACTTATGTTTATACCCCTGTGAAGCAGGAAGTCATGGTTGAACAATTTCCTGTTCCTAGTCACCCAGGTATACTAAAAAATGTAAAATATCAGTGGGAATATACTTCAAATATATTTTTCTTGTATGAATTCATGGGGGTGCCAATAATTGTTGCACATCTATATTTAACAGATATATTTTTTTGATAAACCTGTGTTATGTTTGCAATTGTTTGATATACAATTGTTTATAACAAAAGATCAAAAGGTTAAACAATAAAGACAATTTTTCACAGCCTTCTTTGCTCATATTTACTAAGGGTGCCGATATTAGTGGAGGCCACTGTAACTGCAAATTATTTGTCTGCATTTTTTCCCCCAGATTGTTAATGTATTCTCAAAGTTGCACACACTCTGATCAGACGAGAGTTCCATCATACAGACAAGCCAAAGATGAAACTGATATAAATAAGGAAACTGTCTGTGGAGTTTGCATATGCTCATTTTACAGTCAGATATGATTGTACACATTGTGTATGATTGTGTGTTTTGAATTATTTTAAAAAAAAAGTAGTTTTAGGGATTGGTGTCAAAGTCAGTATTTTGTCCAAAAGTATCATGAAAACCTAGTGGGTAGTTTTGAGTGTAGAGATAACCTGGCTGACAAAGAACAGAGTGGCAGAGTTGAGAATGACACCAAGATCATGAACACTGAAGGGGAAACAGCTCTTATTAAAGATGATGAACAATAATTTCATTTAGTTTTTGGAAAACGATCAAGGGCTTCTCTGGTTATAGTCCTGTCTGCCTAGTGCGTCCTCTGTGTGTGTGTGTGTGTGTGTGTGTGTGTGTGTGTGTGTGTGTGTGTGTGTGTGTGTGTGTGTGTGTGGTGTCCTATCGACACAGGCCAGCACTGTCAAATTCCTCAAATTCTGTCCCCTCATTTTAACCATGTGCCCAAAATTAGGTCTTTGCCCGCAGGCCAGTTCAGCTACTCGTCCTCATCCAGATACAAAAGCTTATGGATTTTCTCCCCCTCCCTACATTATGAAAGTTTCAATGTCCAAACATCGGTGCTTTGTGGCCTCAGCAAAGAGGCTTTTACCGTTTGGGATTAGTCTGATTTAATGGGAACCAGGATGTAGAAGCGATAAGACGCTTTTTGCTACTCAGGGGGAAGTGTGGACCGGGGTATTCAGAGCCTGTTTGGCGTGATTTCTAGATCTCTGGTGGGAGAATAGGATGTGCAAGTGTCGATTGAGATCCTGTGTGAAATGATGGCGAGTTGGGGAAGGGCTAGAAGAGAAGTGAGGGATGATGTTGAGGTAAGGGTGGCAGACAGGAAGGGATGCTGTGCCTGTGGTTTCCTGTGACGAACATAAGATTCATGATTCATGACCTCTCTCTCTCTCCCTCTCTCTCTCTCTCTCTCTCTCTCTCTCTCTGTATATAGAACTCTCCTCTGTTCCAGTATTTGCAGGATCTAGGACACACTGATTTTGAGGCATGTTCACCCATCTCTCA